>JAWHQI010000271.1:0-370000 GCA_033032865.1 Dactylorhiza incarnata
TTGGGGGGGGGGGGGGGGGGGGGGGGTTGACCAAATTCAACCCTATGGTGGGTGCCCCATGTTGGTCAAGGTCCAAGTTGGTCCAACTCGTCAGGTGGATGGATGGTCAATATTGGGGTGTCAAATCAACATGGGTGTGTGCACAGCTTTTTGGTGTGACATAAAATTTGATTTGACCGTGGTTTGACTTTCTGACGTCTGAATTGGTTACAACAAACTTTGTTGGTCTTATTTTGACTTTAGGAGTCCACTGAAACTGACTGAGACTAATTTCGGGTTTGTTCGTTTAATATTTTGAAAAGTGTGCAGTGGTGGTCTACAAAACCTAAAACAAACATATTCTGCATACAAGCTCTGATTGGAATGCAACGAGTCTTGTTGCGCTTGTATTGCCGGTATGAGTC
This sequence comes from Dactylorhiza incarnata, assembly GCA_033032865.1. Taxonomy (NCBI): domain Eukaryota; kingdom Viridiplantae; phylum Streptophyta; class Magnoliopsida; order Asparagales; family Orchidaceae; genus Dactylorhiza; species Dactylorhiza incarnata. The sequence goes on from JAWHQI010000271.1 coordinate 405, forward strand.
CAACAAAACTGACAGAAGTCAATTTGGAGTACGTTTGGTCACTGTACCCCAACGACTTAGTTGTGACGCACAACGATACTCAAAATGGTCGTTTTCTCTAAACCACCTCGGATTGGAACGGAAAGAGTTCTGTTGCACTCGTATTGATTATACGAGTCTAACGAAACTGATGGAAGTCAATTTGAAGTACGTTTGGTCACTGTACCCCAATGACTTAGTTGTGACGCAAAACGATACTCAAAATGGTCGTTTTCTCCAAACGACCTTGGATTGGAATGGAACGAGTTCCATTGCACTCGTATGGATTATACGAGTCTAACGGAACTGACATAAGTCAATTTAGAGTATGTTTGGTCACTGTACCATTTTGGGGTTACTTTTATTAGGTCCACTAAGGTATAGTGACCCAATAAAAGTCGGAATGTTACACTAGGAGCCAACCAAAACTCACCAGAGGAAGAGAAAGCCCCAAAATCGGATCTCCTCCAAAGGTGCCCTTAAGGGTCAATTTATAGATTCTCTAGTTTGGTCTGCAAATAGCGTCATTCCGTCTTTTGGTTTTACTAAATGCACCCCAAATTGGTCTGCCAACACCCAAACTCCGCTGTTCTGAAGGGCTATTTGCAGTCCCTTAAAAGTATCTAGGTAATTTCACCTCCAGATCTCTCTAGGCGAGTGGTCCGTGAAGGCACCACTCGCAGATCTACTGGGCGAGTGGTCCGTGAAGGCACCACTCGCAGATCGTTGGTCCTCTGGGCGAGTGGGGTTCCGCCCCCTCACTCGTCTGACTTCCCGCACATCCGCACACCTAAGCGGGCGAGTGCTTTATAAATGAGGATTCACTCTCCCCGAAGCTCGCTTGCCTCTCCCGACCTGGGCGAATGCCCCCTTAATACTCTGGGCGAATGTTGTCCTGTCCACTTTGTTCACCCCTTCGACCGTTTGGGGCCTGAGGCACACTCGACGAATACGGGGTTGTACATGAGGGTCATCTCTAAGCTCGGAATATCTAGTCTGAAGCGTTTGGTGGTGAGTCAAATAACATAAGCTGCCTCCTCTTAGTCCGAACTCCGTTGAACCGATTTCCGGAATTCAACACATAAATGTCTATCCGCAGACCAACTGTTTCTAGTTTACAAATTGTTATCCGCAAACAAATTTTAGACTTGAGCATTCGATATCTTTGTTCTTCTGAGCAGGGCCCGACAATGAAAGAACATCTCTGACGACCTTCTGAGCACTTCAATGTGTGCACAGATCATCTTTCTTCCTCAACTCGGTCTCTATCCGCGCATTTATTTTATGAATCACGATCTGTGCACACATTGAAGTGCTCAGAAGGTCATCAGAGATGTTCCTTCATTGTCGGGCCCTGCTTAGGAGAACAAAGATATCGAATGCTCAAATTTAAAATTGGTGTGCGGATAACAATTTGTAAACTAGAAAAAGTTGATCTGCGGATAGACATTTATGATCTGCGAATAACAATTTCAAAAATAAACTATTATTTAAGAAGGGGTTGTTAAAGGCAGCCCTTATTTAGCAAATGGCATCCCAACGTTAAAGGTAAGTCATAATTTTTCAGTTGAAGACCAATTTATTATTGGCAGCACAAAAAAAAAAGTTAAAAAAAAATAAACAATTATAACGTGGATAAGCCCAAAACTATATGTAATTTTCATCATGTTACAGTGTGGTCTCATATGAGACTAATGCAGTTCAAAACTAAGCCAACTGATCACCAAAAGCCAACCTAAATTAAAAATAAGAACATTTTTTTAGATGAATTGAAATCGTAGAAAATTGACAAAAGTAGTTTTCTAGATTGAGAATAAAAAAGAGAAGTGTTGCGTGCCACTTGGGTGCCTTCGGTAGACCGGTCGGCTTTGAATCACCTTAGCTCTGAAGCGAACCAAGCGCGTTAACAGACACTTAGAGAATTGTTAAGTACACTGAGACTTTTTTACGTGGAAAACCCGAAAAGGGTAAAAAACCACGCGGTCGGAGCTGTGCCGGTCAACTTTCACTATCTTCTGAGGGGTTACAATTAGAGACTTAAAACTCGAGCGCGACAGGCCGCTGCTCGTTACAATGGTAGAGAGAGAGAGAGAGAGAGAGAGAGAGAGAGAGAGAGAGAGAGAGGAGAGAGAGAGAGAGAGAGAGAAAGAGAGGGCTAGTCCGGAGGTGACAGACCACCTTCGGAAAGCTAAGTCTTTTTTCTTCTGAGCACAATAGTGAGAACAAAAGTGAGAATGCTGGTGAGAACAAAAACGAGAATGCCGAGTCGCCTTTCGGGAGAAAGGAAATCTCCAACTCCACGAAGGAGATCTTCAAGCGCCTAAGGTGAATTCCGTAGAATCTTCAAAGGAGCTCTCTCAGGTGCGGAAGACAAAAGTGTCTTGAAGTGAAGGCTCTGAGCTCATTTTATAGCTTTGGTCGGGGGTAGCCCGGTAATTTTCGCCGTCTTAACCACCGTAATAACCTGACGGGCGAATCGCGTTTGCCGATTCGGAGCACATGGATCACCATTTTTCATAAATGACCGTCTCGCCCTTCGGGCAGTTTGGGCAGCTTCGTTGAAGGTGAAAAAGGCAACGAGCGAGTCCTGAAATCTGAGAAAATGGTTAACTGCAAGCGTGTAGGGAACGCGGAAAAGCTTCTGAGCGGGCTCAGAAGCGTTATGAGCGCGCAACGAACACGGAAGCATTCCGAGCGCACTCGGAAGCGTTCTGAGCACGCAACAAACACGGGAGTTTTCTGGGCGCGCTACGAGTACGGGAAAAAAGGGAAGTTGCGCCTCCTAAGGGGAAAGCGAACTTCGACCTCTTCTGCCAAGGTGATGCGGTTTCGGTCGCATCCCCCACGGAAGAGGGCCCGACCGCACCCCCTATGGGGGTGCGAATTGAGTGCACCCCCTACGGGGGTGCGGTTTGGCTGCACCCCCATGGGGGTGCGACTTGGCAGCACCCCCTATGGGGGGGGGGGGGGCGACTTGGCCGCACCCTCCATGGGGGGTGCGAGATGGTCGCACCCCCCTATGCGGGGTGCAGTTTAGTTTGGCCACACCCACCTAAGTGGGGCGTGGGCTATCCGCACCCCGCTTAGTGGGGTGCGGACTAACCGCTCCCCGTGATGGGGTGCGGTCTTTGGTTTCGCCTGACGCTGCTCACAATCCGCGAAATGCGCGCGCACCAGAATTATGGTCATGAGTTTTACTCTTGACCCCACTAACCCCACTCCCACTTAGTGGGCCTTTCTCTAACCGCACCCCAGAATTACTATGTTAGAATTGAAGTGAGCTAGCGCCAGCGCTGGCGCTAGAGCTAGCTCATACTCGCCACCCCCTTGTTTTGCCTATAAATAGAGGGGTACCCCCCTCTAAAGAGTATGCTTTCAGAGAGTGGCGAGTATTGCACTGAAAGTGGCGAGTATCCTCAACTTTGAGCGAGTTTGAGATACCAGAGTGCTACCTGGCGAGCATCGGACTTGGAGTAAGTTCGGCCAGCTCCCTTGAGCGAGTAGTGAGTATTGGAGATACCGCCCGACGCTAGCGATATCGAGTATTGGAGGAAGTGGCGCGTGGCGAGCGTGCGAGAAGCTTGGAGTGCGAGCAACGAGCTTGCGAGTAGCAGAGCTAACGCCTGGCGCTAGCGATACCGCCGGCGGTAGCGAGGAGCGAGTTTCCATAGCGAGGAGCGAGTATCACCAGCGCGGTGTGCTCCAGAGGAGAAGAGGACCTTGTCCGTGACCAAGTTCTTTCCTACTATTGGCTGTTGTGATTCAAGTTGGATGCAACTTGTATTCAGCCTTGTTCAGTTGTAACTAGCTACCAGAGTTATTATTATTGTGAAAGATAGTGTTCATCAATTTGGTGTCCTTATTCTCCCGTTGGTTGACGTGTTCTTCCGACTACAAAATATTTTACATGGTATCAAAGCGATAGTGGGAACAAGGACGAAGCAACCAGATGGACGGCGGAGGAGGGTATGCTAGGGGACTTGGCATTGAGCTGCTTACTCAAACTAACTACAAGAAGTGGATGTCTTGTATGAAGAGCTACCTTCTTGGAGAGGATCTCTGGGAGGTTGTTGGTGGTGGGGAGCAAGAGGAAGTTGTAGCTGCCGGAGATAATGGTCCAGCTGTGAGAGCTTGGAGGAAGACCAACGCCAAGGCGGAGTTCACCTTGAAGAGAGCCATATCACCTGACTTGTTCAACCACATCATAGGTTGCAAGTCAGCGTCTGCGATCTGGATAGCCCTCGATGGGTTGTTCAACAAGAAGAATGTGGCGCGGCTACAATTCCTGGAGAATGAGTTGGCGAAGTCGACTCAAGGCGAGATGGCGATATCCACCTTCTTTCTGAAGGTGAAGAACCTATGTGGGGAGATCTCGGCCTTGGATCCTGAAGAGCCAATCTCAAAGGCGAAGTTGAAGCGGCACATACTCCGAGGCTTGAGGAGGGAGTATGTGTAACATCCCGACTTTTATTGGGCCACTAGACCCTAGTGAGCCCAATAAAAGTAGGCCCGAGCAGTAGAAAACGACCATTTCGAGTATCGTAGCGCGCCACTACCTCATTATTATGAATAGTGACCGTACGAACCCCGAATTGACTTCCGTCAGTTCTGTTGGACTCGTATGGACATACGAGCGCAACAGAATTCGTTGCACTTCGATCCGAGGTCGTTTGGAGAAAACGACCATTTCGAGTATCGTAGCGCGCCACTACCTCATTATTATGAATAGTGACCGTACGAACCCCGAATTGACTTCCGTCAGTTCCGTTGGACTCGTATGAACAATACGAGCGCAACAGAATTCGTTGCACTTCGATCCGAGGTCGTTTGGAGAAAAACGACCATTTCGGGTATCGTAGCGCGCCACTACCTCATTATTATGAATAGTGACCGTACGAACCCCGAATTGACTTCCGTCAGTTCCGTTGAACTCGTATGGACAATACGAGCACAACGGAATTCGTTGCACTTCGATCCGAGGTCGTTTGGAGAAAACGACCATTTCGGGTATCGTAGCGCGCCACCACCTCATTATTATGAATAGTGGTCGTACGAACCCCGAATTAACTTCCGTCAGTTCCGTTGGACTCGTATGGACAATACAAGCGCAACGGAATTCATTGCGTCTCGATACAAGGTCGTATGGAGAGTATGCCATTTTAGTCCTATGCAGATCGCCTCAGTACAACGCACGAGATATAAAGCACACGAGCCCGGCATCGGCTCCGACAACTCTTATCGTGTCCCGGGAGCCAAGGAGGACCCCACCCTAAATTGACTTAGTCAACCCCCCCCCCCCCCCCCCCCCCCCCCCCGAACTCGAAATTGCTAAAGAAAAGAGGGGGGGGGGAGAGAGAAAAACCCCCAGGGGGGGGGGGGGGGCTGCCCCTATTAGGACAAGGGACAAGAGAGAGAGAAGGGAGGAGAGGGGGAGAAAAATATCTCCCCCTCCCTTATCCCCACGTGGGGGATAAGGAGGGGAGCTCCCCCTTCCTATAAAAGGAAGGGGCAGCCCCCCTCAAACCCCCTCTCAGCTCCCCTCTGCCGGCAACCCCCCCAGCCAACCCTCCTCCTCCTCCACCTTGCCGGAGCAAGCCAACCCCAAGGCCGCCCCCACCACCTCCTCCCTCATGGCCGGCCGCCCCTCCACCCGAGCCCCTCCCCAGGTAGAACCTCCTCCCTCCTCCTTCCTACCTCCCAGTGAAGGCCAACCCCCTCCCCGTCGCCGGAGCGCCGCCAGCCGCCGCCCCGAGCCTTGCAAGGCTCGGGGAGGAGGCTCGACCGTGGAAACCCCTCCACCAGCGCCGGTGGTGGCGCTGGGGGGGGGGGGGGGGGGGGAGTAGGTCCCCTCGTGGGGACCTCGGCGCCGGCGCAGGGGAGGCGGCCGGGCCGCCGGAGGAAGCAGCCCCGGCGGCGCCCATGGTCCAGCCCCCCCCCCCCCCCCCCCCCCCTCCGCTCTCATTTCCTGTACAGGAGATAACCCCTCCCCCGGCGGCGGCCGGCGGCGCCGGGCTGCCGGGCCACCGCCGGAGTGGGCGCCGACCCCCGGTGCTCCGACCGGGGGCGGCATCAGTGGCCCTCGGCGGGAGGACGGCGGCGCAGCGGGCCTACATGGCCCATGCAGGCCACGCCCCGCCTCCAGCCCTCTGTATCTCCTTCCCCCGGCGGTGGCCGGCGGCGCCAGGCCGCCGGACCACCCCCGGAGGAGTCGCCGGCCCCCGGCGCACCGACCGGGGGCGGCGCCGGCACCAGCCGACCGCTGCCCGGCGGTGGCAGCGGCCACCGTTCGGCCGAGCAGCGGGAGCCGCACGATCTCCCCCCAGGAGATCGTGCGGCTCCTGTATTAGCGTTTCCCGCCCCGCCCCTTACCTCCACATGAGTGCCCCCACAGCGGATCCGCTGTGGATCCGCTGTGGGGACCCAAGGAGGGCGCCTGGTGCGGCGCCCTCTGGCTCTTCCCTGCCTCTAACCGCACCCCACCCCTCTTTTTTCCTTCCTCATTTTTCTAAGGGAAAATGGGGCCTCTTCGAAAGAAACTTCCTAAATGAAAATTGTGCCCCACTCTTAGGGGCACCTCCTGTAATTTTTTGGGATTTTTAGGAGGAGTTTTACTATTTTTAAAACCCATTATAAAGTTTATTTTAGGAAATAAAATGCCCAAATGAGTTTCTAAAAATCCCCAAAAATTAGGGGCTCTAAGCATAGGTATTTTCCAAATACTATCAAAGTTGGGAGGTGTGACCTCTTGTTTTGATCCCTTAAATGCTTTTACAAGCATAAATAGACGCCCGAAAAAGGGCGAAATTCCTCAAAATAAATCGGCGCCCCTCGACGCATATTTTAAATGTTATCAAAATTATGCGTACCAATCTAAAGAATCGACTAAGCTCGGGAAAGCAACGCAGAAAGCGGAACGACATCGCGGCGCGGTGCCGAAATTTAACCCCGCCGCGACGATAATAAAAGAACGTAGTCGTCGATCAAAGCCTCCTCTCATGGGGTGATTGGACCACTAACCTTTTCTTCTTATGCTTTTCTGCTTTCCGCACTTTCAATTAAATCCAGTCTCGTACTGGTCCCCCGCGCTTATTTCCTGTACTTTCCTTTAAATCCAGTCTCGCACTGGTCCCCCGCATTTACTTACTGTATTTCTCTTTAAATCCAGTTTCGCACTTGATGTAGGGGTAGTCTTATTTGAAACGGTCACGAGAAAATCTCTCGTTCGCCTTCAACAAACCTAGATCTATCCGCACCTACACAAGCATTCTAGCAATCGTAATAACGGATTGAACGATCACAAACGTATCAAATAGAAGATAATAAATTCTAATTCAGCGATTCAAGGCTTAAGACGCAAACTCCCAAGAAATTAAATCAAAGATCCGATCCGTTGTGAGGGCAAACAAAGGATTTAAAGGCCTAGGTTTGCCGTACGCAATGGATCTTCCCGATCCGGATCTAGTGAAGATCGATGCCAAAGAAATGATTTGAAAAGCGGCGATGTATTTTAAAATCGCGGAAAAGACGGTTGCATAAATCCTCCACAAAACTAAGCATGAATCACACAAGATTAAAGGAATAGAGATTACCCAACCCGGATCTAAAGCACTCAAGATATGGTGGAAGAATCACTCTCTCTACGGATCCACCGGCGTCACACCGAATGGGTTTGCAACCTTTTCCGTTGGCGTCACACCAAGGAACTCCACGCCGGCGTCGCACCGAAGAAGGATGGAGGAGGCAAGAAGCGGCGTCACACCACAAGAGGAGGGGGGCGGCGGCTAGGAGGTCTCCCACCTCTTTGGCCGAAATTCCACAAGGGGGATTTTAGGGTTTGCCTTTTCAATTATCTATTTCATCAAGGAGGGTTCCTTAAATAGGAGTTTACATCAAAATTCAGCCATTCAAGATGGCGTTTAGAATCTCCGCCATCCAAATGGTTAAATGCACACCAATAGTTCAAAACACATGAAAATAAAATAAAACAAGAGCATAATGAAATATAAAATTATTTCCATCATATGAAATAATTTTATATCCATAAATAGATAAAATAAACGCCTTAAATAAATGAGAGGTCATTAAGCAGGCTTGGCACGCCGCGGGCGGAGGTTGTAACGTGATCCTCCGTTAGCATCAACAGGGCGCCTCAAGTCCTTGTGTCGTTGCGCCTCGGCAACTGGATCATCTTCATGAATAAGTGGAGGGGCCGCGGCATCAATCCTCCCCTGCTCGAAATCACGCGTCACTGATGCGTGGTCTAAGAAGTAGCGGTGGAGGAGAGCAGCATCCAAGCGTCGAAGCTCCGTCTCTAGTACCCAAGAGTCGTCTGAAGGGGGGCGGTCGCGCCAACGGACGAGAAAGCGATAAGTATCACCATCCGGAGTAGACAGTGGCTCAGCATCAAGTATCACCTCTGGAGTAAGAAATGTCTTCGGAAACCTGGGAAACATGTCAGCAGTAGGAAAAAAAGATTGCAACTTACCATCCGATGATAATCCTGTGGGGGCCGAAAGAGAGAGATCATCCGAACTACCACTCCCCAACCCATTAGAAAGTGTAGTGGAGGAAGAAGACGACAAAGAATTCAACTCAGGTGGAGGCAACACAAACAACGTCAAATCCGAGACATTAAAAATAGGGGATATACCCCAATCAGCAGGCAAATCCAAAACATAAGCATTGTCACCTAACTTTTTTAGAATTCGAAACGGGCCGGCTCGCTTTGGAGCTAATTTCTTAACGGTGCCGGTAGGCATTCGCTCGGGAACTAAGCGGACTAAAACTTGATCGCCGACATTAAAATGTGACATTCTCCTATGTTGATTCGCATGTGACTGATACAACTCGTATTGAGATGCCAGAGTTGCTCGGATATGTGCGTGCAAATCTTGGATGTGTTGGGCGAAAGATTGTGCGAATTGACTTGTCTTAAATGTGGGTGGTAACGGAACCAAGTCAAGAGGCACAGAAGCGTTATACCCATGAACGATTTCATTCGGAGACATACCCGTGGATCTATTTTTAGAGTTATTATAAGCCAACTGGGCATGGGGGAGGAGTAAGTCCCATGTGCCCTTGTGGTCGCTCACAAGACACCGCAGAAGGTTACCTAAACTCCTATTGACCACCTCCGTTTGCCCATCTGTTTGAGGATGATAGGCAGCAGAGAATAGCAATTTGGTTCCCATAAGGACCCATAAAGTCTTCCAAAAGTATCTAGTAAATTTGACATCCCTGTCCGAGACAATAGTCTTCGGAACCCCGCGGTGGCTAACGACGTTCCTAAAATATAGCTTCGCAATGTGAGAGGCATCGTTGGTCTTGCTACAAGGGATAAAATATGCCATCTTGGAGAACCTATCTACAACAACGAATATAGAGTCATGTCGGTGAAACGTGGGGGGAAGGCCTAGAACGAAATCCATGCTCACGTCTTCCCAAGGTTTAGATGGAATAGGTAACGATGTATACAAACCAACATTGGTCTTAGAACCTTTGGAGACTTGACACGTTCGGCAACTGCTCACTACACGTCCGACCATGACCTTAAGTTTTGGCCAATAAAACTTCTCTTCCACGAGCACAATAGTCTTGTCACGCCCGAAGTGACCACCCAACCCGCCACTATGCAACTCCCAAATAATGTGTAGTCGTAGGGAAGATTGCGGAATGCATAATTTCCCGTGCCGAAAGAGGTAACCATCCCTAATAGTGAAGGCCGAGATAGTGGTGGGGGAGTTGTCCTGTGCGGATAGGTACAACTCCTGGAAATCCGGGCACGTGGCGTACTCATCCTTAATGCGCTCGAACCCAATAACATGCACTTTCATGGTAGACAGAAAGAGGGTGAGGCGGCTAAGCGCATCGGCGACTCGATTCTCCGAACCCTTAAGGTGCTTAATGTTAAACGTGTATTCTTGAAGGAACGCAACCCACTTCGCATGCCGCGGGCTGATCTTATGGCTACCGTTTATGAATCTCAAAGCATCATGGTCAGAAAGGAGCACAAATTCCTTGGACAGAAGATAGTGTCTCCAATGATGCAAACACCTCACAATCGCATAGAACTCTCGGTCGTAGTTGGAATAATTGAGCTTTGCGCCTGCCAACTTCTCACTAAAATAACTGATAGGGTGGCCCTCTTGACTTAGGACTCCTCCTATCCCTACCCCAGACGCATCACAAGTAACCTCAAAGACCTTGGTGAAGTCAGGGAGACGTAACACTGGTGCTTCGGTCATGAGTTGCTTGATCCTACGGAAGGCAAAAGTAGCAGACTTCGACCACGCAAACTCTCCCTTTTTCATACAATCGGTAATAGGTGCCATGATGCTACTAAAGTCTCGTATAAAACGACGATAAAACGTAGCTAGCCCATGAAAACTGCGCACCTCTCGAATGCTAGTCGGCTCTGGCCAATCCTTAATCACCTGGACCTTCCCGGGGTCTACTCGTATACCTTCGGACCCAACAATATAACCTAAGAATTCTACCTCAGAGACTCGAAAAGTGCACTTTTTAAGGTTCAGATAAAGAGTTTCCTTCCGAAGGGTGGAAAGAACTGTACGCAGATGTGAGATGTGATCGGTGGGGGTGGTACTATAGATGAGGATGTCGTCGAAGTAGACAACCACGAACTTCCCCATATAAGGCTGGAAGACATGAGTCATCATCCTAGAGAACGTGCTTGGGGCGTTGGATAACCCAAAAGGCATCATAAGCCACTCGTACAGTCCATCCTTGGACTTAAACGCTGTCTTCCACTCATCTCCCTCACGGATCCTGATCTGGTGATAGCCACTCCGCAAATCTAGCTTGGAAAAGATGGTGGCACCCGCTAATACATCGAGGAGATCATCTAACCGTGGGATTGGAAATCTATACTTGATGGTGATTTTGTTGATAGCACGGCTATCAACACACATCCTCCACGAACCATCCTTCTTGGGGGCAAGAAGGGCTGGAACAGCACATGGGCTCAAACTAGTCCGAATGAAACCCTTCTTCAGCAAGTCCTCTATCTGGACTTGTAACTCCTTGTGGGCATCGGGAGGGAGTCTATAGTGGGGCTGATTGGGTAGGGATGACCCAGGGATAAGATCAATAGCATGCTGTATATCCCTAAGTGGGGGTAACGACGACGGAAGCTCGTCGGGGTAAACATCCCTATACTCATCTAGCAGGGCCCGCAACTCTCTGGGCAACCCATCTAACGTGCTCGAATCAGTCTTCGTACTCATAAGAACTAACGCATACATCACTCCATCTAAAAAGGGGTCCCTCACAAACTCCGTCCTGCCTACTAGACTCAACGTCTTCCTTTCGACCGGAACAATGGTGTCCTTAGGTAACGCAACTGGTTCCTTCGGAACGGTCGGGCTCAAAGTAATGGTCTTACCCTTAAACTTAAATTCATAGGAGTTGGCCCGGCCAAAATGTGTTACATCACGGTCATAGAGCCAAGGGCGGCCTAATAATACGTGGCAAGCATCCATCGGTAACACGTCACACCATATCTCATCCGTGTATGATCTAATCGAGAGGGGAACTAGGCATCGCTTGGTAACTGGAACAGTGATCTTGTTAATCCAAGCTACTTGATACGGGGTCGGGTGTGGCTCCGCGGTCAAGGCCATATGTGTGACGGCGTTCTCAGAAACGACGTTTACACAACTTCCACTATCGATAATCAGCTTACATAACTTCTCACCACTCCTAAAAATCAGGGAAAATATGTTCGTCCTCTTCCAATCATCTAAAGGACGAGGGGTGGTCAAGATGCATCGCATCACTCCTAGGTAGCGTTCGTCCTCCAAATCACTCGGGACTCCCTCAGGGTCATCCTCCTCAGTAGCCTCATAAATCAGATCGGCGGGGTCGGTCTCCGCATCCAACAGGGCTATGGCTCGGGTTTTTGTAGGACACTCAAAGGCGTAGTGACCCTGAACCCCGCATGCATAACATGTGGTGTTAGCCTTGCTAACCTTTCCTATGGGGATACGCTCACTCGTGGGATTCCTAGAGTTCCTCGCAGTAATCACTACCGATCTAGACTCAGCGGTCTTAGGTTTTCCCTTATCGTGGGTGGTAGATGAAGATGCTCCAAATGTGGTCAAGCTCTTCGTACGGGAGTAACGAGAGTGGGCCTTCGAAGCCAGATGCTTTTCAATGTCAAGAGCGGCATTGAATGTCGTATTCAGATCTGTGTGGCCATATCTCAATAGCTTCCTCTGAATGTCAGGGTGGAGCCCCTTACGAAATCGTGAAAGCGTAACCTCAGGGATCTCTCGAAGATCACAACGCACCATACGGTCTTTCAGCTCGCCCATATACTCAGCCACCGAGTTTGAGCCTTGCCGAAGGGTGGCTAGCTCATCGAACATTTGGGTTCGGTGGTAGGCGGGGACGTATTGGTCAGTGAGTAAGTTCTTCATCACTGGCCATCCAATGGGTGGGACTCCCTGTCCGGCTCCTAGCCTACGTTCTTCATTTAGCCAATACGTTTTTGCTCGACCCGTTAACTTCATCCTGGCAACCTGGACCTTTTGGGGATCCGTAAGATGGTGCCATTCAAAATAACATTCAATATCCACTACCCAAGTAAGAAAAACCTGGGGGTCTCCCAAACCATCGTAAGTGGGGGCGTCGATCTTAATGGCTCTAGTGATGTCAGTGCCACGATCCGGACGACGTCCACGAGGAGGGGCTCGAGGATAGCCTTCATCCGAATCCGAATCATGATCCTGCTGTTGCGGATCGGGTAACTCTTCAGTAGCCGGTGGGGGTGGTGTTCCCCTTTGATTCTGCAGAATCTGGGCTAACATGGTCCTAAGCTCGGTCATATCATTACGTAGCCCCTCTATGGCCTCAGCGTTACGTTCCCCTTGTTCATTCGCAGCCATCCTAGACGATGTGGAGGTGTTATATTCTGTTCCTAGTCTAGTGCGCATGCAAGCTTGACGTTTGACTAACGAGACGTGACAGCGCGCACGTTAAAAGAAAACAAGTACATGCAGCAATATTCCAAGAGGACTTCGGCCAAAGAAGCGAGCGAAAACAAAAGGCCGAGTTGTCTCCCAAAGTTAGTTCGATCTGTCCAAGAGTACTCCGACCAAAGAGAAAACCAAAAGGGTCGGGTGGGCTCCCAAATCCGAAAAGAAAAACGAAAAGTTCCTGAATAAGAACTTACCTAAACGTTTGCAGACAATTATTTTCGGGCTGCTACAATCAAGGAGAACATACAGAAAATTTTTTTTGAATTTTGACCAAAAATGCAGATTTTGGCCCGCTATTCGCAGACCACCTGGACAGAATTACGACGTTTCCAATTTTCAGGCCGACCTAACGAGGGCAAAACGAAAAATTCCTAGTTTTAAAGTTGCTGGAAATAACCTCAGGAAGCTACAGAAAAAAAAATCAGAATTTTTTGACAAGTTTTGAAATTTTTTTTTTTGATTTTTTTTTTACTAACTGCAGACCAATCCGAAAAATTTCAGATTTTCCTATTGATTTGAACGACCAACAAGGATCGCAGCGAGGATGTTTGCAACGTGGGAGTTGAAACAACCTCCCTCTGATACCAAATTGATGTAGGGGTAGTCTTATTTGAAACGGTCACGAGAAAATCTCTCGTTCGCCTTCAACAAACCTAGATCTATCCGCACCTACACAAGCATTCTAGCAATCGTAATAACGGATTGAACGATCACAAACGTATCAAATAGAAGATAATAAATTCTAATTCAGCGATTCAAGGCTTAAGACGCAAACTCCCAAGAAATTAAATCAAAGATCCGATCCGTTGTGAGGGCAAACAAAGGATTTAAAGGCCTAGGTTTGCCGTACGCAATGGATCTTCCCGATCCGGATCTAGTGAAGATCGATGCCAAAGAAATGATTTGAAAAGCGGCGATGTATTTAAAATCGCGGAAAAGACGGTTGCATAAATCCTCCACAAAACTAAGCATGAATCACACAAGATTAAAGGAATAGAGATTACCCAACCCGGATCTAAAGCACTCAAGATATGGTGGAAGAATCACTCTCTCCACGGATCCACCGGCGTCACACCGAATGGGTTTGCAACCTTTTTCGTTGGCGTCACACCAAGGAACTCCACGCCGGCGTCGCACCGAAGAAGGATGGAGGAGGCAAGAAGCGGCGTCACACCACAAGAGGAGGAGGGGCGGCGGCTAGGAGGTCTCCCACCTCTTTGGCCGAAATTCCACAAGGGGGATTTTAGGGTTTGCCTTTTCAATTATCTATTTCATCAAGGAGGGTTCCTTAAATAGGAGTTTACATCAAAATTCAGCCATTCAAGATGGCGTTTAGAATCTCCGCCATCCAAATGGTTAAATGCACACCAATAGTTCAAAACGCATGAAAATAAAATAAAACAAGAGCATAATGAAATATAAAATTATTTCCATCATATGAAATAATTTTATATCCATAAATAGATAAAATAAACGCCTTAAATAAATGAGAGGTCATTAAGCAGGCTTGGCACGCCGCGGGCGGAGGTTGTAACGTGATCCTCCGTTAGCATCAACAGGGCGCCTCAAGTCCTTGTGTCGTTGCGCCTCGGCAACTGGATCATCTTCATGAATAAGTGGAGGGGCCGCGGCATCAGCACTGGTCCCCCACATTTACTTTCTGTACTTTCATTTAAATCCAGTCTCGCACTGGTCCTGTTATCATGGCCTCTGCTTTCGGCCTACTTTCCTGTTATCATGGCCTCTGCTTTCGGCCTACTTTCCTGTTATCATGGCCTCTGCTTTCGGCCTACTTTCCTGTTATCATGGCCTCTGTTTTCGGCCTACTTTCCTGTTATCATGGCCTCTGCTTTCGGCCTACTTTCCTGTTATCATGGCCTCTGTTTTCGGCCTACTTTCCTGTTATCATGGCCTCTGTTTTCGGCCTACTTTCCTGTTATCATGGCCTCTGCTTTCGGCCTACTTTCCTGTTATCATGGCCTCTGTTTTCGGCCTACTTTCCTGTTATCATGGTCTCTGCTTTCGGCCTACTTCCCTACTACGTATTATGGCCCCTGCTTTCGGCCTATTTTAATTGCTAATGCAGAGCTGGCATGGCAACCATGCGGTGCTTATCCTCCCTTCGGCGAGGCCTTAGTTGGGGAAAACTCGGAGTTGAGTCCCTCCTCCCAGGTTAGTCCCAAGCAAGGAGCCCTCATACCGCTAATCCTCCCGGGCAGAGGTTGTGCAACCGGTCGAGTAGAATTGCCACGACACTTACGTGCTTGTTTTACATAAAGCGGTTGAAGATTGTTTGGGAGTGGCGGGTTGGTCACGCTCGCAGACCGTTCGTACCGGTGCGGGTGGGTTGACGACTCATGGCGACAGGGAGAAGTGCACAGCAGGTTATCACCCTCCGAGCTTGCAGTTATGCCTCCGCTGGTCGGCCTACAAATCGGCTCGCCGGATGTCGCTCACATCCAGTTGGTACACCCAGTTGTACGGGAGGGCCTGAATGATACGGTACGACTACATTCAGAAGTGGCAAGACTGGCCACTGTCACCGACGGCCACATCGGTGAGGCCCGCGGGGTTAGCTCCCCTGCTGGAACATAAGCGGTCTAAACTGTGTCGACACAGGGTCTTTTGCGTGCGTACAGGTTTGAATACCTGTGTGTGTGTGTCTGCGCGTTATAGTGTTGTATACTTACTATACGGCGCGATTACAAGCTTAGGGCGGGAAGCCCTATATATATACATATACGGGGATATATAGATGTTTACCTGTGGCTAACCCTCTACCTTGCTTCGGCTATTTCATTTCTGTTCTTTAGCCGCCCCCTGGATATGGATCCGGGGAGGGGATGTATTTTCTACTTAGCTCTGTGACTAACGGTTATTTCTTATAACCAATCACAGGAGACGGGACAGCAAGGAGCCCCCACACCGCAGGATGAGTTACGAGCCTTGGGGATGGCCCGTTCGATTACCCCAGCCTCTTCTCCTATCTTCAGAGACGTGAGTACGAGAGAATAAAGACTAGCCTAGGGACCCTCGTTGTTTGGGCTATGTAGCCTTCGGGCAATGTTTTGTGAAACGATAGGCTCCGGCCATAGTTAAATGTATAATATAAGCAGTGTGCATGTTTTGTTATATTATCTGCTCCCGCTGTGCGATCTGATGTGATATAATGATTCTTGTGCCTGACAAAGAGACCGCTCAGTGCTTGAGTGGGTGGGACGTCGCCACCCGGAAAGCGCTGGGTGGTCTTCTTTGGGCAGTAAGAACCCCCCCCTCCCGGATCCCGGTTCAGTCTGGGGGGGGGGGGGGGGGGCCTTACAAATGGATCAGAGCTACCACGATCCGACCACATGGGGCAGTCTTTCGATCCTCCCTTCCCCGGTTCCGTTTCTTGGTTTGGGACGAACCACGCAGCGGAAGCCTGGTGGACCCTTTAGGTTTAAGATTAAGGACTCGAGACTGCACGATAGTACACCCACACGTTTTCCGCTTCCTTTTCTTTCAGTCCTGCAAAATCCCCTTATTTTTGCAAGTTCTGACACTCGTTTGTTACTTCTCCAGATACCAGAGTCAAGTAACGGAAGGTCCTCCTCCCGAGACCAGTACCACCCTACCACCCCACCACCAGCTCAGACCGCTCCAGCCACAGTTCCGTTCGGAGAGACAGAGCTCGGGCAGACCCTGGTAGCCCTGTTGGCCGCCTTCCAGACAGCCACCTTACGGCCACCCCAGCAGGCCACCGTACCCACCGATCTGCTGACGACATTCCGAGGGCTAAGGCCCCCCACCTTTCGGGGTACAGAGTTAGCCATCCAGGCCGAGGAGTGGGTGGAGAGGGTAGAGGAGCTTCTTGTAGGGATGATGTGCCCAGCAGTAGCCGCAGTGTCCCTAGTGGTGACCATGTTGGAGGGCTATGCCCGGGACTGGTGGAGGGCAGCTAGCCGCTCCACTTTTAGAGGGCGACCCCTCAGCACCATTCTCTGGGGGGAATTCTCTGAGGCCTTCTTAGAGCATTTCATTTCGGATGCAGACCGGATGGCACTCCAGGAGCGGTTCCTACAGATCAGGCAGGGAGATAGGACGGTTCCAGACTACCAGAGAGAGTTTATCCACCTGGCCCGCTTCGCCGGGACCTTAGCAGGTACGGATAGGGACAGGGCGGCCAGATTTTATCGGGGATTACGAGACGACCTCCGTCAGGCCCTGATCATGATTTCCCAGGCATCCTTCCACACGATCGCCTCACATGCCACCGCTCTAGAGATGGATCAGCGGATGGTAGCCCAGCAGCGGAGGGGACACGTAGGTGTTCCCCGGAATCAGGGCCGAGAGAGAGCGGTAGGTCCTCGCAAGCAGGGCCGAGACGGGAGACAGCGTCAGCGTCACCAGCCATATAGACAGGCACCCCAGCCCCGACCAGTACCCCCAGCCCCAGCACCTCAGGTCGTCCCAGCCGCACGACGAGATGTTCCCTTCGCAGGGAACTGCTACCTATGCCAGCAGCCTGGGCATATACGAGCCTTCTGCCCGCAGGCTACTGGGAGACCCAGTTTAGGAGCAGTACAGAGAGCCGCAGAGAGAGGACGAGGTGGACGCAGAGGACGTCCCGCAGGCAGGAGGGAGCCGGCTAGGCAGGGCAGAGCAGCCCCGCTCGAGGCATACGCGTTGGATCTTCAGCACGGTCCTGCTCCTGACGTAGTGATAGGTATCTACTTCCGATAGTACGATATCCTAGGAGATGTTATAGCTTTATATATTGGGACTTTCGTATATGTCATCCCTACTCCTGTATATATGTGAAAAGCTTATGATTATGATATATATACATATATGTTATCAGGTTTACTCTTGGTAGAAGGTCGTCCCGCTAAAACACTGTTCGATACCGGCGCCACACACTCTTTCGTTGCGCAAAACTTCATCGCTGACAAAGGGAACACGGTGAGATCATCCGGGATGTCGATCCGAATACGACTCCCGGATGGGTCAGACATGACTTCCACCGAGAAATGTTCCTTCCAAGCAATGCTGGGAGGCATAGAGTTCGAAGTCAACGCCACCATCTTAGCAATAACCGGATTCGACATCATTCTGGGGATGGATTGGTTGGCAGAGCACAACGCCGAAATCAATTGTTCGACTCGAGAAATTCGCCTCCAGAATCCGAATGGGCAATTTATCACACTAGCAGGTATACCCTCCGTCACCCGCATTATCTTAACATCTGCACAAACCGTCAAGGCAGTTCGACGGAAGGACGAGATATACCTAATCTACTTTGAAATGGAGAACACGACGCAAGTACTCTCTAAGGTACCTGTGATCAGGGACTTCCCAGATATCTTCCCAGAGTCACTCCCCGGGTTGCCCCCGCAACGGGAAGTGGACTTCCAAATCGAACTTACTCAAGGAGCCCGACCAGTGTCCCGAGCACCGTACCGGATGGCCCCGAAGGAACTGGCCGAGCTCAAGATTCAGCTACAAGAGTTAGTCGACGCAGGATTCGTACGTCCTAGTACCTCTCCCTGGGGAGCCCCAGTACTGTTCGTTAAAAAGAAGGATGGATCGCTGCGTCTCTGCATCGACTACAGAGGTTTGAATAAACTTACTGTCCGGAATACCTATCCCCTACCCCGGATAGATGAACTGTTCGATCAACTGCAAGGCGCGTCCGTCTTTTCCAAGATGGACTTAAGGTCCGGCTACTATCAACTTAGAGTGCGAGAAGAGGACATTCCCAAGACCGCCTTCAGCTCTCGCTACGGACTATACGAGTTCATGGTAATGCCATTTGGGTTAACCAATGCCCCGTCCGCCTTCATGGCTTTGATGAATACGGTATTCAAACCCTTCCTGGACCATTTCGTAATAGTCTTCATAGATGATATTCTCATCTACTCAAAGAACAAAACCGATCACTCCAGGCACCTCCAAATGGTACTACTTAAGCTAAGAGAACACTCACTCTTCGCCAAGTTTAGCAAATGCGAGTTCTGGATGGAGGAAGTCGGCTTTCTGGGACACACCGTCAACAAGAACGGAGTAGCGGTGGATCAAGCCAAGGTGCAAGCAGTACGAGATTGGCCGCCACTTAAAACAGCAGCAGATATCCGAAGTTTCCTTGGTCTCGCCGGCTACTACCGTAAGTTCGTCGAAGGCTTCTCCAAAATCGCGTTACCACTTACCTCTCTCACCAAGAAGGATGTGACTTTCCAATGGTCTCCCGAATGCGAGGCGGCATTTATCGAACTGAAGAACCGGCTGATATCGGCCCCAATCCTAACCCTCCCCTCCGGTACCGAGGGTTTCCAAATCTATGCTGATGCCTCTCTGAAAGGATTGGGGGCCGTGCTTATGCAACATGGCAAGGTGATTGCCTACGCCTCCCGTCAGCTCAAGACGCATGAACTAAACTACGCCACCCACGATCTGGAACTAGGGCAGTAGTTTTCGCATTAAAAGTCTGGAGACACTACCTCTACGGGGTACGATGCGAGATCTTCTCCGATCATAAAAGCCTCAAATACGTCTTCACCCAGAAAGAGCTGAACCTCCGGCAACGCCGGTGGTTAGAATTTCTCTGTGATTATGACTTCGCCCTCCAGTACCACCCCGGCAAGGCTAATAAGGTTGCAGACGCCTTAAGTCGGCAGCCTCCGAGGACCGGGAGTTGGTTAGAAATGGTGCCAGAGGAGATAGTCAAATCATTGGCAGAAATGGATATTATCCTCATCGCCCGCAGAAATCTGATGGAATACCAGGCCCAGCTCTACTGGATGGAAATACAGTGCGACATCCGGAATAGGATAAGAGAGGCCCAGAAGACCGACGTTGAAGCAGCCCCGATCATTCAAGCCCTGCAACATGGTACGCAGGAGGATTACAATTTGTACGATGGCATCCTGCAGTTCAGACACCGCATATTCATTCCCGCTGCAGAGGGGATCCGGGAGGAGATACTCCGTGAAGCACACCAGACAGGTACTCGATACACCCGGGAGTAGTAAAAATGTATACGGACCTACGAAGGACCTTGTACTGGCCAGGAATGAAGAGGGATGTCACCAACTATGTTGCGCGCTGCCAGACTTGTCAAATGGTCAAGGCAGAATGTCGAAGCCCAGGAGGCCTACTACAACCCTTGCCCATCCCGGAATGGAAGTTCGAGGATATTTCCATGGATTTTGTCCATGGCTTACCCCGATCCCGTGCAGGTAACGACTCCATATGGGTAGTAGTGGACCGCCTCACCAAGGTAGCCCGATTCATCCCGAACCGGCAAGGCGACGGTGTCGACATTCTAGCCCGACTATTTATCGAGCAGGTAGTCCGATTTCATGGAATACCCAAATCAATCGTCTCGGACCGCGACGGGCGCTTTAACCTCGAAGGAATGGAGAAGAGTGCAAGCTTATCTGGGAACCAAATTAGCCTTTAGCACCGCCTTCCACCCACAGACCGATGGGCAGACGGAAAGAACGAATCGGACGATGGAAGATCTTCTCCGATTATGCATAGTGGAACACAACGAGCCATGGGAGCAGTTACTACCACTGGTAGAGTTTTCATATAACAACAGCTTCCAGGCAAGCATCAAGATGGCACCTTACGAAGCCCTCTACGGAAGACGCTGTCGAACCCCGCTATCTTGGGCACAGGATGAGGACCCCGAAGCCTTGGGAATCACCTACATCGACGATACCACCGCCGCAATAAGACTAATCCGGGAACGCATGCTGGAAGCGCAGAGCCGGCAGGCCAAGTATTACGACGCACGTCATCGGCAAGTGGAATTCCAAGTGGGAGATATGGTTTTCCTGAAGATTAAGCCTATGCATGAGATATCACGAATCAAGAGGCAGAAAAAGCTGGACCCCCGCTATCTAGGCCCGTATCCAGTCATCGAAAGAATTGGCCCGGTGGCTTATAGGTTAGCTTTGCCAGCCGAGCTGGGAAACCTTCACGACGTATTTCATGTCTCCTCGCTAAGACGTGTTCTGCGCCAACCAGAGCAGCACCTTCTCACACCACCAACATCAGTACAATCCGACCGATCTGTCCGACTCGAACCTGTGAAGATAGTGGACTCCAAGATCAAAGAGCTGCGGAACAAAACCGTCACAATGGTCAAGATCTTATGGTCAAACGGAGGACGCGAAGAGTTCACCTGGGAACCAGAAGCCCTCGTCCGGGAGAGATACCCGGTACTGTTTCCCCAGGTATGTCGTCCTTTAAACCCCTACTTTAGCCAATTTTCGGGGACGAAACTCTCTTTATTTTTATTGGATTGTAACATCCCGACTTTTATTGGGCCACTAGACCCTAGTGAGCCCAATAAAAGTAGGCCCGAGCAGTAGAAAATGACCATTTCGAGTATCGTAGCGCGCCACTACCTCATTATTATGAATAGTGACCGTACGAACCCCGAATTGACTTCCGTCAGTTCCGTTGGACTCGTATGGACAATACGAGCGCAACAGAATTCGTTGCACTTCGATCCGAGGTCGTTTGGAGAAAACGACCATTTCGAGTATCGTAGCGCGCCACTACCTCATTATTATGAATAGTGACCGTACGAACCCCGAATTGACTTCCGTCAGTTCCGTTGGACTCGTATGAACAATACGAGCGCAACAGAATTCGTTGCACTTCGATCCGAGGTCGTTTGGAGAAAAACGACCATTTTGGGTATTGTAGCGCGCCACTACCTCATTATTATGAATAGTGACCGTACGAACCCCGAATTGACTTCCGTCAGTTCCGTTGAACTCGTATGGACAATACGAGCACAACGGAATTCGTTGCACTTCGATCCGAGGTCGTTTGGAGAAAACGACCATTTCGGGTATCGTAGCGCGCCACCACCTCATTATTATGAATAGTGGTCGTACGAACCCCGAATTAACTTCCGTCAGTTCCGTTGGACTCGTATGGACAATACAAGCGCAACGGAATCCATTGCGTCTCGATACAAGGTCGTATGGAGAGTATGCCATTTTAGTCCTATGCAGATCGCCTCAGTACAACGCACGAGATATAAAGCACACGAGCCCGGCATCGGCTCCGGCAACTCTTATCGTGCCCCGGGAGCCAAGGAGGACCCCACCCTAAGTTGACTTAGTCAACCCCCCCCCCCCCCCCCCCACCCCCCGAACTCGAATTGCTAAAGAAAAGAGGAGGGGGGGGGGGGGGGAGAGAGAAAAAACCCCCAGGGGGGGGGGGGGCTGCCCCTATTAGGGCAAGGGACAAGAGAGAGAGAAGGGAGGAGAGGGGGAGAAAAATATCTCCCCCTCCCTTATCCCCACGTGGGGGATAAGGAGGGGAGCTCCCCCTTCCTATAAAAGGAAGGGGCAGCCCCCCTCAAACCCACCCCACTCCCTCTCAGCTCCCCTCTGCCGGCAACCCCCCCCAGCCAACCCTCCTCCTCCTCCACCTTGCCGGAGCAAGCCAGCCCCAAGGCCGCCCCCACCACCTCCTCCCTCATGGCCGGCCGCCCCTCCACCCGAGCCCCTCCCCAGGTAGAACCTCCCCCCTCCTCCTTCCTACCTCCCAGTGAAGGCCAACCCCCTCCCCGTCGCCGGAGCGCCGCCAGCCGCCGCACCGAGCCTTGCAAGGCTCGGGGAGGAGGCTCGACCGTGGAAACCCCTCCCCCAGCGCCGGTGGTGGCGCTGGGGGGGGGGGGGGGGAGTAGGTCCCCTCGCGGGGACCTCGGCGCCGGCGCAGGGGAGGCGGCCGGGCCGCCGGAGGAAGCAGCCCCGGCGGCGCCCATGGTCCAGCCCCCCCCCCCCCCCCCCCCCCCCCCCCCCCCCCTCCGCTCTCATTTCCTGTACAGGAGATAACCCCTCCCCCGGCGGCGGCCGGCGGCGCCGGGCTGCCGGGCCACCGCCGGAGTGGGCGCCGACCCCCGGTGCTCCGACCGGGGGCGGCATCAGTGGCCCTCGGCGGGAGGACGGCGGCGCAGCGGGCCTGCATGGCCCATGCAGGCCACGCCCCGCCTCCCGCCCTCTGTATCTCCTTCCCCAGGCGGTGGCCGGCGGCGCCAGGCCGCCGGACCACCCCCGGAGGAGTCGCCGGCCCCCGGCGCACCGACCGGGGGCGGCGCCGGCACCAGCCGACCGCTGCCCGGCGGTGGCAGCGGCCACCGTTCGGCCGAGCAGCGGGAGCCGCACGATCTCCCCCCAGGAGATCGTGCGGCTCCTGTATTAGCGTTTCCCTCCCCGCCCCTTACCTCCACATGAGTGCCCCCACAGCGGATCCGCTGTGGATCCGCTGTGGGGACCCAAGGAGGGCGCCTGGTGCGGCGCCCTCTGTCTCTTCCCTGCCTCTAACCGCACCCCACCCCTCTTTTTTCCTTCCTCATTTTTCTAAGGGAAAATGGGGCCTCTTCGAAAGAAACTTCCTAAATGAAAATTGTGCCCCACTCTTAGGGGCACCTCCTGTAATTTTTTGGGATTTTTAGGAGGAGTTTTACTATTTTTAAAACCCATTATAAAGTTTATTTTAGGAAATAAAATGCCCAAATGAGTTTCTAAAAATCCCCAAAAATTAGGGGCTCTAAGCATAGGTATTTTCCAAATACTATCAAAGTTGGGAGGTGTGACCTCTTGTTTTGATCCCTTAAATGCTTTTACAAGCATAAATAGACGCCCGAAAAAGGGCGAAATTCCTCAAAATAAATCGGCGCCCCTCGACGCATATTTTAAATGCTTATCAAAATTATGCGTACCAATCTAAAGAATCGACTAAGCTCGGGAAAGCAACGCAGAAAGCGGAACGACATCGCGGCGCGGTGCCGAAATTTAACCCCGCCGCGACGATAATAAAAGAACGTAGTCGTCGATCAAAGCCTCCTCTCATGGGGTGATTGGACCACTAACCTTTTCTTCTTATGCTTTTCTGCTTTCCGTACTTTCAATTAAATCCAGTCTCGTACTGGTCCCCCGCGCTTATTTCCTGTACTTCCCTTTAAATCCAGTCTCGCACTGGTCCCCCGCATTTACTTACTGTATTTCTCTTTAAATCAGTTTCGCACTGGTCCCCCACATTTACTTTCTGTACTTTCATTTAAATCCAGTCTCGCACTGGTCCTGTTATCATGGCCTCTGCTTTCGGCCTACTTTCCTGTTATCATGGCCTCTGCTTTCGGCCTACTTTCCTGTTATCATGGCCTCTGCTTTCGGCCTACTTTCCTGTTATCATGGCCTCTGTTTTCGGCCTACTTTCCTGTTATCATGGCCTCTGCTTTTGGCCTACTTTCCTGTTATCATGGCCTCTGTTTTCGGCCTACTTTCCTGTTATCATGGCCTCTGTTTTCGGCCTACTTTCCTGTTATCATGGCCTCTGCTTTCGGCCTACTTTCCTGTTATCATGGCCTCTGTTTTCGGCCTACTTTCCTGTTATCATGGCCTCTGCTTTCGGCCTACTTCCCTACTACGTATTATGGCCCCTGCTTTCGGCCTATTTTAATTGCTAATGCAGAGCTGGCATGGCAACCATGCGGTGCTTATCCTCCCTTCGGCGAGGCCTTAGTTGGGGAAAACTCAGAGTTGAGTCCCTCCTCCCAGGTTAGTCCCAAGCAAGGAGCCCTCATACCGCTAATCCTCCCGGGCAGAGGTTGTGCAACCGGTCGAGTAGAATTGCCACGACACTTACGTGCTTGTTTTACATAAAGCGGTTGAAGATTGTTTGGGAGTGGCGGGTTGGTCACGCTCGCAGACCGTTCGTACCGGTGCGGGTGGGTTGACGACTCATGGCGACAGGGAGAAGTGCACAGCAGGTTATCACCCTCCGAGCTTGCAGTTATGCCTCCGCTGGTCGGCCTACAAATCGGCTCGCCGGATGTCGCTCACATCCAGTTGGTACACCCAGTTGTACGGGAGGGCCTGAATGATACGGTACGACTACATTCAGAAGTGGCAAGACTGGCCACTGTCACCGACGGCCACATCGGTGAGGCCCGCGGGGTTAGCTCCCCTGCTGGAACATAAGCGGTCTAAACTGTGTCGACACAGGGTCTTTTGCGTGCGTACAGGTTTGAATACCTGTGTGTGTGTGTCTGCGCGTTATAGTGTTGTATACTTACTATACGGCGCGATTACAAGCTTAGGGCGGGAAGCCCTATATATATACATATACGGGGATATATAGATGTTTACCTGTGGCTAACCCTCTACCTTGCTTCGGCTATTTCATTTCTGTTCTTTAGCCGCCCCCTGGATATGGATCCGGGGAGGGGATGTATTTTCTACTTAGCTCTGTGACTAACGGTTATTTCTTATAACCAATCACAGGAGACGGGACAGCAAGGAGCCCCCACACCGCAGGATGAGTTACGAGCCTTGGGGATGGCCCGTTCGATTACCCCAGCCTCTTCTCCTATCTTCAGAGACGTGAGTACGAGAGAATAAAGACTAGCCTAGGGACCCTCGTTGTTTGGGCTATGTAGCCTTCGGGAAATGTTTTGTGAAACGATAGGCTCCGGCCATAGTTAAATGTATAATATAAGCAGTGTGCATGTTTTGTTATATTATCTGCTTCCGCTGTGCGATCTGATGTGATATAATGATTCTTGTGCCTGACAAAGAGACCGCTCAGTGCTTGAGTGGGTGGGACGTCGCCACCCGGAAAGCGCTGGGTGGTCTTCTTTGGGCAGTAAGAACCCCCCCCCCCCCCCTCCCGGATCCCGGTTCAGTCTGGGGAGGGGGGGGGGGGGGCCTTACAGTATGTCCCCTTCGTTACTTCCGTGCAAGGATGGGCTACTCAGCCCTCCCTTCTGGAGCTAGAGAACCTGCTATCGTCACATGAGAGCTTGGCGAATCAGATGGCGAGAGTATCCATCTCAGGTGGAGATGACGAGGCCTTGTTCTCAGGAAAGAGGAGATCCTGGGACAAGAGAAAGAAGAACTCCGGAGATGGACCTTCAACGTCCTCTCAGGGAGATGGGAGGAAGTTCCTCCCTGCGCGCGATGAGAAGGGGAGATCCCTTTGCTTTGCCTGTAAGAAGTACGGGCATATGGCAAAGGACCGCCGGTCCAATCTAAAGGCCGGTCATGCTGCTAACAAGGAGGGAGACCACCAGAGAGGTGGAGGAAGAGGTGGAGGTCACCAGGGCGGTGAGAGGGGGGACAATTGTTTCCTGGTAGAGATGGCGGCAACGTCGATCGATGTCTTAGCCTCCATCAACCTCGAGAATGACTGGATAGTGGATTCCGGTTGCGGGCATCATCTCACTGGAGATATGTCCAAGTTCAACTCCTTGGAAGCGTATGAAGGAACGGATGGTATCATTACTGCGGATGATACGGTACATCCCGTGGAGCAAGAAGGGAAGGTGTCCCTTGGGAGTAGAGAGAAGCCAGTGACACTAAAGAGTGTGTATCATGTGCCTGGCATGAAGAAGAACCTCTTCTCGGTGGCTAACGCAGTGGATGCTGGATACCACGTGCTGTTTGGACCGAAGGAGGTGAAGTTCCTGAAGAACCTATCGTCTGTCGATGCTGACGTCACGCTCACAGGGAGAAGGATGAAGGATTTGTATGTTCTGTCTGCAAATGCCTACGTGGACAAGCTGAAGACAAACGACAGCGCTGTGATCTGGCATGAAAGGCTGGGTCATGTGGGGATGGACAAGCTGAAGATGATGGCGGCAAAGGGCCTTGTAAGTGGCCTGCCTCATCTCTCTTCCTACGGCGACGGCTATGTGTGCGACGGATGCCAATATGGAAAGTCACATCGACTTCCATTTGACAAGTCGGAGACCAGGTGTAAGGCACCTCTTGAGTGCGTACATGCTGACGTGATGGGGCCGTGTGCCACCCTTACTTATGGAGGCAATAAGTATGCGCTGGTTCTGGTGGATGACTACACCCGCTATACGTGGGTGTACTTTCTGAGAGAGAAGTCAGAAGTATTCAACAAGTTCCTCGAGTGGAAGGAGCTTGTGGAGGGGAGGCTGGACCGCAGAGTGAAGAAGCTGAGAAGCGACAATGGAGGGGAGTTTACCTCCAATGAGTTTGCCTCTTTCTGCAGGAGGTTCGACATTCGGCGGGATCTCTCCTGCGCTCACACCCCTCAGCAGAATGGGGTGGCAGAGAGGAAGATCCACCATCTGGTGGAGACTACCAGGAGTTGGCTACATGCCAAGAGTATTCCCAAGGCCTTATGGGCGGAGGGAATGGCGTGTGCTACTCATGTGATCAACAGGCTACCTCTGAGTCCTAACAGGTGTCTCCACACCAGCTCATGTTCGGGGAGAAGCCTAATGTGGGTCACATGAAGGTGTTCGGTTCTACCTACTTCGTGCACATCCCGGACGCTCAGAGAACCAAGTTGGAGCCGAAAGCGAGGAAGTGTATCTTCATCGGCTACGATGAGCGGAAGAAGGGGTGGAAGTGCATGGATCCGCAGACTCACAAGTTCGTCATCTCGCGCGACGTTGTGTTTGACGAACTGGTCTCATACCAGGGAGTCTCTTCAGTGGAGCTGCCGGAGAGTGGAGAAGCTAGCAGGGAAGAGGAGTGGGTCACTGAGGACCCTACTGTGGAGTTGGAGTTATCTCCAAGTGCTCCATCGCCATCTGGCTCGGGAGGAGCTTCTGGCTCAGGGGGAGCTACGAACTCAAGAAGCAGGGAGAGCACCGCTTCAGGAGGAGTTCAGAGAGGAGTTCAGAGAGGAGCTCAACCAGAGGAGTCTACCGGAGTGGTAGATAATGGCCAAGCCTTGAGGAGGTCGAAGAGGACCATAGTCCCGCCTGCTCGCTATAAGGAGGGGAACTTCGTGAGTTTGGTTTCCTGCTTCTTCGCAGGACCACTCGATGAGAGGGAACCTGCCTTCTTTGAGGATGCAGCTTGCATCAAGGAGTGGGACGCGGCCATGATCGAGGAGATGGAGGCCCTTGAGAAGAATGAGACATGGGACCTGGTTCCCATGGTGGAGGGCATCAAACCTATCACCTATAAATGGGTGTACAAGGCGAGGCTTGTCGCTCGAGGCTTCTCACAAACCTACGGAGAGGACTACGAGGAGACCTTTAGTCCAGTCGCGAAGATGACGTCGGTGAGGACGATCATCGCTCTGGCGGCGTGCCGAGGTTGGAAGCTGTGGTAGCTTGATGTGAAGAATGTGTTCCTATACGGAGAGATAGACAAGGACATATTCATGGTGCAACCACCTAGATACGTGTCCAAGTCTCAGCCACGTCATGTTTGCGAGCTGAAGAAGGCCCTCTATGGGTTGAAACAGGCGCCGAGAGCCTGGTATGGGAAGATTGCGGAGTACTTGCAGTTCTGCGGCTACGATTCCTCAGACTCAGACTCCAGCATGTTCGTGAAGAAGAGTGGAGGTATTCACGTGCTAGTGCTGCTGTACGTCGACGACATGATCGTGACAGGGAACAACCCTGAGGAGGTCGCGGCGCTAAGACAGCAGCTTTCCATACGATTCGAGATGAAGGATCTTGGTGAACTGCACCATTTCCTTGGCCTCCAAGTTGAGAAGAGAAGAGGCGGGCTGTATGTTTCCCAGAGGGCGTATGCCGAGAGGATCGTCGAAAGATTCGGCATGAAGGAGGGGAAGAGCAGTTCCGTTCCTCTGGAGGCTGGGCTGAAGCTTCGGAAGGAAGAAGGGAGGATTCTTCCTAATCCGAAGATCTTTCGGGCACTGATGGGGAGTCTTATCTACCTGACTATCACGAGGCCAGACATCGCCTTTGCTGTCGGCCGAGTTAGTCGGTATATGCAGGAGCCGCGAAAGCCTCATCTGGAGGCAGCCAAAGGGATACTGAAGTACGTGAAGGGAACCCTTGAGATGGGGTTATCCTATGAAGAGAAGTCTGACTTCAAGCTGCATGGGTACACAGATGCAGACTACGGAGGTGACGCTGATGATCGCAAGTCGACATCAGGTTACGTGTTCTTGTGTGGAGCAACTGCTATCTCGTGGTGTAGCAAGAAGCAGGACTCTATTTCCCTTTCTACCACGGAGGCCGAGTACAAGTCGTCGTCCTTAGCAGCTCAAGAGTGTGTCTGGCTAAGGAGACTAGTGGAGGATGTGGACGAGGAGGTCAGCAGACCTACTGTGCTACTGGGGGACAACGAGAGTGCATTGAAACTGGTAACCAATCCAGTATGTCATGCAAGGACCAAGCACATTGAGATCGAGCATCACTTCATCAGAGAGAAGGTGCTGGGTGGCTTGATCGCTGTGGAGCATGTGCGGAGTGAAGACAACCTTGCGGATATATTCACGAAGCCCATATCTGCGGGGCCATTCCTGAGGCTTCGCTCGTTGCTTGGAGTTGTTCCCGGAGCTCACTTCAAGGGGGAGTGTTAGAATTGAAGTGAGCTAGCGCCAGCGCCAGCGCTAGCGCCAGCGCTAGCTCATACTCGCCACCCCCTTGTTTTGCTTATAAATAGAGGGGTACCCCCCTCTAAAGAGTATGCTTTCAGAGAGTGGCGAGTATCCTCAACTTTGAGCGAGTTTGAGATACCAGAGTGCTACCTGGCGAGCATCGGACTTGGAGTAAGTTCGGCCAGCTCCCGTGAGCGAGTAGCGAGTATTGGAGATACCGCCCGGCGCTAGCGATAGCGCTCGCGATAGCGAGTATTGGAGGAAGTGGCGCGTGGCGAGCGTGCGAGAAGCTTGGAGTGCGAGCAGTGAGCTTGCGAGTAGCAGAGCTAACGTCTGGCGCTAGCGATACCGCCGGCGGTAGCGAGGAGCGAGTTTCGGTAGCGAGGAGCGAGTATCACCAGCGCGGTGTGCTCCGGAGGAGAAGCGGACCTTGTCCGTGACCAAGTTCTTTCCTACTATTGGCTGTTGTGATTCAAGTTGAATGCAACTTGTATTCAGCCTTGTTCAGTTGTAACTAGCTACCAGAGTTATTATTATTGTGAAAGATAGTGTTCATCAATTTGGTGTGCTTATTCTCCCGTTAGTTGACGTGTTCTTCCGACTACAAATATTTCACATCCTATAAATGTATGAGTGCATATAAGGAAGAACATTACCTGTGCCACAATACTCTCTACCATAATTTTCTAGAAGAAAGATCAAGAACCTTCGTCAACTGTTATTTTAAAGCTACATTGAATTTTTAAAATATGAAAAACCATCGGTAAAAGGGGAAGGTTCATTGGGAACGAAACTATAAAATAAGCGTTTTACACATACCTAAACATCAAGATCCCATTGTGCATCAATATTTGTATGATATCTCTTCAAACTTAAAAATATTGGTGGTAGCGGACAATCACCGTGCATTAGTAGTTATACAAAGTGGTTATCATTTATGAATGCATAGAAAATTATCCTTAGCAATGTTGGAGGTGTCGAATGTAGCGGTAAAAATGTGAATGACTGGAATTTAGAGAAGTGAACAAACTTTATATTGTAACATGATGCTACTATCAATCTCATATCAAACATAGTCATCCACTTGTTCAACGGCGCAGAAGCAACCACACAATCCAAAGAGGTAAATAATTTGGATCTTCTTGCATTTCCATATCTATCTATCTGTATAAAGACTCATGCGATTTTCTATCTCAATAGAAAAGTCTTTCCGCACCTGTTTTCAATCATCCCTCATATTCATTGTTGAACAAATGATACGATTGACACAATGTCCATCACCACTTACATTCACCACGTCAATGATATATTTTAATATACATGTTGACATTTCTTTTTTAACCCTTTGAACCAATTTCTTACTAATTAAAGTCGTCATTGTTGCTTTTAGGGGGATATTAATTTTCACATTTTGTAGGACATGCTCAAATAGGGATGGTCCACGTTTTGTTGAAATCCTGATCATATGATACTCTATCCTTGCTTTGGAACTGACTGGAGACATCTCCAACCTCTGAATCGACGGGATGTTGAGGAGAATAGGGGCGAAGAGAGGCCATGGTTTGGGCGGCTCAGATGCTAGGTTTTTGGGCTTGAAGAGCTTAGGAGGAGAAGGAATAATCCAGATGGGCATGACTGGGGCATCTTTGTGTGGAGGAGAAGGAGGGGGGGGGGGGGATCGGACTCCATGGTTTTAGGGTTGGGCTGCTTTAGGATAAAATTTAGGGGAATAAGGGGTTTCAAAATTTGTTAGGTTGCATTAGCCATAATGGGGCTGCTCTTAACAATTTCCTTAAATAAATAATGCAAAAAAATAAAAAACCCGCCACCTTATGAAATAGTTAGGGCTCGTGATATAAAAAGAGTGTTGTTATTAGCAAAATCAAAAATTACCCAAAAAAACATTATTTTGCTTTATTTTCAAATCCACAGTTTATATTAGTCAACCACCCACATACCCGTGAGACTATGACCAGCGGCGGACCCAGGATTTTTGTCAAACCCGGGCACTCCTTAAAATTATATATAAATGAAAAAATTGCATTACAAAAGATAAAAAAATTCATTGTAGAAGAACAACATATAGTAATATTAGATATTACATAAATATGAAAACTTGTAATATTGTGAATTCCAAAAGAACTTACATATTACAGAACAACTTTCCGCGGTCGCATATTCTGAAAACGCGTAATAATTTCTTCATTTGAAATTGTGTCCACAATATCTTTCTCAATATATGCTATTAGACAATCATTCATCCATTCATCCTCCATTCTGTTTCTCAAACGGTTCTTTATAATCTTCATTGCAGAAAACATTCTTTCCATGCTAGCAGTTGCAACAGGTAGAAGACAAGCCAACTTTAAAAGTCGATGAATCAATTGGAAATGATCATGCTTTTTAAGCTCCACCATTTTTTCTAGAAGCCCACTGATGCCTTTAACTTGTGAGAATGCCTCATTAGACCGCACATCAAATATATATACATCTAGTTGACCATCAAGTAATTGTAAGTCCAATGGAGTAAAATCACATGGGTAAAATTTTGCAAGTTGAATCAACTTCTCCTTATCAAAACAACTGAACTGATTACTAGGATCAAGGCATGACACACAAAGAAGCAAGTCAGTATTTACTTCATTAAATTGGTCATTTAACTCATTCAACATCCAATCAATCACAGTATTATAAATCTCAACCCGAAAATGATGATAATTTGTAATGTCTCGTGCAGTACGTCTTGATTTCCCTGCTGGATAAAATTTGTCATCCATGTTTGGAACATCTATATTTTGTTTTTCACAAAATGATGATACATCAACGATGAAAGCCTCCCAATTAACTTCAATATTTCTCATATTGAATAATAATTATTTTGATATTTTAACAAAATTCATTGCATTAATGATATCTTGATCATTCTTCTGTAGCGCTTGTGATAATTCATGTGTCTTTGATAAAATGTTTTTCATCAGATGTAAGAGAAACATAAAATCAAATGTCCGAATATTTTTCAAAAGACTACTTGCGGTTCCCCTTTGATTTCCATCAGCTCCGTCCCGTGTAATAATTTCAAGAACATGTACAATAGATGAAAACATGCGAATGAAATTCAAAACAGTGCCATAATGCGAACTCCACCTTGTATCTCCAGCTCTCTTAATTTCAAGTGGTTGGTTGAGCCCTCTCCCACTTTCTAACTCACCACGGTTAATTTCTTTAGCAACCCTTTCAATTTCTAGTGCTCTAAGACAGTCACGTCTTTTACAAGAGCCCCCGACAACATTTAATACATTGCTAATGTACGAAAAAAGTTCTGCTATCTCAGGATGTCCCTCTGCCACTGCCACTAATATTAACTGTAGTTGGTGAGCAAAACAATGAATATAAAAGGCTGAACTATTATCCTTCATAATCAAAGTTTTTAAACCATTAAATTCACCTCGCATGTTGCTTGCTCCATCATAACCTTGACCTCGTAGTCTTGAGAGACTTAAATTGTATTTAGCAAATAGTTTGTCAATAGCAAGCTTAAGTGATAAAGCAGTAGTATCAGAAACATGAGCAAACTCAAGTAATCTTTCAATAATCTTACCTCTTCTGTCTACATATCTCAAGACAATAGACATTTGTTCTTTATTTGAGATATCACGAGATTCATCAACTAAGATTGTAAAACAATCTTGTCCAATGTCCTTAATTATTGCACATGTTGTAGCACTTGCAATTGCAAGAACAATATCTTTTTGTATTTTTGGAGCTGTTAACTGGCAATTAATTGGAGCATTTTTCAAGACTACTGATTTGACATCATTGTTATTTGACGCCAAAAACTCCAAAAGCTCCAAAAAATTTCCTTTGTTTGTTGACCCATCGGACTCATCATGACCACGAAAAGATAATCCTTGTCGCAACAGAAAACGAACACACTCGATGGAGGCATTTAAACGTGCACGATATTCAACAGCTTGAGTTTCTTCTTGTTTAGCAAAAACTATTGGAATACTCTGTTTTTGATTCATCAGATGTTCACATAATTTTTTTGAAGCATTATGATCGCTATCATGCTTGCCAATATGCTTTTCAAGGATAGTCTTATCCTTCCAATATCGAAAGCCACGAGTAACAAATGTTGGATCACAACCCTTTTGTGGAAAGACATAACAATATAGACAAAAAACAGCGTCTTTATTTTGACTGTACTCCAACCAACCCTTAAATTCAAGAAACCATTTTTTGTTGAATCGCCGAGCTTTTGTTCCAAAATCAGTTTGGGGGAAATTCTCTAATTGTGGTTGACAAAGGCCTTTCTGTAGGTAATACCTTCTAATTTTATCTTGATCATTGACATCAAAACTAGAAATTGATTGTCTTAACCCAGGATCGGAAAGCAGTTCCTCAACACAATTAAGTCGTTGTTTCTTACTACATGATTCTTCCACTGTTTGTGTTTTTTGACTAGGTTGAACAACCTTTGCAAAAAAAATTTCCATAACAAATTGAACTTGAAGAATGAGTGTTCTGTTAAATCATTAGAGAGGACAAATCACAAATCAATAAAATCTGACATTTCATAGCAATACATTCATTCACATTCACAAAAAATGCATTTAGATTCAATAAACATCAAATACTCAACTACTCAAGCAATGAAGCAATCAGGCAATCAGCCATTCAACATTTCAACCCTACAAAATAAAAAAAAAAGGATTTACAATAAATTACAGGTTACCTGGCAAAGTTGCAAGCTGCAGTCGGATTCCTGATTGTCGGAATGTCGGATTGTCGGAACTGGGAAGTCGAGAATAGCTCGCTCACTTCGCTGTGCCTGTGCCGCTGTGCGCTAATCCAAGCCGTCGGAGAAGAAGGGAGTCGGGGAGAAAATGGGAGTCGCCGTCGAAGAAGGAAATCCAAGTCGTAGGCCCGTAGCCGTCGAAGAAGGGAGTCGAAGTCGAAGAAGAAGGTAGTCGGGGAGAAAAGGGGAGTTGGCAGTCGCCGTCGAAGTAGAAGGGAGTCGGGGAGACTGGAGATGCGCGAGTCGCCCGTCGCAGAAGGCAGCCTGGCAGCGACGATTTCTGGAAATTTAGGGCTTTTCGCTTTCGCGAGAAACAAATAGCAGGGGCGGGCACCGCGTGCGCGATATTTTTAACCCGGGCACGTGCCCGAGTATGCCTGCACGTGGGTCTGCCCCTGACTATGACCTAGTGCGGAATTAATTCACTCGAGTCCTCACCCTAGCCTTCTTCCCTCCAGATCGACCACGCGAGGTGTCACATTCCTCATCCCTCTAGACTGACGACGGTTGCCGGTAGATTGATCTCTAGCGACGATGGCTAGGGGTTCACATTGCATCGCCCGATACCCCTTCCTTCCCGACCGAAGATACTGCTGCTGCTGTGAAACCAATGGCTATATATTCATTCATGCTGAGGGTGGTCTGAACCAATAACACAGCTGTAAATTTTTCTTTTCTTTTCATTTATATCCTTGGTTGTTGTGAAATATTTTGAAGTCGGAAGAACACGTCAACCAACAGGAGAATAAGGACACCAAACGATGAACACAAACTTTCACAATAATAACTCTTGGCAGCAAGTTACAAATGGGCAAGGCTGAATACAAGTTGCATCCAACTTGATTCACGACAGCCAAAAGTAGAAAAGAACTTGGTCACGGACAAGGTCCGCTTCTCCTCCGGAGCACACCGCGCAGGTGATACTCGCTCCTCGCTACCGCGGGCGCTAGCCACTAGCGCTGGCGCTAGCTCTCAAGCTCTCTACTCGCAAGCTCGCCACTCTTCGCTTCCTCCTCTTCTCGCTACCGCGCGCGCTAGCCAATATCGTCGGGCGCTATCTCCGAAGCTCGCTACTCGCTCCTTCCTTCTCTTCTCGCTAACGCAGGCGCTATACACTATCGCCGGCGCTATCTCGCGAGTAAGGAACTCTCTCTAGGTCGCTTGCCGAACTTACTCTAAGTTCGATGCTCGCCGGGTAGCACTCTGGTATCTCTAACTCGCTCAAAGTTGAGGATATTCGCCACTTTCAGAATGCATGCTCTTAGAGGGGGGGGTACCCCACTATTTATAGGCAAAACAGGGGGGGGGGGGGGGGGGCGAGAAGGAGCTAACGCCGGCGGTAGCACTAGCGGCGGGCGTTATCTCACTTCAAAAAAATCTAACACTCCCCCTTGAAGTGAGCTCCGGGAACAACTCCAAGCAACGAGCGAAGCCTCCGGAACGACCCCTGTAAGGACCCCCCCTTTTTCCAACGCAGGAGATCCTTATGCCCAGGGCGAGCATCCCCCCAAAAGGTTCGCGTGTCCGAAGAGGTCTCGCCCTCTTACCTGACCCACGACCCAAGTGGCGGAACATTCGCCCTGTAAGGCTATTGCATCATTACAGAAAAACATTCACAGAATATAAAATTTGCGGAAGCAAAACATCACAGAACATCATAGCATGATGTAGAATAAAACATAGATGCAAACCCACAAAAGGGTATATAAGGTCTCGCAGTTACAACCAACATAGTCAAAAGACGTCAAAATGTCTACTCAAAAGTGATCTCTCATCCTCTCCTCTCCCAAAATAGTACCCTTACGTCTGCATAAATCGTCCGAGCTGGCTCAGGGAACTCCTCGTCATCACGGGCACGCCTACGCTTGTCCACCCGCTCCCGCTCCGTTGGTAGGTGCATCGGTTCCTAAAATGATAACGTACAAGAGTACGTTAGCCACGACGGACCAAGTAAATCTCACGCTCCTCCCCAGCCCCCTAATGGGCACCAAGGAGAACACCTGCATGGAAGGTTAACACAATAGCCGAAGCAAATATATATCTATCGGGGTTATATAAATGAAGCAGTAATCCGTAACAATTCAAAAGAGGGAAAAACAACCTAAGTAGAAAATTCACCCGCCATCGTATAACCTTCCTAATGGTGGTTACACGACGTCGTACCAAGGTGAGAGTATAAGTAATGT
Source organism: Dactylorhiza incarnata (assembly GCA_033032865.1). Taxonomy (NCBI): domain Eukaryota; kingdom Viridiplantae; phylum Streptophyta; class Magnoliopsida; order Asparagales; family Orchidaceae; genus Dactylorhiza; species Dactylorhiza incarnata. Next base: position 36,752 of record JAWHQI010000271.1, read on the forward strand.
AACATATGATATGGTGTGCATGTATGATTATCCTCCCTGTCACTCGAATGATGTGTCTCAATCACTTTCCCCTATGTCGACATAGTGACCTGTTAAGAGAAGGAGCTCACTTCCCAGGCCTCACCGCCGTGGCCAGACGGTGATAGTAGGTCGGTCGTTCCCACTTCTAGGTTATGGATACACCCCAAAACTTCCTAGGCCTTCGTACCTCTATGAAGAATAGGTACTCTCGGTGGGAACACATCCTCACCTCGTGTGGAGATCCTCTCGGCACATAACCAAAAAGGTGTGAGACGGACCTGTGTGGAAGGGGTAGCTAGCCCCCGGTCCTCTTCACCACCAAAACAAAAGAGTTCGTCGTCACAACTTCTCCCATAGTGTATAATATGGGGAAGCCGACGAACCCGCCACATCGGTAACCATGCACCCTCCCATGCCCTCATGCACAAGGTGATAAATGAAGTAGTATAAATATCAATATTCAAAACTTGAGAATTTAATTTATGATTGCACTTTTAGGGTCAAATTTAAATTGCTTGGAGGCTGTAAATCAGAAAGTACAAAACATGAAAGTTGCAGTACAACTATTTATCTACCATATCATGTCTCACAAGCTTTTCCCAAAACAGAGTCTAAGGTCTCCAAAACAGAGGTTGAAGTTTATATTAAATAACAGTTTTCTGGACAAACAGGTTTCTGAAATTTAGATTGCACCTTTAGGGTCAAATTTAAATTGCTTGGAGGCTGTAAATCAGAAAGTACAAAACATAAAAGTTGTAGTACAACTATTTATCTACCATATCATGTATCACAAGATTTTCCCCAAACAGAGTCTAAGGTCTCTAAAACAGAGGTTGAAGTTTATATAAAATAACAGTTTTCTGGACAAACAGGTTTCTGAAATTTAGATTGCACTTTTAGGGTCAAATTTAAATTGCTTGGATGCTGTAAATCAGAAAGTGCAAAACATAAAAGTTGTAGTACAACTATTTATCTAGCATATCATGTCTCACAAGCTTTTCCCAAAACGGAGTCTAAGGTCTCCAAAACAGAGGTTGAAGTTTATATAAAATAACAGTTTTCTGGACAAACAGGTTTTTGAAACTTAGATTGCACTTTTAGGGTCAATTTTAAATTGCTTGGAGGCTGTAAATCAGAAAGTACAAAACATAAAAGTTTCAGTACAAGTATTTATCTACCATATCATGTCTCACAAGCTTTTCCGAAAACAGAGTCTATGGTCTCCAAAACAGAGGTTGAAGTTTATATAAAATAACAGTTTTTTGGACAAACATGTTTCTGAAACTTAGATTGCACTTTTAGGATGTAAAAATAAATTCGTTAAGTGCTTTAAAACAGAAAACATATAACATGGAAGTTGTAGTGTAAATAAGTATCTACAACATTGTGTCTCACAGCAATCTTCCAAATCTGCATCTATGATAATTAAAAATTCGTTTTAAGAACGCTAAAATTTTCAAGACGTGACGATTTCTGGTCAAAGAAAAATAAAGGACCCGCGCACGATTCTTGGCACAGATCCGATGACTTTGGATTGGTCGGATATAAATCCGTGCAGCGGGGTTCGCACCGGATTATATAAGTATGTATATGTATATAATATCTATATTTATGTATATATGTATTATGTATATCTATGTACATGCGTATAAAACATATACACATTTATACATATATGTATATATAAATATATAGCTATTTTCATATACAAATACGTATAATTACATATGTCTATGTATATGTCTAAACTTATTTATTTATGTTTGTATATATATACATATAAAAGTACGATATATATATATATATATATAATTTTTATACATATATATAATCATAAATTTGAATCCAACACCTCCCCTTACGCACTTCCCCCACCACCACCGACGGGGAGATCCGGCCGGTCGCCGCCTCCGGCGGGAGCGCCCCGGGAGGGCGCTCCGACGAAACCTCCACCGGCGTTCTACCACCATCGGCGGCGCCGGCGGTCTGCGCTAACAGGAAACAGGCTCACGGTGGCTGCATGCATGCAGCCACCGTGAGGCCATGCGGGCGGCACCTTGGCCGGCCGGAGCACTTGCTGCTCCGGCCGCCACCCCCGATGGTGTCGCCCAGGGTGGGCTCTCCATCGGGACGACGGCCGGTGGCCTTCCTCCGCCGCCGCCGGCGGCGACTTGGAGGAATATTCTCCAGGTCCAAAGGTGGTCGTCTGCCACCTTGGAGCTGGGAGGAATTGCGGGCCTCCCCACCGCCGTGGGTGGGGGATTTAGCTCCGGCCACTACCCCCAGCGGGAGTACCCCCGGGAGGGCCTCCGGTGGGGTGACTGCCGGCGGCCGGGCGCCGCCGGCGGTGGCCGGAAAAATAATAAAAAACGTATGTATATATATTAAGATTTCTGTTTGGAAGGAGGAGGCCGCCAGAGCGGCTTCCGGGACTCTTTCTCCCCTTCACACACCCCATGCAAGGCCGAAGCCCGCGGTGGTGGCGGAGATTCGTGGGGCGGTCCGAAGCTTCCAAGGCCGGGATCGCCGGCTCCGGTGGTCGGAGACGGCAGAGGTCGACGAGAAAGGATCTAAGGGCGAGGAGGAGTCATGAGAACTTACGTTCGTGCCGTTTAGGCGAGGGGATCGTCGCGCGGCCATTGCTAGTGGTGGAGTTCGCCGGAGTTCGTGGAGGAGGCTTGCCGGAAAGTCACCGGGGCTCTTCTATGGCTGGATGGTGGCTGTGGAGGTGGGAAAAGTGAAATCCTAAGTGGAGGGGGGGGGGGGTTTATATAGGAGTGGGGGCTGATTTTAGGGTTTGAGGAGGAGTTAACTCCTCCTCCCTTGGTGAATCCGCCCCCATCAGTTCCCAGCCGACCCACCACCTCCCAAGGCATTGGGAGGGGAAGAAATTAACTCCCAAAGCCAGCTATGGGCTTGGGGAATGATGGCACCATTAATGGGAGTTTAATACCCATTATTTTATGCTAAAAAAATGTTATTTAATTAATTATAAATTATTTTCATCTGAAATATTTATCATAGCCTCTTTGGAACCTAATTAAATTTCGAAATTTATTTTGTAATTTTTGGGTATTGTTTTTTAATTTATTTTATTTATTTGGTGTTTTAATTATAGTTAAATCAAAATAAATAAATTTTATATTAAATATTAGATTTTAATTAATATAACTCTTTTAGATATTTATAGGACCCTATGATAAAATTTTGAGAGAGAAATAATGTCATTATCTATTTTCCTCAAATCTCCCCATTATTTAAATAATCAATTAATTTATTTAAATGTATTTAATTACATTCTTAAGTGTCTATCCTATTTAGAATATCATCGGAATGTTGCGCTAAAATTTCGGAGTTGATTGGGTTTCGTCCGTCACGATTCTTATCTAGCATTACTTAATAATTTGTCAATTATTTAAACAATTAAATAAATTATTTAAATATAGTCTGATACTTTATAGGTGTCTGCCCTAATCATGACATATAATGCATCCCCTTGGATGTGTCGGTGAATCACCGCATCTCTAGTCGGCAATTTGATCGAGTCGGATAATTTGGTGTGCGTTTAGACTAATCAGGATAATTTGGGTTTCACATGAATTAGGTCGGTCATCTCGGATATTAAGTATCATAATGGGTCGATTCGACTAGTTTCGAGTATGGTGCACTATTTGTGTGTTAGTAAGGTTTTCTAAGACTTAATGTGTCAATTTACACACATACGAGGTCCTATATTCGTTTTGGGTAGAATAGGTTCATATGACCCGGTAGGTGGATTTAATGACTTGTCGGGTCAATAACACCCAATAAGAAAACTAACGACCATTTGGGTGTCAACCGAGCCCACAAAACCCTAGTGGTTCATATAATCACAATGGGGTCTAGAAATTCAAAATTGGGATGTTACAGCCCCGCAGATAGGGGCTTCGTGAATATATCCGCAATGTTGTCTTCACTCCGCACATGCTCCACATCGATCAAGCCACCCAGCACCTTCTCTCTGATGAAGTGATGCTCGATCTCAACGTGTTTGGTCCTTGCATGACACACTGGATTTGTTACCAGTTTAAATGCACTCTTATTATCCCCGCGTAGCACAGTAGGTCCGCTGACCTCCTCGTCCACATCCTCCACTAGTATCCTTAGCCAGACACACTCCTGAGAAGCTAAGGACGACGCCTTGTACTCGGCCTCCGTGGTAGAAAGGGAAATAGAGTCCTGCTTCTTGCTACACCACGAGATAGCAACAGCTCCACACAAAAACACGTACCCTGATGTCGACTTGCGATCATCAGCGTCACCTCCATAGTCTGCATCCGTGTACCCATGCATCTTGAAGTCAGACTTCTCTTCATAGGACAACCCTATCTCAAAGGTTTCCTTCACGTACTTCAGTATCCCCTTATCTGCCTCCAGATGTGGCTTTCGCGGCTCCTTCATATACCGACTAACTCGGCCGACAGCAAAGGCGATGTTCGGCCTCGTGATAGTCAAGTAGATAAGACTCCCCATCAGTGCCCGAAAGATCTTCGGATCACGAAGAATCCTCCCTTATTCCTTCCGAAGCTTCAGCCCTGCCTCCAGAGGAACGGAACTGCTCTTCCGCTCCTTTATGCCGAATCTTTCGATGATCCTCTCGGCATACGCCCTCTGGGAAACATACAGCCCGCCTCTTCTCTTCTCAACTTGGAGGCTAAGGAAATGGTGCAACTCACTAAGATCCTTCATCTCGAATCGTATGGAAAGCTGTTGTCTCAGCGCCGCGACCTCCTCAGGGTTGTTCCCTATCACAATCATGTCGTCGACGTACAACAACACCAGCACGTGAAGACCTCCACTCTTCTTCACGAACATGCTAGAGTCTGAGTCTGAGGCATCATAGCCGCAGAACTGCAAATACTCAGTAATCTTTCCATACCAGGCTCTCGGTGCCCGTTTCAACCCGTAGAGGGCCTTCTTCAGCTTGCAGACGTGATGTGGAAGTGACTTGGACACGTATCCAGGTGGTTGCACCATGAATATGTCTTTGTCAATCTCTCTATACAGGAACGCGTTCTTCACATCAAGCTGCCACAGCTTCCAACCTCGGCACGTCGCCAGAGCGATGATCGTCCTCACCGATGTCATCTTTGTGACAGGACTAAATGTCTCCTCGTAGTCCTCTCCGTAGGTTTGTGAGAAGCCTCGAGCGACAAGCCTCACCTTGTACCGCTCCACTTCTCCATCCGCTCTCTTCTTAACATTGTACACTCATTTGCAGGTGACAGGTTTGATTCCCTCCACCATGGGAACCAGGTCCCATGTCTCATTCTTCTCTAGGGCCTCCATCTCCTCGATCATGGCCGCGTCCCACTCCTTGATGCTAGCTGCATCCTCAAAGCAGGCAGGTTCCCTCTCATCGAGTTGTCCTGCGAAGAAGTAGGAGACCAAACTCACGAAGTTCCCCTCCTTATAGCGAGCAGGCGGGACGATGGTCTGCTTCGACCTCCTCAAGGCTTGGCCACTATCTACCACTCCGGTAGAATCCTCTGCTTGAGCTCCTCTCTGAACTCCTCCTGAAGCGATGCTCTCCCTGCTTCTTGAGTTCGAAGCTCCCCATGAGCCAGAAGCTCCTCCTGAGCCAGAAGCTCCTCCCCAGCCAGAAGCTCCTCCTGAGCCAGATGGCGATGGAGCACTGGGAGATAGCTCCAACTCCACAGTAGGGTCCTCAGTGACCCTCTCTTCCCTGCTAAATTCTCCACTCTCCGGCAGCACCACAGAAGAGACTCCCTGGTAGGAGACCAGTTCGTCAAACACTACGTCGCGCGAGACAACGAACTTGTGGGTCTACGGATCCATGCACTTCCACCCCTTCTTCCGCTCATCGTAGCCGATGAAGATACACTTCCTCAATTTCAGCTCCAACTTGGTTCTCTGAGCGTCCGGGACGTGCACAAAGCAGGTAGAACCAAACACTTTCATCTGACCCATATTTGGCTTCTCCCCGAACATGAGCTGGTGTGGAGACACCATCCTGTTAGGACTCAGAGGTAGCTGATTGATCACATGAGTATCACACGCCATTCCCTCCGCCCATAAGGCCTTGGGAATGCTCTTGTCATGTAGCCAATTCCTGGTAGTCTTCACCAGATGGCGGATCTTCCTCTCTGCCACCCCATTCTGCTGAGGGGTGTGAGCGCAAGAGACCTCCCGCCGAATGCCGAACCTCCTGCAGAAGGAAGCAAACTCATTGGAGGTAAACTCCCCTCCATTGTCGCTTCTCAGCTTCTCCACTATGCGGTTCAGCCTCCCTTCCACAAGCTCCTTCCACTCTTGGAACTTGTCGAATACTTCTGACTTCTCTCTCAGAAAGTATACCCACGTATAGCGAGTGTAATCATCCACCAGAACTAGCGCATACTTATTGCATCCATAAGTAAGGGTGGCGCACGGCCCCATAACGTTAGCATATACGCACTCAAGAGGTGCCCTACACCTGGTCTCCGACTTGCCAAATGGAAGTCGATGTGACTTTCCATATTGCCATCCATCGCACATATGGCCGTCGTCGTAGGAAGAGAGATGAGGCAGGCCACTCACTAGGCCCTTTGTCGCCATCATCTTCAGCTTGTCCATCCCCACATGACCCAGCCTCTCATGCCAGATCACAGCGTTGTCGTTTGTCTTCAACTTGTCCACGTAGGCATTTGCAGACAGAACATACAAATCCTTCACCCTTCTCCCGGTGAGCGTGACGTCAGCATCGACAGACGAAAGGTTCTTCAGGAACTTCACCTCCTTCAGTCCAAACAGCACGTGGTATCCAGCATCCACTGCGTTAGCCACCGAGAAGAGGTTCTTCTTCATGCCAGGCACGTGATACACACTCTTCAGTGTCACTGGCTTCTCTCTACTCCCAAGGGACACCTTCCCTTCTCGCTCCACGGGATGAACTGTATCATCCGCAGTGATGATAGCATCCGTTCCTTCATATGCTTCCAAGGATTCGAACTTGGACATATCTCCTGTGAGATGATGCCCGCAACTGGAATCCACTATCCAGTCGTTCTCGAGGTTGATGGAGGCTAAGACATCGACTGACGTTGTCGTCAGCTCTGCTAGGAAACAATTTTCCCCCCTCTCACCGCTCTGGTGACCTCCACCTCTTCCTCCACCTCTCTGGTGATCTCCCTCCTTGTTAGCAGCATGACCGACCTTCAGATTAGACCGGCAGTCCTTTGCCATATTCCCGTACTTCCTATAGGCAAAGCAAAGGGATCTCCCCATATCATCGCGCGCAGGGAGGAACTTCCTCCCATCTCCCTGAGAGGACGTTGAAGGTCCATCTCTGGATTCTTCTTTCTCTTGTCCCAGGATCTCCTCTTTCCTGAGAACAAGGCTCGCCATATCCTCCTGAGATGGATACTCCCACCATCTGCTTCGCCAAGCTCTCCTGTGACGATAGCAGGTTCTCTAGCTCCAATAAGGAGGGCTGAGTAGCCCACCCTTGCATGGAAGTAACGAAGGGGACATACTCCTTCCTCAAGCCTCGGAGTATGTGCCTCTTCAACTTTGCCTCTGAGATTGGCTCTTCAGGGTCCAAGACCGAGATCTCCCCACACAGGTTCTTCACCTTTAGGAAGAAGGTGGATATCGCCATCTCGCCTTGAGTCGACCTTTCCAACTCATTCTATAGGAATTGTAGCCGCGCTACATTCTTCTTGTTGAATAACCCATCGAGGGCTATCCAGATCTCAGACGCTGACTTGCAACCTATGATGTGGTCAAACAAGTCAGGTGAAATGGCTCTCTTTAAGGTGAACTCCGCCTTGGTGTTGGTCTTCCTCCAAGCTCTCACAGCTTGACCATTGTATTCGATTGGAAAGACTTCTGCCTGCTCTTCTCAACCAATGACCTCCCATAGGTCCTCTCCAAGCAGGTAACTCTCCAAGCAAGACTTCCACTTTTTGTAGTTGGTCTGGGTGAGCAGCTCGATTCCAAGTCCCCTAGCATACCCTCCTCCGCCGTCCATCTTGGTTGCTCGGTCCTTGTTCCCACTATCGCTCTGATACCATGTGAAATATTTTGAAGTCGGAAGAACACATCAACCAACATGAGAATAAGGACACCAAACGATGAACACAAACTTTCACAATAATAACTCTTGGAAGCTAGTTACAAATGGACAAGGCTGAATACAAGTTGCATCCAACTTGATTCACGACAGTCAAAAGTAGAAAAGAACTTGGTCACGGACAAGGTCCGCTTCTCCTCCGGAGCACACCGCGCAGGTGATACTCGCTCCTCGCTACCGTGGGCGCTAGTCAGTAGCGCTGGCGCTAGCTCTCAAGCTCGCTACTCGCAAGCTCGCCACTCTTTGCTTCCTCCTCTTCTCGTTACAGCGCACACTAGCCACTAGCATCGGGCGCTATCTCCGAAGCTTGCTACTCGCTCCTTCCTTCTCTTCTCGCTAACGCAATCGCTATCCACTATCGCCGACTCTATCTCGCGAGTAAGGAACTCTCTCTAGGTCGCTTGCCGAACTTACTCCAAGTTCGATGCTCGCCAGGTAGCACTCTGGTATATTTATAGGCAAAACAGGGGGGGGGGGGGCGAGAAGGAGCTAACGCTGGCGGTAGCACTAGCGCCGGGCGTTAGCTCACTTCAAAAAATCTAACACATACCAGATTTCTGTCAAATATAATGCTACTACCAATACAAGGGCACCAACGATGGACAAGAAGGACACTCTTTATAACTAAACAGATGAATTTTACAATTGGACAAGCTAAATACAAGGTGCATACACCTTGATTCACAACAGCTACGATATAAAAATAACTTTGTCGCGGACAGGGTCCGCTTCTCCACTCAGTGCAGTTGAGCTTGCAATGCACTCTCCACTTCACTGTGCACTCTGCACTCTCCACCTCTCGCTGAGGAAAGGGTTGGGCTATCCTGGGGTGTAGGCAGACTCCCACTCTCACTCCACAACTCTCTCTTCAACTCACTACTTCTCTCTAACTAGATCTCTCAAGTGTCTCTTATGATTAACTCTCTAGTTGTTCTTCTAAAGGGGAGGGGGGGTATTTATAGGAGAACACAAAAGGAGACACAAAGGGGGGGAGGGGTTCACTCATCCACTACTCCCCTTGCTCCACTCGCCAGCCACCTTGCTTGGACTCGCCACCCCACCTTCTTCCTCTCGCCACCCCCTCTTCTTCCACTCGCCAACACAGCACTCGCACCCCCTCTTCTTCCACTCGCCAACACAACACTCACACCCCCTCTATTCTACTCGCTAACCTCCCCTCCAAGCTCCACTTCAAAACTCAAAACTCCCCCTTGAAGTGAGCATCAGGGACAACTCCAAGGCAGGCGCAAAGCTTCTTGAACGGCCCCGCTGATAGGGGCTTTGTGAATATGTCAGCCAGGTTCTCTTAACTCCGCACGTGCTCCACCACAAGCGAGCCACCCAACACCTTCTCTCAGATGAAGTGGTGCTCGATCTCTATGTGCTTTATCCTTGCGTGACAGACTGGGTTGGTTGCCAGCTTTAGAGCACTCTCATTATTGCCACGCAGCACAGTAGGTCCGCTGACCTTCTCATCCACATATTCCACCAGCCTCCTCAGCCAGACAAACTCTTGAGCTGTTAAGCACGACGCCTTGTACTTGGCCTCAGTGGTGGAGAGGGAAATGGAGTCCTGCTTCTTGCTACACCATGAGATGGCAGTGGCTCCACACATGAACACGTAACCTGATGTCGACTTGCGGTCATCAACGTCACCTTCTCAATCTATATCTGTGTAACCATGCAGCTTGAAGTTAGTTCTCCCTCCATAGAGCAACCCCATCTCAAGGGTTCCCTTCACATATATACTTCAGTATCCCCTTAGCTTACTCTAGATGATGCTTCTGCGGCTCCTGCATGTACAGACTCACTCGGCCAACAACAAAGGCGATGTCCGACCTTGTGATAGTCAGGTAGATATGGCTCCCTACGAGTGCCCGGAAGATCTTCGGATCAGGAAGAATCCTCCCTTCTTTCTTCCAAAGCTTCAACCCAACCTCTAGTGGAACGGAGTTGCTCTTCCCCTCCTTCATGCCGAATCCCTCGACGATCCTCTCAGCATAAGCCTTCTGGGAAACGAACAGTTCGCCTCTTCTCTTCTCTACTTGAAGTCCAAGGAAATGGTGCAGTTCACCAAGATCCTTCATCTCAAACCGAATGGAAAGCTGTTGTCTCAGCACCGTGACCTCTTCACTGCTGTTCCCTGTCACGATCATGTCGTCGACGTACAACAACACCAGCACGTGAAGATCTCCACTCTTCTTCACGAACATGCTAGGGTCTGAGTCTAAGGAATCATAACCACAGAGCTGCAGATACTCTGCAATCATCCCATACCAGGCTCTCGGCGCCTGTTTCAACCCTTATAGTGCCTTCTTCAGCTTGTATACGTGAAGTGGCTGAGACTTGGACACGTATCCAAGTGATTGCACCATAAATATGTCCTTGTTAATCTCTCTGTATAGGAACGCGTTCTTCACATCAAGCTGCCACAGCTTCCACCCTCTGCACGCTGCTTGTGCAATAAATGTCCTCACCGACATCATCTTCGCCACAGGACTAAACATCTCCTCATAGTCCTCTCCATAGGTTTGCGAGAAACCTCGAGCGACAAGCCTAGCCTTATACCGCTCTACTCCTCCATCAGCTCTCTTCTTTACCTCACCTTGTACACCCACTTGCAGGTGGCAGGTTTGATGCCCTCCACCATGGGAACAAGGTCCCATGTCTCATTCTTCTTCATGTCCATCTCCTCATAAATGGCCATGTCCCACTCCTTAGTGCCTACAACATCTTCAAAGCGGGTAGGTTCCCTCTCGTCGAGCGGTCCTGCGAATAAGCAAGAGATGAAACTTACAAAGTTCCCCTCCTTATAGCAAGCAGGCGGGACGATGGTCCGCTTCGACCTCCTCAAGGCTTGGCCACTTTCTACAACTCTGGTAGACTCCTCCTCTCCAGCTAATCTTTCAACTTCTCTTGAAGCAGCGCTCCCCCTACTTCTAGAGCTCGAAGCTTCCCCTGAGCCAGAAGCTCCCCTTGAGCCAGATGGCGATGAGGCACTTGGAGATACCTCCAACTCCAACATAGAGTCCTCAGTGACTCTCGCTTCTCCCCTTCTAGATTCTCCACTCTCCGGTAGCATCACAGAAGAGACTCCCTGATACGAGATCAGTTCGTCAAACACAACGTCGCGCGAGATGATGAACTTGTGGGTCTGCGGATTCATGCACTTCCACCCCTTCTTCTGCTCGTCGTAGCCGATGAAGACACACTTTCTCGCTTTCAGCTCCAACTTGGTTCTCTCAGCCTCCAGAACGTGCACGAAGCAGGTAGAGCCAAACACCCTCATGTGACTCACATTTGGCTTCTCCCTGAACATGAGTTAGTGTGGAGACACCATCCTGTTAGGACTCATAGGTAGCCGGTTGATCACATGGGTGGCACACACCATTCCCTCCGCCCACAAGGCTTTGGGAATCCCCTTGGCATGTAGCCAACTCCTGGTAGTCTCCACCAGATGGCGGATCTTCCTCTCTGCGACCCCATTTTGTTGAGGAGTGATGGCGCAGGAGAGCTCTCGCCGAATGCTGTTTTTCGTGCAGAAAGAAGTAAATGAGTTAGAGGTAAACTCCCCCCATTATCACTTCGCAGCTTCTTCACCCTCAGGTTCAGCCTCCCCTCCACAAGTTCCTTCCACTTTTGGAACTTCTCAAACACCTCCACCTTCTCCCTCAAGAAGTAAACTCACGTATAACGGGTATAGTCATTCACCAAAACCATCGCATACTTATTTCCTCCATAAGTCAGGGTGGTGCCCGACCCCATCACATCAGCGTGTACGCACTCAAGAGGTGCCTTACACCTGGTCTCCGACTTGTCAAATGGAAGTCGATGTGACTTTCCAAATTGGCAGCCCTCGCACACATGGCCGTCGCCGTAAGAAGAAAGATTAGGCAGGCAAGACACAAGACCCTTCGCCGCTATCATCTTCAGCTTATCCATCCCCACATGACCTAGCCTCTCATGCCAGATCGCTGAGCTATCGTTAGTCTTCATCTTGTCCACGTAGGCACTTGCAGACATAACATACAAGTCCTTCACCCTTCTTCTGGTGAGCGTGACATCAACAATAACTGAAGACAGGTTCTTCAGGAACTTCACCTCCATCGGTCCGAACAGCACGTGGTATCCTGCATCCACTGCATTCGCAACCGAGAAGAGGTTCTTCTTCATGCCCGGCACGTGATACACACTCTTCAGTGTCACGGGCTTCTCTTCACTTCCAAGGGATATCATCCCTTCCTGCTCAACTGGATTCACCGTATCATCCGCCATGATGATAACATCAGTTCCTCCATATGCCTTCAAGGAGGCAAACTTAGACACATCTCCAGTGAGATGGTGGCCGCAACCGGAATCCACTATCCAGTCATTCTCAAAGTTGACGGAGGCTAAAGCATCGACTGATGTTGCTGATATGCCCAAAATGGATTTACATTTTAACGCAAGTGCACATGTCGAATCAAGTAATATAAAGTGAGAAAAGATCGTTCCCTAGGAAGAAGTGATTAATTTAGTGCTCGCAAGTACTAGCTCTACCTTTTCTTTAAATTCAAGCGGAATAATCAGAGTGAATTTTTAATAATGAACAATTAACAATAACAACAAAACTAAACAAGGTTTACTTAAGAATACTTTTACCAACTTAATTGGAGAAAAATTAGTTTTTAGAAATAATCTTGTATATTGATTTCCTTTGCTTATTGTGATGATTTTTATGAAAGAATCTTTATGAAATGCTTGATTAACTATCATGCAACGATTTGAAAGTGAAAGTCATCATCTCTCGAGCTCTAAAATCAACTTCTTAATTCCCCTAGTTATCTCTAACTTAGGTGGAAAAGACTATCATAAAGCACACAATCGATGTTGCTAGCAAAAGATAAAATCTCTTTCTACCTTTATGCTATATTGAAATTCATGATACTTTCACCGTTCCTCTCTTGAATCTCGCAGTGCAGTATAAAAATGGAAACTTTGGTGAAACATTTACGCAACTCCTCTCTCGAATCTTGTCGCGCAATATAAAGCAATCATCTAGCCTGACTCCTCTCTCGAATCTTGTCAAACAAATTTTAAAGATGAACTTAAGCCAAACTTTCCAAGAACAAAATCATGAATTCGATAACGATAGTATTTCAAACATCCATACAAGCATTAGAATCTAAACATCACAACAAAACAAAGTACTCACAACATACAAGATCTAGGATATTAGTTCATGGTGGAGAGATGAAACCAAATAAGAAAGATCTTACTAGACATGCTTAAGAGAGTCAAATGATGCAGGAAATTCCACTCAAAGATGTGCACAATCCGCTGAAGATCCACTCCGATGTCCTTCTCCACTAGGGTTTTTCGCCAACCCTAGTTCTCTTTCTCTCCAAAACTCCTCTTTTTCTCTCCAATTTTCGTATTACTGGCTGGTGGTTATTTCCTTCCTAAAAACGAGCAGCCCTTCACCCAAAAGATGCATCTTTCCATAATTAATTTTGGTGCAAATTCGAAATTTTGAATTTGAAATCCGCCCAGATTTGTTGTAACATCCAAAAATGGATGTTATAACAACTTGAACCGGCCAAAATATTTAAGTCCAGCTTTTCTTCTCCGAGTCGATTTCTTCAGCGTTTCTAATAAGAAAACATATGATTTTAATCAAATGACCCATAATTGAAATAAACATGAATTTATATATATTTTATATTCATTTAGATCCTTTTTCCATTTATGATAAAATAAGTAGTCAAAATAAAGAGCTGGATAACTTCTTTTTAGGAAGTTATCACACCTCCACACTTAAACTTTTGCTAGTCCCTAGCAAAGATCATTCAAATTACTGGCTTGAATGAAGAACTAATAACACAACATAAATTCAAATGATCTTTCATCCTTGTAAAACAAAAATAATCAAAGCGTACTAAAGAAATTCACTTTACTCAATTGATAAGCCTACAATCAACAAAAGTTCAACCATTCATAACAACATTAGCTTGATAAAAGATAATGCTCAAATATGAATTTTAGTGCGGTGAGTGCTAAAAAGGAATTTACTCTCATGCAATATTTCGTATTGAACCTCTGCATTTATTGGAAAGGATAAGAATATGCTAAGCTATTGATTTTAGTCTCCACATGAGTTAGTAGTTCAATTGAATATCTGAAGGACTTTGGCTTGTTTCAAAATTTATGGGTAACTTTGATAGTGGAATGACATTCCCTAGTTAGTACTCTTAGCAAGTTGACCATAGTATGAGGTTTATCAACATATATATTTTTTTCTTTTCATAGTAGGGATCATTCCAAGTAACATGCATACCTAGGACACATATCACTATGATGCTTTTTTTTCTTTTTTATATATATCATAGTTGAGATCATTCCAAGTATGTATACAAATACATAGGCCACATATCACTATGAAATTTAATCATTTTTTTTTAAAATTAAACACTCATAAATGGCTACTTATTAAGATACAACTAGTAGGAACATATGGAATTTAAGCATGAAATGGAGTATATCAAAGTGGTAAGGATAAGACTCAAAGTATTTAGTGGATGCTCGAAATGGATTAACTTCCTAAACTCAAGTCTTGACTTACATCGTTAACTCAGTTCTTTCTCACCCTCGGTATTTGCAGAAGTCAATATCAAAAATTGCTTTGGTCGTAAACAAAAATTTTGTACATGAAATAATTGCCTAAATGAGCATTATCCAAAACAATTCTTACTAACTTCAAATTCATGAATTGAACTCCTAAGATTGATAAACCATACCAATTAATTATCAATGAACACTTAAGTAACTTATTGATTAATAAAAACAAGAATTAAGATCATTAAATTCATGCAAGGTTAATTTAATCTTCACTCAAGTGGTAGGGTTTATATTACCCCCACCTCCACACTTAGGCTTTGCTAGTCCCTAGCAAAGAAACTATATCATGAAAATACTGGAATGTGGGAACATATAATTATAAGGAGAAGCTAAATGTCAAAACAGAAAACTCCCCTGAATTGAATGTGATGGAAATGATGTTCAAGACTTCTTGTTTATGCCTCCAGGTTACCCCTTGTATTTGTGCCTGCATACTTACATTTTCTAGAATGCATAGGTTTTAAAAACATGGGATATATTTATAGATCATCAATATGAAACACCAATATCATCAATCAGAACAACAATTTAGCATCAATCATGAAGTATAATGAAGATCATAAAAATGTATAATATAATATAGCAGGCCTCAGGTCATCATTAATTAGCAGTTCATAAGAAGGTTCATTATAATAAATATCATCAAGCATTAGGCACAATAAGCAGGCAGCAGGTTTTACCAAATTGCGTCAAACATTCAAAAGCAACTAATAAGAAATAATAATAAGATAAAAGAGAGTAGTGCAAGTTTTTCTAAAACAAACCCCACAAAAATAAAATGCCACATCAAGAAATAATCCAGCTAGCCTAGCTGATTAAGTTGTAACAGGAAAATGGTTTAGAGCATGTAAGCAAGTATGCAATATCCAAAATATAACCATGTTTGTCGATTAAATAAAATAAAATAAAGAGACCGATACGACTAATCCTCCTCGTTGTCGCCTTCGTCCTCTTCTTCCTCGCCGACTTCCTCGGATTCGTCATTTTCTTCCTCTTCATCATAATCTTCTTCGTCGCTGATTTCCTCATCTTCAAAACCTTCTTCTTCACTTCCAGATTTTGTTTCTACGTCGCCTTTGTTGAACCCTTGTGATGGATCCAGCCTACGTCGGTCCTTCGTCATTAGGTAACCCACTCAATCCCATTGGCCCGCCATTCGTAGATTCGGAACAGGAATTGGGAGCTTAGCTTTCATCATCAAGGTAGCTTGGGTGGCCCGAATATCTTACAGTTGTGAGTCAAAATAAAGATGCTGACATCTTTGATATTCTTTAAGGTATTCTAAATTCCGCATAGTAAGCACTGTGGCCCTGCCCAAATCTACTAAAGGTAGTCCAGTGTTTGCAAGCTCGGCTGGTGGTGGTTTGGTGGAAGAATCAGCCCTCTTACTTTTCGCTGCCTTAACATTTTTTTCTATAACGGTCTTGGTGATATGGTGCTTCACTTGCGTAATCATATCCTCATCATTCACCACAACCCTGACATTTCGACATAGGTCGGTGATAAGCGTCGGGAACCACAATTGCCGAGGTTTCTCCTCGTCAATCTTGTCTTAGTTGTAAGCTGATAATCTTTCCAAGATCAAACATCATCCCCGTCATGATTCCAAAGATTAGAGCAAACCTATCCATTGTGACAGTATTGGAATGGCGGGTGGGCATGATGCTTGCATTTATAAAGAGTAGCCAAACCTTTGCTTCTCGATTTAAACAAGTAGCCTTAACTGCCTTTTTCGTATGGCTGACCCATTTCGGTTGCGGTGCACAACAAAGTATTCGTACCATCTCCTCCAAACTGACTTGATTCAGAATTTCTATATAATCAGGGTTATCATGATCTTCAAGGCTGAACATGTCAGTTATAGAAGCCGCGGTAAAATTTACCTCCTTCCCTCTAACGGTTACGATTTAACCTCCCTTACTTTTTGCATTTGCATAAAATTCATATACCAGTGGAAGTACAACATCTGACCTAGGATGACAAAAATACGTCCATCTCAGTTGTTCGATTTGGTCAGCGTAAATCATGCTTCATGCTTCATGCCTTCTTCTCTATTTTAAAACCTCTCTCATACAGGCACCTCAGATTTCTTGGCTACTTTCAGCTTGCTTGGCTACTTTCTTTCCCTTTTCCCTCAGATTTCAGCTCTTAGAAGAATCGGCCAAAATCGAAAATGATTCTAAGAAGAAACCGACCTAGAACAAATTATACTACTCATCATGAGGGAGAAGGTTAGGGTATTACCTCCATTTGCGATCCAGTCACCTCTTTTCGCTGATGGAGACGCGCCATTGACTCGCTGATCGTCGATGACCTCCTCGCCGAACTCGCCTACCGCCGTTTTGATGATCCCCTCCGCCTCTCTACGTGAGATCGACTGCTGCCACTCTCAAAATGCCCTTCTTCCCCACGAGCTCTCCCTTTCTCGAAATCGCCAGGTGATCGCCGTTCTTCGTTTCGTGGACCAGCCGACGGTTTGAGTTTTTGAGGGGGTTAATATGGGGAGATTAATTATATTAGGAAGAAGAGGTTTAGATTAGGATATAAGGTTTAGATTTAGCCTATAATAATTGCCATTTTAATTCAAATTAAAGCTTGGGTTAATTGAATAGGCGCCGTTTCAGTTAAATCGGGGCTAAACCGCCGGTTCGCGGAAATCCTGAAGAAACGGGCAGAGCAGTAGTTGTGATAACAATTTATTTTTCGATGTTACAACAATCAACTTAGACAAAATTTTAGGCTCCAAAACGCTGAACAACGGAATTCCTGAGAAATTGGCAGAGCAGTAGTTGTGATAATAATTTTTTTTACGTTGTTATAACATTCAACTTCGAAATTTTAACTAAGAAAAATTTTCAACCAATTTCCAATTAGAAATTTTTGTATAACCGATTTTTTTTCTACCCCCTTGGTCCTCTTTTTGTGGTTTCCCTCTCTCCACTCACATATCTTATACTAAATTACAAGCATATAAATCTTATATATATTATAATATATGGGTTGCCTCCCACTAAGCGCCTTATTTATCACGTCCCGGCATGACACCCTTCACGCAATCTTCTTATCGAAATTTTATGACCATCGCATCACGATGATCATTTCCCTCGTAATACTCCTTGAGTCGTTGTCCATTCACCTTGAATATCGAACCATCTCTCTCGTAACAGATTGTTACCACCCCGTACGGAAATACTTATTTGACTCGAAAGGGCCCAGACCATCTAGATTCCAATTTTCCAGGGAATAACCACAGTCTCGAGTTGTATAAAAGGACAAATTGTCCTACCCTAAATTCTTTTTTTTTGTATTCTAGAATCATGTCACTTCTTTGCTCTCTTTTTATACAGCCTAGCATTCTCGAATCCATTAAATCTAATCTCATCCAATTCATTGAGGTGCAACAGTCTATTCTTTCCCGCCTCTTGAAAATCAAAATTTAATTTCTTTATTGCCCAGTAAGCTTTATGTTCTAATTCTACGGGAAGATGACACGACTTTCCATATATCATCTTACAAGGAGTCACTCCTATGGGTGTCTTAAATGCAGCTCGATACGCCCATAATGCATGCATCATTTAGTTTCATTGACCAGTCCTTACGATTTGTGCTCACCGACTTCTCAAGAATTGACTTGATTTCCCTGTTTGAGACTCCAGCCAAGCCATTAGTTTGCGGGTGATATGCAAGGGTGACTTTATGCGTTACACTATATTTTTTTAAAAGTATTTTAAATTGTGAATTACAAAAGTATGACCCCCCATCACTGATTATTGCTCTCGGCGTACCAAACCTAGTAAAGATGTTGGACTTTATAAATTTCAGTACTACCGATGCGTCATTCTTTTGCGTGGCTATGGCTTCGACCCATTTTGAAACATAATCCACAGCTAATAAAATATATAAATTCCCATTTGAATTCACAAATGGTCCCATAAAATCGATACACCATACATCAAAAATGTCAACTTCAAAGATGTTATTCAAAGGCATGCTCGCCCCTCGATGGATGTTCCCCGTCTTTTGACATCGGCCACATTTCTTAACAAACATATGTGCATCCTTAAACAAAGTCGGCCAGTAAAAACCAGCCTCTAATACTTTCATAGCAGTCCGCTCCCCCATAAAGTGTCCTCCGTAAGGTGATGCATGACATTTTTCTAGGATACCATGTACTTCTTCTTCTGATACACACCTACGGACCACTTGATCAACACGAATTCTAAACATATATGGAGCATCCCAAAGATAAAATTTCATCTGGTGGAGAAATCGTTTCCTTTGCTGATAATCCATATCTGGCGGGAACACGTTACTTACTATAAAATTAATGAAATTTGCGTACCAAGGAGTGCTACAAATGTCTAATACAGCTAGTAGCCGCTCATCCGGAAAGTTCTCGCTAATCTCAATGTGCATATTTTTCTCGCTTTCATTAGCTAGTCGTGATAATTGGTTGGCTACTGGATTCTCTACTCCCATTCGATTTGATCTCTAGATCAAATTCTTGTAGAAGGAGGACCCATCTAATGAGCCTGGGCTTTGCGTCCTTTTCATCAACTAAATACCTTATTGCTGAATGATCTGTATAAACTATAACCTTGGAGTTTATCAAATACGAGCGAAATTTGTCAAAAGCAAATACAACAACTAATAATTCCTTTTCGGTAGTGGTATAGTTTATCTGGGCATCCATAAGTGTTTTGCTAGCATAGTAGATGGTGTGGAAAACCTTATTCTGCACTTGCCCTAGGACTGCTCCTACCGCAAAATTGTTAGCATCACACATAATCGAGAATAGTAATGACCAATCAGGAGCAATGATGACCGGTGATGAAATCAGACTTTGTTTTAAGATGTTGAATGCTTCAAGACATTCCTCATTGAAAATAAAGGGACTATCCTTTTCAAGTAAGTGACTTAGAGGTTTAGAAATTTTTGAAAAGTTTTTTATAAATCTCCGGTAGAATCCTGCATGACCCAAGAAACTACGAATTCCCTTAACATTTGAGGGTGGTGGGAGTTTTTCAAAGACTTATATCTTCGTTGTGTCTACTTCTAAGCCCCTTTTTGACACCTTATGGCCAAGCACAATACCCTCGCGTACCATGAAGTGGCACTTCTAGCTCCCAGTTGAGAATCAAGTTGGCTTGTACAAATTTATCTAAAGCTTTCTTTAATACTTCTAAACATTCATCAAAAGATTTCCCAAACACAGAAAAGTCGTCCATAAAAATTTCAATACCATCATCAATCAAATCCACAAAAATAGAGATCATACAGCGCTGAAATGTAGCGGGGGCGTTACATAATCCAAATGGCATTTTTCGAAATGCGAATGTTCTATAGGGGCATGTAAATGTAGTTTTCTCTTGATCTTCCTGTGCAACCATGATCTGGTTATACCCGGAATATCCGTCCAAGAAACAAAAGTACTCGTTACCTGCCAATCTATCTAATACCTGATCGATGAATGGCAACGGGAAATGATCTTTTCTAGTTGATTTATTCAATTTCCGGTAGTCCATACATATTCTCCACCCTGTTACAGTTCGAGTGGGTATCAATTCATTATTTTCATTTTTCACGACCGTGATACCTCCTTTCTTCGGCACACATTGAACAGGGCTTACCCATTTACTATCGGAAATAGGGTATATAATACCTGCATCTAACCACTTGATTATCTCCTTCATGACTACGTCTTTCATGGGTGGGCTAAGTCTTCGTTGAGGTTCAATAGATTCTTTTGAGTCTTCTTCCAACAAGATTTTATGCATACAAATTGATGGACTAATTCCTCTTATATCAGCAATCGTCCACCCATTGCATGTAAGACCCTTTTTTTTTTTGGGACACCGGGTCTTACCGCCCAGAACCGTCGTCTTGCGGTGGTACCATTTCACTACATGGTCGCCACCACAACACGCCGATCCTGCCGGCTATTCAACATTATCCAGGCCAACCAAATTTAATAAGAAAGAAATAAACTAAACGTACGAGTCCACAACAATCACATAATAGAAGGATAACATGTCCAAAATGAGAGAGTTACACATAATTAGATGCTACTAATCAGAGTGCGGAAATATAACATAGAAATACAACTAAGGCACTAAGCCTGATCAGACAATGATTTCTTCGCCTCTCGTCTGGCAAAGATGTAGCAGTCCAAACATCCACATGGCTCGACACCCTCGATGGCATACAGCTCTGCCCTCGGTCCTGGGTAAATGTGTAAAGTAGGTAGATGAGGGGTCTTGCTTACCGGAGCCGTCCCGGCAGCTGCTGAGAGTCCAACTCCGGGCCTGGACACTGCCTCAGGTTCCACCCTCTGGGGGTTGACCTGCTCTCCCTGGTTCTCCTGTAATAATAGGGTCCACCGACCGTCAGTCTATAAGACTCAGCATATTCCTCACCGCCTCCACCCGCGACTCCTAGGCACCGTGCGGGAGGAGGAAGCGGAGGACATCAAGGGGTAATGAAACAAGCAGGTGACAGGTGACAAAGAAAACTAGTAAGAATACAAAACCAAGTCTATAATAGCAGTTCTATTATCAGACACAACGTAGAGTAAAAACGTAAGGAAAGCTATGCTAGCAAATAACAAAAGTTAAAGATTGTTCTAGCAGTTCTACTATCAGACACAATGTAGAGTAACAACATAAGGAAAGCTATACTAGCAAATAACAAAAGTTAAGATTGTTCTATCAGTTCTACTATCAGACACAATGTAGAGTAACAACATAAGGAAAGCTATACTAGCAATAACAAAAGTTAAGATTGTTCTACCAGTTCTACTATCAGACACAATGTAGAGTAACAACATAAGGAAAGCTATACTAGCAATAACGAGGGCAAGAAAAGTAATATGTAAAGCAGCTAAGGAAACTAACTTTAACTTATATGCGTACACACAAGGCACATAAGTCAAGGGAACTGGCAGGAAGTAAACTCATCGTATAAAAGAGCCCACACTAGTTTATACGATGAGGTCTCTGTTGGTGCAGAAATGTTATGTTATGATGTGCAATGCAATGATGCAATGATGCAATGTTTGTATTAATAGTCCATACACCTGCAACTCACCCACACGACTCTGTACGTACAGGCCTTTAGTTCCCACTTTTCGGAGGTAGCTAACCTCTCGGGCACCTCCCGTCGTGGTCAAACGATGGCAGAGGAGCGGGCGTCTCCTCACCTAGGTGGGTATGTCACACTACCAGACCTAGGCCCTAACGTATGCTGTGTTACCGGTACCCGGTACCCACGAGCTCCTGCGTACTCTTGCTGGATCCGAAGAAACCAGACCTTTATTTGGCCAGGCAGAGTTTGGGGAAAACCGTCCCGTCGGACGCGCAGTAGAAACAACCTGGCCCCTCTGTAAACCTCTAGCACTGCCGAGTCAACGAACTGCTGTCGGTGTGACGACTAAGCCAGAACCGAAGACCCACCACAATCTATGCATATGCACTATATACAAATATCTTATCTTACCATCGAGCCTTCAGATCGTATTACTGATCTGACCGCATAAATAGCGAGCCCATCGCTCGCTTGACTATACCGGTCTTACATCAAACTACGAGCCTACCGCTCGCTAGACTATACTAGTCTTACATCAGGCTACGAGCCTACCGCTCGCCAGACATTACTAGTCTACATCAAGCTACGAGCCTACCGCTCGCTAGACTTTACTAGTATACCTCAAACTACGAGCCTACCGCTCGCTAGAATTTACTAGTCTACATCAAACTACGAGCCTACCGCTCGCTAGACTTTACTAGTCTTACATCAACTACGATCCCACCGCTTGCTAGACTTTCCCAGTCCTTCCTTATAACCCGAGTCTAACGCTCGCAGGACTATCCCAGTCCTCCTTATAACTCGAGCCTAACGCTCGCAAGATTATCCCAGTCCTTCCTTATAACCCGAGCCTAACGCTTGCAGGACTATCCCAGTCCTCCGTATAACCCGAGCCTAATGCTCGCAGGACTATCCCAGTCCTCCTTATAACCCGAGCTTAACGCTCGCAGGACTATCCCAGTCCTCCTTATAACCCGAGCCTAACGCTCGCAGGACTATCCCAGTCCTCCTTATAACCCGAGCCTAACGCTCGCAGGACTATCCCAGTCCTTCCTTATAACCCGTTCCGGTTGGGATGGAAGTTAACTTGTCAAGTTCTCCTACTTAGCTAGTCTTGTCTATAATTTAGTTGAACTTAGAAGCTTGTGGTGAATCCTGGACTTCCCGTGGATTACCCGATGAAGGGCTCGCAACGGTACTAGGGAACGTGATGGTGACTAAAGCCCAAATCCCCCTTTCCAGGATATTTGTTTTATTTAGTTGCTACCCATTCTAGTACACTCATTTACTCTCCAATTGCTTTAAAAATCCTAGGGTGGATTACCATTTGACTCGAACGGGCATGGGTCGGTGTTCTATTGATCACCGAACCACGTCGTTCCTAATAGTCGACTATTTCCTTGTGTTGTCTTCCTATCACAGTTTTCACTTCTTGCTAAGTCATCATTTGCCTCCCTTAATGGGTCCTTGTCAATTCCCTGAATCGCTAGTTTCGCTAAACACACCCCGTCTTTATTTTAATGACTGCACTTGGGGAGTAAAATCTTAACCCAATTGGGCATCCCCAACTTTCCTAGAGTTAATAAGTCTGGGGGTGGTGACCATGAGAAAGGGGTCCGAATCTATGTTTTCAGTTTCTACTGTTCGCAGACCAAGGTGGGATTGTACTAAGTTGACCTCCAAGGCGAAATCTTAATCCTATTATGTCCAAGTGAGTCCCAAGTCTTGTCATAGGTTCTTATGGGTATCAATCTGAAACCTCAACCTTAGTCTCTATAATTTCCTAGGGGGTGTTTACTCATGAACTCTATTTAAAATGGATGGTGTGCGGATTGGGTTTGAACGTTGAGTGTTATTTAGGGATCACTATAAGTCCCGATAGCTTCACTACATCATAGTATTGGTCTAAAGCTCTAGATTCTAAGTCTCCTATTAAACCAAGGTATACTTATCCTTAATTATCATCCGCTACGTCTGGTGTGCCAATAAGGATTTACGCTACAAGTGTTATGTTTAAGCTTCCTTAAATTCTGGGAAAAACTACTGTGGCTCATCATTGGTCTATAAATAACTGATCTTAAGCCTCACTTTAACCGAGGTGTATATGTCCTTAAATTATCAATTATTGCATTTTTGCTATACGCACCCAATTTTCCTACACTCTTAAGTCCAAAATTTCAACTTGGAGATCAGAGGAATGCACTCATGCACATGAGTTGAATTCATTACTAGAGGTGGTTGATATCATGCCTAAGGCATGGGCAAATATACAAGGTATTTGCATAGTCAAACCACTAAACGCACCGGATACACTTTCATACATGTCTCTCTAAAAGTGACCTAGAAGGAGCTACACTTGACCAAAAGTCATGAAGTCGGTGGCATCTTAAAGGTATCCTAGAGGTCTACAATACTTATGTTGATCACAAACTCCAGCAATGAGCCTAACCTAGGTGGAATTCAATATGCAAGTTCTGTACACAATTTCTAACATAATAAATTCACCTTATAAACCAGTCACACCAAAAATGAGATAGAGAGAGCTATACTTAACCAAATGTCATGAAATCAATGGCATTTTAAAGGTAACCTAAAGGGATACAATGTTCATGTTTGTTGCAATCTTCAAAATTGAGTTTAACCTAGGTGAATTCAACATGCAAGTGCTGTACAAAATGTTTTACACAACAAAACACTATTATAGATATGTCACACCAAAAATGACATAGAGAGAGCTATACTTAACCAAATGACATGAAATCAGTGGCATTTTTAAGGTAACCTAAAGGTCTATAATGTTCATGTTGATTGCAATTTTCAAAAATGAGTTTAACCTAGGTGAATTCAACATGCATGTGCTGTACAAAATGTTTTACACAGCAAAACACTATTATAGGCAGTCACACCAAAAATGACATAGAGAGAGCTATACTTAACCAAATGGCATGACATCAGTGGCATTTTAAAGGTAACCTAAAGGTATACAATGTTCATGTTGAATACAATCTCCAGAAATGGGTCTAACCTAGGTGAATTCAATATGTAAGTGCTGTACAAAATGTTTAACACAACAAAACATTATTATAGACATGTCACACCAAAAATGACATAGAAAGAGATACACTTATCCAAATGGCATGAAATCAGTGGCAGATTGAAGGTAACCTAAAAGTCTACAATGTTCATGTTGAATACAATCTCCAGAAATGGGTCTAACCTATGTGAATTCAATATGTAAGTGTTGTACAAAATGTTTAACACAGCAAAACATTATTATAGACATGTCACACCAAAAATGACATAGAAAGAGCTACACTTATCCAAATGGCATGCAATCAGTGGCATTTTGAAGGTAACCTAAAGGGCTACAATATTCATATTGGTCATTTTCTCCAGAAGTGATCCTAACCTAGGTGGAATTAACATGCAAGTGCTGTACAAAATGTTTAACATAGCAAAACACTATTATATATAGAATTAAAATGTGACCTAAAGGGGAAATATTAACAACCTAGAAATTATGAGCCCAAAATTTCCAACCTACCCAAAAGTGATGCATTTAGTCATATCACATGCATGGACAAACTCTCATTGCCAAGTTCATATGACCCCCCCCCCCCCCCCCCCCCCCCTTCATTTTGTAACATAATTTAGGGGTAATTTAGTAAATTCCACATCTTGGGATTTTTGTACCCAAAAATCCCCAAATAACTTTTGGGAATGCATAATTGCTGCCAAGGACACATGTCCAACATTTCAAAATCATTGGGTTAACCCCCAAGGCTTGGGGCTCACTCCACCCCAAAATTGCTAAAGGCACACATTTAAGGTCCTTAGCCTGGCTCTTGCATGGCTCATAACTCCACATTCACAAGTCCAAATGGTCTCAAATTTCTACTAGTGATATAGATATATATAAAGAGCTCACCATCCAAATTAGGGGGTGTTTGGAGTTATACAACTCCATAAATACCAAATATTTACTTTTTCTAATAAATAGAATAACCCAATGGATATACATCCAAAAATTCTCAAATTTAAACCCTAGGTGTGTCATCATACCATGCATGCATGGTAGAAATTTCAGGTCAAGATGAGGTCTAACAAAAAGGATATAAGCAATATAGTTTCTGACCTAACCTAGGACCAGTCCCACCAAAACAGGTTCCCTGGGCCCTACACACGTCCAAATGGTCTGACCTTGGGTCCTATGGAAACTAGAGACCAAGGCCTACAACAGTTGTCTCCTCCACCTTGGGCTGAAATGGCCTCTAAGAGCTTCAAATTCGGCTTACAATGTCGGGCTAACAAGTGTGACAGATTTTATGAAATAAATGAGATATGTAAAATGTGGTCTGCGTTTATCCAATCTCGCAGATCCAACGGCCACAGGTCGTCTTCCCCGATGAGGCAACGATCCCGATTCTCCGCGCCTGGGCCATTTTGTGGGCTGATTTCCGGCCAACTTAGGCCGTCTCCGGCCAAACCCCCAAGCCACCACCTCCACCCGACATAGGGCTTTCATTTGGCGGTGGCCGTTTGGCTGGAGGTGGCATGAGATGGCATGGGGCTATTTCCAAATTTCGAGCTCGGGACATAAAGAACGTGAATGGTGATTTCGCCATTCCTCATTGATTTTGAAAAGGGAAGAATGGGGGAGGCTAGCACAGGTGGAGAGGGGAAGGAACTTGCCTGAGTGCGGCCTTGGCGGCGAGCATTACGGCGGAGGAAGATTTGGGCATTGTTTCTGGCGTCCATGGCGTTTCCTGTGCGGCTGAGCTAGAAATCCCTCTCTGAGGAGGGGGCTCGACTGCTTGAAGAGTTCCGAAGGTGTTGGTGAGGAGAAATGAGGGGGGAGAGGGGGTATATGGCTGTTGCCATTATGGAGTCCTCAGCCACCCCATTGCCGCCCCTTTTGACCAATAAAAATCCCCCTCCCTCTGCCCAAAACTGAAGGAATTAAATCCCCTAGCTGAGAGAAGAGCTCGGGGAATGAAAATGGGGTGCCATTTGGCACCCATTCCCAATTCCCTCCTCCATGTTCTCTTTGTCTTCTTCTCCATTTCAAATCCAAATCCCTTGCAATTAATCCCTCCATTTCCAAATTCCAGTGGTTTTGGGGTTCAGTTATCATGAGGGCTGGTTATTGGTGTCATGGGGTTGGTTAAGCCCACATGATTTGAGCTTTGGGCTCACTTGACTCAAATAGGCCAATTTGGGGGTTTTGGGTTTGGGGCTTGATCTAAGCTCACACCACTCAATGTGACTGAGTAACATTGCTTCCTAAGAACCCATGGACCTACTCCAAGAAGAATTGAGTCAAGGTGGGGTCAAACGGGGCTTGATTGCACTTATTTGCCTATAGGGGCAATTTGGGTATTTTGTTGATTTTGCCCTAATTCTCCATGGTTGAATGCACACCATGGTCCAAATAGGTCTCATATACTCCCCTTAGGGTTTAGGGGTGATCAATTTGGTCATACTAAGTCAATTGGAGATTAATTTTGGTTTTTAGCACATTTAGGTCCATTTGGGGCTTCTTAGAAATTGGCCCAATTTCCCCAAGCTGATGGCCCTATGATGGGGCTTTTGGGTCCATTGGGTCCCCTAGGGAGGTTTCCATAATAGGGTTGGTCCAATTTGATCATCTGGAGTTCAATTGCCCTTATTTATTGTGGTTTGACCTAAGATAGCTCAAAGTTGACTTTTGGTCCACTTGACCAATTTGGTTGACTCCAAGGGTCCCTAGTGGCCTACTCACCTCCTGGGGTGGTCATAGGGATCATAATGAGGTTATGTTGTCTTTTTGGAGTCTTTGGTCACCCCTAGGCTTAGGACATCAAAAATTGCTAAATGCACACCAATGTGTGTTCCTTCTTAACTTGTGGAGTTCATGGGTCTCCTTGGCCTATTTTTGGGTACTTGATTCATCCTAGGGAAAAATCCATGGCCATGTGAGATGCATAAGGTGTTTTAGCTTCTTTTTAGTTCACTTTTCACTAGGGTGGTCCATGGTGGTTGAGTGCACACCATGTGTTTTTCACTTCTTTCACTATCATTCTAGGGCTCTATGTCACTTATCCTATTTTTGTCATGACTTGTCATGACAAAAATTCTCTAGGGGCCTAGCAGTTTGGGGGATGTTACATTGCACCCTTAAATTCACGAAGCACCTTAAGAAGTTTTCTTCATTTTTATCTTCTAAAGATGAGTCAATAATGACCGATAATGTGTTCCCTTCTCCAAGAAAGACATATTTTAAATTTTCAGGTAAGGGCTTTAACTCTAGTGTGGGTGGATCAAGAATAGATGGTTTCATTATTTTTTATTCGCTTGACCTATATAATACTTCAAACTTCTTACTCAAAGGCAAACGTTCATAAGTGTCTAACGCCTTCACATTTTCGACTATACCTAAATCTTCTTCATCCAAATCTTCATTTGTTAAAATGCTAATAAGCTGATGCTCTAGATCATCTTGATCATGCATCAATGGAGTGGGCACATCTATTTCTGTAATAGAATAAAATTCCTCTTCGTCGTTAGGAAATTTCATGGCTTTAAGAATGTTGAATGTTACAGCCTCATCGTTGGCTCGCATTGTTAATTCACCTTTTTGGACATCTATGAGTGTTCATCCCGTGGCTAAAAATGGTCTTCCTAAAATGATAGGGACATCCTTGTCCTCATCCATGTCTAGCACAACAAAATCGGCCGGGAAGATAAATTTCTCAATTTTAACCAATACGTCTTCAACAATTCCCTTAGGAAATGCTAAAGATCTATCGGCCAATTGAAGAGTGAGAGATGTTGGTGTAATCTCTCCTAAGCCTAATTTTATATAAATAGATAGCGACGTCAAATTGATGTTAGCACCCAGATCACACAATGCTCTCCCGACAAATTTCACTCCTATTGAACATGGTATTGTAAAGCTACTAGGATATTTCAATTTTTGTGGTAATTTCTTTTGTAGTATTGCACTGCACTCTTCGGTTAAAGCCACTACCTCCTTATCAACAAATTTTCTTTTCTTAGATAAAATATCTTTCATGAATTTGACATAACTAGGCATTTGCTCAAGTGCTTCAGCAAATGGAATGTGTATAGTTAATTTCTTAAAGATATCCATAAACTTTTGAAATTGTTTATCAAGCTTTGTTTTCGCTAGCCTGGATGGAAATGGTGGTGGAGGATAAATAATTTCTTTCTTTTTATTATTTTGTTGTGCAAGCTCCACTACTTTTTGTTTCTTATTTTCTATTTGTTGTTCTTCTTGATATTGATTTGAATGGACAGTTTTCTCTCTTTGTTCCTCCTTTCTAGCTTTTTCTAACAACTCATCTCCACTACAAATTTCTACTCCGCTCCTTAAAGCGATAGCCATACAATGACCAGTTTATTCATCTCTTGTAGGATTAGGTGTTGTATCTGAAGGTAACGATTCAATTGGTCGTTGGCTTAATGAATTTGCTAGTTGAACCAAAGTGGTTTCTAAAGATCTTAAGGAAGATTCAATGCCTCCTATTCTGGACTCATTCTTTTGAAACATTCCTATAATCATTTCATCAGTCAACTTCCTAGGATTAAATTGGGTGCTCGGAGGATTGTTTTGCAATTGAGTTTGATTTTGATTAAATCCCGGCGGTTGATTCATCCCTTGATTATTTTTCACGAAAATAAGGATGATTTCACCATTCAGGATGATAATGATTAGTAAAACCCAATGGAATTTGTCTTTGTTGTCCCCCCCCCCCCCCCCCACATAATTTGCTTATTTAGTTATTTGATTAAGTTGTTCCACGGTAAGTGGTGCACTAGGTGTAGGTGTAGATAAAGAGTCTAACCTTTTATTAATCAGATTAAATTGGGATGTCATTTGTGCGGCTAAGGATGTGATTTGATCAACTTGATGGATTCCAGCCGGATTACTATTTCCGTGTCTTTCATAAGCTTGATAATTATTATATGTGAGATAATCTTCTAATATAGTATAAGCGTCTTCCAGAAATTTCTTCATTAAGGAACCCCCAGCGGCTCCATCTACTAAAATCATAGTAGCAGTTTGTAACCCATTATAAAATGTTGAGACTTGTTGGTGTTGTTGTAACCCGTGATGCGGACATTTCCTTAATAACTCTTTAAACCGCTCCCAAGCATCATAAAGAGTTTCTCCATGATTTTGCATAAATGTTGTTATATCCCTAATTAGCTTTGCATCTTAGAAGGTGGAAAATATTTACCCAAAATTTTTTCTACTAATTGATCTCATGTAGTTATAGATTCATGTGGTAATGAATTTAGCCAATCTTTTGCTCAGCCTTCTAAGGAAAATGGAAATAGCATTAAATAAATTGATTCTTCAGTTGCTCCATTAAATTTAAACATGTCACATATTGCTAAAAACGTTCGTAAATGAGAATTTGCATCTTCATGATTGAGTCTCCCAAATTTATTATATTGTACTTGTTGCATAACTAATGGATCCATTTTAAAATTATTAGCAGCAATTGCTTGTCGGGCTATGCTAAAGTGCAAACCTCCTCCTAAAGGTGTGTTATAGTCACAACACGTCCTTCGTGGTACAGCAAGTTGGTTGTTTTGACCATTCTGATCAACTTGACCATCATTTTCATTGATGTTATTTTGTTCGTTATGATCCATCTCAGGATGAATAATATTAACTCTTCTAAACTCTTTTCTGTTTTGTTTGCAAGTACGTTCAATTTCTGAATTTAGCGGCAGTAATTCAACGTTACGATATCTGGACATGCATTAAGTAGAATTCTAATTAAATAAAATACAATAAAACAAAATACTTGATCTCTAAATACTCTGGATTTACTAATATTGCAAGAAGAGAATCACTAAATAGTTGCACTTCCACGGCAATGGCGCCAAAAATTTGATACGCCCAAAATGGATTTACGTTTTAACACAAGTGCACGTGTCGAATCAAGTAATATAGAGTGAGAAAAGATAGTTCCCTCGGAGAAGTGATTAATTTAGTGCTCGCAAGTACTAGCTCTACATTTTCTTTAAATTCAAGCGGAATAATCAGAGTGAGTTTTTAATAATGAATAATTAACAATAACAACAAAACTAAACAAGGTTTACTTAAGAATACTTTTACCGCTTAATTAGAGAAAAATCAGTTTTTAGAAATAATCTTGTATATTGATTTCCTTTGCTTATTGTGATGATTTTTATGAAAGAATCTTTATGAAATGCTTGATTAACTATCATGCAACAATTTGAAAGTGGAAGTCATCATCTCTCGATCTCTGAAATCTAAATTCTTAATTCTCCTAGTTATCTCTAACTTAGGTGGAAAAGACTATCATAAAGCACACAATCGATGTTGCTAGCAAAAGATGAAATCTCTTTCTACCTTTATGCTATATTGAAATTCATGATACTTTCACCGTTCCTCTCTCGAATCTCGCAGTGCAGTATAAAAATGAGAACTTTGGTGAAACATTTACGCAACTCCTCTCTCGAATCTTGTCGCGCAATATAAAGCAATCATCTAGCCTAACTCCTCTCTCGAATCTTGCCAAGCAAATTTTAAAGATGAACTTAAGCCAAACTTTCCAAGAACAAAATCATGAATTCGATAACGATAGTATTTCAAACATCCATACAAGCATTAGAATCTAAACATCACAATAAAACAAAGTACTCACAACATACAAGATCTAGGAAATTAGTTCATGGTGGAGAGATGAAACCAAATAAGAAAGATCTTACTAGACATGCTTAAGAGAGTCAAATGATGCAGGAAATTCCACTCAAAGATGTGCACAATCCGCTGAAGATCCACTCTGATCTCCTTCTTCTCCACTAGGGTTTTTCGCCAACCCTAGTTCTCTTTCTCTCCAAAACTCCTCTTTTTTCTCTCCAATTTTTGTATTACTGGCTGGTGGTTATTTCCTTCCTAAAAACGAGCAGCCCTTCACCTAAAAGATGCATCCTTCCATAATTAATTTTGGTGCAAATTCAAAATTTTGAATTTGAAATCCGCCCAGATTTGTTGTAACATCCAAAAATGGATGTTATAACAACTTGAACCGCCCAAAATATTTAAGTCCAACTTTTCTTCTCCGAGTCGATTTCTTCGGCGTTTCTAATAAGAAAACATATGATTTTAATCAAATGATTCATAATTGAAATAAACATGAATTTATATATATATATTATATTCATTTAGATCCTTTTTTTTCCATTTATGATAAAATAAGTAGTCAAAATGAAGAGCTAGATAACTTCCTTTTAGGAAGTTACCAGTTGCTGTCATCTCAGCCATAAAACAGTTGTCTCCGCCTTCACCACCCTGGTGACCTCCACCTCTTCCTCCACCTCTTCCTCCACCTCCCTGATGGTCTCCACCTCTCTCAACAACATTACCGGCCATGAGATTTGACCGACACTCCTTTGCCATGTGCCCGTACTTCTTGCAGGAAAAGCAAAGGGGTCTCCCCTTCTTGTCATATGGAGGGAGAAAGTTCTCCCTATCTCCCTGAGAGGACGATGAGGGTCCATCTCCGGAGTTCTTCTTTCTCTTGTCCCAGGATGTTGGGTATTGTAGCTACAATTACCTTGATTTGAAGAAGTGTTCCTGTGAACTAAGTTGAATTGAGATGTATTTGATGTTGTTCTCTAATTATGTGTTTGCAGGTCTTAATGCTAAGTGCACACCAAAGTCAGGTTGCAATGAATCACCAAACACAGTTCTAAACAGTGTAATCCCTCATTGTGCAGAACAAAGTGTTGGTCCATGTGTAATCTCTCTTTTGGGGTGTACTTCATATACTCATAACTGAAGGTTTTCAAGCTTGAAGAGTGGAGCAGGTTTTCAGGAAAAGAAAAGAAATTTTTGCTGAGTCAATTCATCGAGATGTCACGTGAACTCCCGACGAATCTCTCGACGAATCCAGACAGAAGCCAAATTTCCAGTCTGAAGAAGAAATTTCTGTGGCTAAGTCAATTCGTCGAGATGTCATGTGAACTCCCGACGAATCTCGACGAATCCAGACAGAAGTCAAAAAGACAGTCTTGTGAAGAAAAATCTGCAGCTAAGTCCATTCGTCGAATGTTCTCGTGAACTCCCGACGAATCCCGACGAATGAAAACAGAAGGTGTTTTTCACGGGTTGTTCAGTGTTTTTCTGTGGCCAAGTCAATTCGTCGGATGTTCACGTGAAGTCTCGACGAATGACGGACAGACGGATTTCAAATCATTGTTTCGTTTTTGAAAATTAGGGTTAGCCACCATGAACAGTACACGTGTCGCCTCTCCCTTCTTTGTCGCAAGAGCCGTTGAAGTCCACCCTATAAATAAATCCTTATTTTAGGGCAAGGGCATCATTCTTAGAAATCGATCCAAAAATCTCTCATCAGCCGACAGTTCAGAAAAGATAAAAAGTCGATCTCCTTTCTCTTTTGCTGAACAAGAATTCTGAGACCTAACATTCACTGCTCAAGATCCTTTCTCTATTGTTGTTAGAGATTTCTCAGAAGAAGGCCTTTGATCTTATTGCTGCTCTCATTTTTTGAAGATTATTTCAAGTAAGTCAAAGGGCCTATTCAGATCTGGTTAGCCAAGTCTTCTCTCTTCCACTTCTTTCAAGTGCCAAGCTTTCTTTCAAGGTTGAGAAGAAGACTCAGTGTTCAAGATCTGAAGTTAATCTCTTTAGAGGTTAAGAAGAAGTATTGTGTTTCCTTATCTTTTCTTTTGTAGGAGTTTTCACTCCGAGTTGTAGGAGTTGTTATACTCCGAGTTGTAGGAGTGGTATACTCCGAGTTGTAGGAGTTTTGACTCCGAGGTGTAAGATTAGTTATAATCTGAGATTGGTGAAGTAGCCGAGTCTAGCCTCGAAGTGCTAGATAGGCGAGGCGGGAAAGAGGACTACCCACATCGGGGAACCTCTATAAAATCCTTGTGTCTGTGCTGTGGTTGTTTGTTTGCTTTTCTGTGTAAAATTTTTAATTCCGCATAAAGACATAGAATCCACCTATTCACCCCCCTCTAGGTGATTTAGGCCGCAACTAGATACTTTCAATTGGTATCAGAGCTAGGTTGTTCGCTATAAGGCTAACACCCTGAACAAGACTCCTCATCTAGTTGCTGAAGCAAGTATGTCTGGAATGGAAAAATCCAAGGATTCTCTCAAGATGCTCATCTGTTCTAAGGAGAACTTCCCTATGTGTAAGGAAAGAATGAAGTTCTACATGGAAGCCACCGACCCAAGAATTTTTCAGATAGTAGAGGAAGGTCCCCATGTTCCTATGAAGCCATCGTCAATAAATTCAGCTATTATGATTCCCAAGAAAATGTTGGAGCTAGAAAAAGATGAGATTGCCCTCGTCATCTTGGACAAGAAGGCAAAGAACATTATTACTGGTGCAGTGGACGATTCAATGCTACAAAATCTTATACACTGCAAGTCTGCCAAGGAAATGTGGGACTCCATAGTTGTTCTTATGGAAGGTACTGAAGAAGTGAGGGATGACCGAAGATCGTTGCTGAACCAAGAATACGAAGCATTCAAGCAAGATCCAAGAGACTCCATTTCTGATACTTATGAGAAGTTCTTTAAGATCGTCAACGGTCTTAAGAACTATGATCGGGAATTCACCGTTGGAGAACTAAATGACAAGTTCTTGAGATCCTTAACGAAAGAATGGGATACCAAGGCTATTGCTATCCGGGAATTCGGAAAGTTGGCTACGATGGAGCCACAAATATTGTTTGGCAAGCTTCTCTCACATGAACTAAAGCTGAGTATTAGAAAAGCTGAAGAAGAAGGATGCTCCACTTCTGGAAGGGAGAACTCTGTGGCACTGAAGGCCAAAGAGTCAAGAAGAGGTAAAGCTAGATCATTTGAAAAGACACAGCCGTCAGATGAAGACGATGAGTCTGTGGATTGTTCATCAAGCTCAGACATGTTCGATGGAGAGTTCTCTTCACTCGCCAAGAAATTCAAGAAATTGCTCAGAAAAAGGAGCCAAAGAAGGTCAAGGCGTGATGATGAACATCACAAGAAAGAACACAGCAACGAC
Organism: Dactylorhiza incarnata; assembly: GCA_033032865.1. Classification (NCBI taxonomy): domain Eukaryota; kingdom Viridiplantae; phylum Streptophyta; class Magnoliopsida; order Asparagales; family Orchidaceae; genus Dactylorhiza; species Dactylorhiza incarnata. The sequence goes on from JAWHQI010000271.1 coordinate 71,687, forward strand.
AGGTATAAAACCAAACCGAATAAACATGTTTCGACTGATATTGTCTATTATTGTTGTAATAAGCCAGGGCATATAAGTACGGAATGTCCATACAAAAAGAAGAAAGAGAAAAAATCCTTCAAGGGGAAAAGGAAAGAAGAAAAGAGCTTCTTAGCAAAGAAGACCAAGACTCTTAGTGACAGTGACTCAGGGAAGTCAAGCTCAGATGAAGAAGCCTATTTTGGGCTTATGGCACATTCAGATGAGGAAGGAAGTGTCTCCTCATACAAAGGGAAGGTAAACTCGCACACTCCTCTTTCTGCATCTGAAACTGACTCCAATGCAAATGAAGGCTATTCTTCAGAGGTAGCTTCAGATTTAATGACTCAGTACAAAGCCGTTTTGGAAGGATTTGACAAATGCCGCAAGGTAGTCAAATTTCAAGCAAAAGAGATTAAATCTCTCAAGACGATGGAATCAGATTTGAGGGAGGAAATTGAAAAATTAACTTCTCTCAAAGATGAAGTCCAAATCTTGAAAGATGAACTTCAAAGCTCTACTGAATTATTAAATCTTAAGGAGAAGTTTATAAATGAATTAGAAGAAAAGTTAGTGGTGGAAAGGAAGATAGTTGAAAGCTTCTCCAAACCAAAAACTATTCTTCCAATCATTGAAAGATTTTCTGCTCCTGCGAAGGTTAGTGGCCTTGGTCATAAGGCTGAAAGTAGTAAGGCTGCTAAGAAAAGAGCTGTTAAAGGTAAGGGCAAGGTTGACCAAAATCAAACCCGCCCCCGATGCTTCGAAACAACTGCTTTCAAGGCACCATATGAAAAAGTAAGCCCCAAGGATTATGGTTCATTTGTACATGGATCAGTTATTAAGAAAGCACCAAAGATTAAATCAATTGTTGCTAAATCTCATGAAGAGAAGGAGTCATGTGTGTGTTGCAACCACGAGGCTTCTACTTCTAAGAATATTGCTCCTGCTAAACTCCCCGTTCAAAAGTTAAAACAGGATAACAAGAGAAGATACAATCGATTTGAGTGTTGGTGTTGTGGCAAGATTGGTCACTTCGCCATAGATTGTTGGTTTAACGCCAGGAACGTCAAGACTCCACGGGTTAACAATGTAAGAATGACCCCTTGCAATGTTAACACTCCGGGTGGTGTTGATCTAACCAGAAACCTAGGACCCAAATCCTTTTGGGCTCCTAAGGGGTATTAATCTGTGTTTGCAGGTATGTCCAAAGGCAAACCAAAACTCTGATCAGGCATTTGGACAAGTGGATGTTCATGGTACATGACCAGAACATAGAAGAAATATAGTATGATTGCTGAAAAGCTTAGGAAATCAGTCCAGGCACTGAAACTCTAAGGGGGAGAAAAGATTGAGGGGGAGCTGATTCTACATATACTCCCAAATGTGTACTTCTATGCAGTTGCTGAGGGGGAGCTTTGAGCTCTCATGCTTTTTCTTCCCTATCTGAAGTAGTCAGAAAGGGGGAGAGAAGTTGAATTTGCAAGAGAATTTGAAGTTGGGAGGAATTGGCAAAGTTAGAATTGGCAAAGTTGAAAGAGAAAGTTGAAAGGGAGAGAAAGTTGAAAGGGAGAGAAAGTTGAAAAAGTTAAGTTTATAACTCTCCTTATCTATTTGATATATATTTTTTAAGTGCAATTCAACTCAGTACATAGGTTCTGACTTCTTCAAATAGGGGGAGATTGTTGGGTATTGTAGCTACAATTACCTTGATTTGAAGAAGTGTTCCTGTGAACTAAGTTGAATTGAGATGTATTTGATGTTGTTCTCTAATTATGTGTTTGCAGGTCTTAATGCTAAGTGCACACCAAAGTCAGGTTGCAATGAATCACCAAACACAGTTCTAAACAGTGTAATCCCTCATTGTGCAGAACAAAGTGTTGGTCCATGTGTAATCTCTCTTTTGGGGTGTACTTCATATACTCATAACTGAAGGTTTTCAAGCTTGAGGAGTGGAGCAGGTTTTCAGGAAAAGAAAAGAAATTTTTGCTGAGTTAATTCGTCGAGATGTCACGTGAACTCCCGACGAATCTCGACGAATCCAGACAGAAGCCAAATTTCCAGTCTGAAGAAGAAATTTCTGTGGCTAAGTCAATTCGTCGAGATGTCACGTGAACTCCCGACGAATCTCGACGAATCAAGACAGAAGTCAAAAAGACAGTCTTGTGAAGAAAAATCTGCAGCTAAGTCCATTCGTCGAATGTTCTCGTGAACTCCCGACGAATCCCGACGAATGAAAACAGAAGGTGTTTTTCACGGGTTGTTCAGTGTTTTTCTGTGGCCAAGTCAATTCGTCGGATGTTCACGTGAAGTCTCGACGAATGACGGACAGACGGATTTCAAATCTTTGTTTCGTTTTCGAAAATTAGGGTTAGCCACCATGAACAGTACACGTGTCGCCTCTCCCTTCTTTGTCGCAAGAGCCGTTGAAGTCCTCCCTATAAATAAATCCTTATTTTAGGGCAAGGGCATCATTCTTAGAAATCGATCCAAAAATCTCTCATCAGCCGACAGTTCAGAAAAGATAAAAAGTCGATCTCCTTTCTCTTTTGCTAAACAAGAATTCTGAGACCTAACATTCACTGCTCAAGATCCTTTCTCTATTGTTGTTAGAGATTTCTCAGAAGAAGGCCTTTGATCTTATTGCTGCTCTCATTTTTTGAAGATTATTTCAAGTAAGTCAAAGGGCCTATTCAGATCTGGTTAGCCAAGTCTTCTCTCTTCCACTTCTTTCAAGTGCCAAGCTTTCTTTCAAGGTTGAGAAGAAGACTCGGTGTTCAAGATCTGAAGTTAATCTCTTTAGAGGTTAAGAAGAAGTATTGTGTTTCCTTATCTTTTCTTTTGTAGGAGTTTTCACTCCGAGTTGTAGGAGTTGTTATACTCCGAGTTGTAGGAGTGGTATACTCCGAGTTGTAGGAGTTTTGACTCCGAGGTGTAAGATTAGTTATAATCTGAGATTGGTGAAGTAGCCGAGTCTAGCCTCGAAGTGCTAGATAGGCGAGGCGGGAAAGAGGACTACCCACATCGGGGAACCTCTATAAAATCCTTGTGTCTGTGCTGTGGTTGTTTGTTTGCTTTTCTGTGTAAAATTTTTAATTCCGCATAAAGACATAGAATCCACCTATTCACCCCCCTCTAGGTGATTTAGGCCGCAACTAGATACTTTCAATTGGTATCAGAGCTAGGTTGTTCGCTATAAGGCTAACACCCTGAACAAGACTCCTCATCTAGTTGCTGAAGCAAGTATGTCTGGAATGGAAAAATCCAAGGATTCTCTCAAGATGCTCATCTGTTCTAAGGAGAACTTCCCTATGTGTAAGGAAAGAATGAAGTTCTACATGGAAGCCACCGACCCAAGAATTTTTCAGATAGTAGAGGAAGGTCCCCATGTTCCTATGAAGCCATCGTCAATAAATTCAGCTATTATGATTCCCAAGAAAATGTTGGAGCTAGAAAAAGATGAGATTGCCCTCGTCATCTTGGACAAGAAGGCAAAGAACATTATTACTGGTGCAGTGGACGATTCAATGCTACAAAATCTTATACACTGCAAGTCTGCCAAGGAAATGTGGGACTCCATAGTTGTTCTTATGGAAGGTACTGAAGAAGTGAGGGATGACCGAAGATCGTTGCTGAACCAAGAATACGAAGCATTCAAGCAAGATCCAAGAGACTCCATTTCTGATACTTATGAGAAGTTCTTTAAGATCGTCAACGGTCTTAAGAACTATGATCGGGAATTCACCGTTGGAGAACTAAATGACAAGTTCTTGAGATCCTTAACGAAAGAATGGGATACCAAGGCTATTGCTATCCGGGAATTCGGAAAGTTGGCTACGATGGAGCCACAAATATTGTTTGGCAAGCTTCTCTCACATGAACTAAAGCTGAGTATTAGAAAAGCTGAAGAAGAAGGATGCTCCACTTCTGGAAGGGAGAACTCTGTGGCACTGAAGGCCAAAGAGTCAAGAAGAGGTAAAGCTAGATCATTTGAAAAGACACAGCCGTCAGATGAAGACGATGAGTCTGTGGATTGTTCATCAAGCTCAGACATGTTCGATGGAGAGTTCTCTTCACTCGCCAAGAAATTCAAGAAATTGCTCAGAAAAAGGAGCCAAAGAAGGTCAAGGCGTGATGATGAACATCACAAGAAAGAACACAGCAACGACAGGTATAAAACCAAACCGAATAAACATGTTTCGACTGATATTGTCTATTATTGTTGTAATAAGCCAGGGCATATAAGTACGGAATGTCCATACAAAAAGAAGAAAGAGAAAAAATCCTTCAAGGGGAAAAGGAAAGAAGAAAAGAGCTTCTTAGCAAAGAAGACCAAGACTCTTAGTGACAGTGACTCAGGGAAGTCAAGCTCAGATGAAGAAGCCTATTTTGGGCTTATGGCACATTCAGATGAGGAAGGAAGTGTCTCCTCATACAAAGGGAAGGTAAACTCGCACACTCCTCTTTCTGCATCTGAAACTGACTCCAATGCAAATGAAGGCTATTCTTCAGAGGTAGCTTCAGATTTAATGACTCAGTACAAAGCCGTTTTGGAAGGATTTGACAAATGCCGCAAGGTAGTCAAATTTCAAGCAAAAGAGATTAAATCTCTCAAGACGATGGAATCAGATTTGAGGGAGGAAATTGAAAAATTAACTTCTCTCAAAGATGAAGTCCAAATCTTGAAAGATGAACTTCAAAGCTCTACTGAATTATTAAATCTTAAGGAGAAGTTTATAAATGAATTAGAAGAAAAGTTAGTGGTGGAAAGGAAGATAGTTGAAAGCTTCTCCAAACCAAAAACTATTCTTCCAATCATTGAAAGATTTTCTGCTCCTGCGAAGGTTAGTGGCCTTGGTCATAAGGCTGAAAGTAGTAAGGCTGCTAAGAAAAGAGCTGTTAAAGGTAAGGGCAAGGTTGACCAAAATCAAACCCGCCCCCGATGCTTCGAAACAACTGCTTTCAAGGCACCATATGAAAAAGTAAGCCCCAAGGATTATGGTTCATTTGTACATGGATCAGTTATTAAGAAAGCACCAAAGATTAAATCAATTGTTGCTAAATCTCATGAAGAGAAGGAGTCATGTGTGTGTTGCAACCACGAGGCTTCTACTTCTAAGAATATTGCTCCTGCTAAACTCCCCGTTCAAAAGTTAAAACAAGATAACAAGAGAAGATACAATCGATTTGAGTGTTGGTGTTGTGGCAAGATTGGTCACTTCGCCATAGATTGTTGGTTTAACGCCAGGAACGTCAAGACTCCACGGGTTAACAATGTAAGAATGACCCCTTGCAATGTTAACACTCTGGGTGGTGTTGATCTAACCAGAAACCTAGGACCCAAATCCTTTTGGGCTCCTAAGGGGTATTAATCTGTGTTTGCAGGTATGTCCAAAGGCAAACCAAAACTCTGATCAGGCATTTGGACAAGTGGATGTTCATGGTACATGACCAGAACATAGAAGAAATATAGTATGATTGCTGAAAAGCTTAGGAAATCAGTCCAGGCACTGAAACTCTAAGGGGGAGAAAAGATTGAGGGGGAGCTGATTCTACATATACTCCCAAATGTGTACTTCTATGCAGTTGCTGAGGGGGAGCTTTGAGCTCTCATGCTTTTTCTTCCCTATCTGAAGTAGTCAGAAAGGGGGAGAGAAGTTGAATTTGCAAGAGAATTTGAAGTTGGGAGGAATTGGCAAAGTTAGAATTGGCAAAGTTGAAAGAGAAAGTTGAAAGGGAGAGAAAGTTGAAAGGGAGAGAAAGTTGAAAAAGTTAAGTTTATAACTCTCCTTATCTATTTGATATATATTTTTTAAGTGCAATTCAACTCAGTACATAGGTTCTGACTTCTTCAAATAGGGGGAGATTGTTGGGTATTGTAGCTACAATTACCTTGATTTGAAGAAGTGTTCCTGTGAACTAAGTTGAATTGAGATGTATTTGATGTTGTTCTCTAATTATGTGTTTGCAGGTCTTAATGCTAAGTGCACACCAAAGTCAGGTTGCAATGAATCACCAAACACAGTTCTAAACAGTGTAATCCCTCATTGTGCAGAACAAAGTGTTGGTCCATGTGTAATCTCTCTTTTGGGGTGTACTTCATATACTCATAACTGAAGGTTTTCAAGCTTGAGGAGTGGAGCAGGTTTTCAGGAAAAGAAAAGAAATTTTTGCTGAGTTAATTCGTCGAGATGTCACGTGAACTCCCGACGAATCTCGACGAATCCAGACAGAAGCCAAATTTCCAGTCTGAAGAAGAAATTTCTGTGGCTAAGTCAATTCGTCGAGATGTCACGTGAACTCCCGACGAATCTCGACGAATCCAGACAGAAGTCAAAAAGACAGTCTTGTGAAGAAAAATCTGCAGCTAAGTCCATTCGTCGAATGTTCTCGTGAACTCCCGACGAATCCCGACGAATGAAAACAGAAGGTGTTTTTCACGGGTTGTTCAGTGTTTTTCTGTGGCCAAGTCAATTCGTCGGATGTTCACGTGAAGTCTCGACGAATGACGGACAGACGGATTTCAAATCTTTGTTTCGTTTTCGAAAATTAGGGTTAGCCACCATGAACAGTACATGTGTCGCCTCTCCCTTCTTTGTCGCAAGAGCCGTTGAAGTACTCCCTATAAATAAATCCTTATTTTAGGGCAAGGGCATCATTCTTAGAAATCGATCCAAAAATCTCTCATCAGCCGACAGTTCAGAAAAGATAAAAAGTCGATCTCCTTTCTCTTTTGCTGAACAAGAATTCTGAGACCTAACATTCACTGCTCAAGATCCTTTCTCTATTGTTGTTAGAGATTTCTCAGAAGAAGGCCTTTGATCTTATTGCTGCTCTCATTTTTTGAAGATTATTTCAAGTAAGTCAAAGGGCCTATTCAGATCTGGTTAGCCAAGTCTTCTCTCTTCCACTTCTTTCAAGTGCCAAGCTTTCTTTCAAGGTTGAGAAGAAGACTCAGTGTTCAAGATCTGAAGTTAATCTCTTTAGAGGTTAAGAAGAAGTATTGTATTTCCTTATCTTTTCTTTTGTAGGAGTTTTCACTCCGAGTTGTAGGAGTTGTTATACTCCGAGTTGTAGGAGTGGTATACTCCGAGTTGTAGGAGTTTTGACTCCGAGGTGTAAGATTAGTTATAATCTGAGATTGGTGAAGTAGCCGAGTCTAGCCTCGAAGTGCTAGATAGGCGAGGCGGGAAAGAGGACTACCCACATCGGGGAACCTCTATAAAATCCTTGTGTCTGTGCTGTGGTTGTTTGTTTGCTTTTCTGTGTTAAATTTTTAATTCCGCATAAAGACATAGAATCCACCTATTCACCCCCCTCTAGGTGATTTAGGCCGCAAATAGATACTTTCACAGGACTTCCTCTTTCTTGAGAACAAGGCCTCGCCATCTCCCCCTGAGATGGATACTCCAGCCATCTGCTTTGCCAAGGTCTCCTGTGACGACAGTAGGTTCTCTAGCTCCAGTAAGGTGGGTTGAGTAGCCCATCCTTGCACAGATGTGATAAATGGAACATACTCCTTCTACAGTCCTCGGAGTATGTGCCTCTTCAGCTTCGCCTCAGAGATCGGCTCATCAGGATCCAAGTCTAAGATCTCTGCACATAGATTCTTCACCTTCAGGAAGAAGGTGGATATCGACAACTCTCCTTGAGTGGACCATGCCAACTCATTCTCCAGGAACTGTAGTCAAGCTACATTCTTCTTATTGAATAACCCATCAAGGCCTCTCCAGATCTCAGATGCTAACTTGCAACCCATGATGTGATTGAACAAGTCAGGAGCAATAGCTCTCTTCAGGGTGAACTCCGCCTTGGCGTTGGTCTTCCTCAAAGCGCTTACTTCTTGAGCATTGCCTTCAGTAGCTACAACCTCCTCTTTCTAATCACCACCAACGACCTCCCATAGGTCCTCTCTAAGAAGGTAGCTCTCCATGCATGACTTCCACTTCTTGTAGTTGGTTTGGGTGAGCAGCTCAATGCCTAGTCTTCTCGCATATCCTCATCCGTTGTCCATCTTGGTTGTCAACCTTGAACCTTGATAGCACACTCCGCTTCACCAACCCAGCTCTGATACCATGTTAAATATAATGCTACTACCAATACAAGGGCACCAACGATGAACAAGAAGGACACTCTTTATAACTAAGCAGATGAATTTTACAACTGGACAAGCTGAATACAAGGTGCATACACCTTGATTCACAACAGCTGAGATATAAAAATAACTTTGTCGCGGATAGGATCCGCTTCTCCACTCAGTGCAGTTGAGCTTGCAACGCACTCTCCTGGGGTGTAGGCACACTCCCACTCTCACTCCACAACTCTCTCTTCATCTCACTAGTTCTCTCTAACTAGATCTCTCAAGTGTCTCTTATGATTGACTCTCTAGTTGTTCTTCTAAAGGGGGAGGGGGGTATTTATAGGAGAACACAAAAGGAGACACAAAAGGGGGGGAGGAGGGGTGCACTCATCCACTACTCCCCATGCTCCACTCGGCAGCCACCTTGCTTGGACTCGCCACCCCACCTTCTTCCACTCGCCACCCCCTCTTCTTCCACTCGCCAACACAGCACTTGCACCCCCTCTTCTTCCACTCGCCAACACAGCACTCACACCCCCTCTATTCTACTCGCCAACCTCCCCTCCAAGCTCCACTTCAAAACTCAACAATTTCATCATTCATGATTATTATTTTAAAAGTGAGATAACCATCGTAATTACATCTAACATCCTTCGCAGAGTTTAGTATTAAGTGCGGCTCTCTTTCTATGTGGAGAAGATCATCTTCATCATGCTTCCTTAACTCGAGTTTATTTCGCCAAGTTTTTTTAAGCATCGCCTAAATTTGAGAGCAAATATATTTTAACCTATCAAACAAATCCATCAGATTAACCTAGACAAGACTAAGCCTCAAATTTGAAGTAAACTACAACAATCCTCCTTAACTTTCTCAATCAAGGAATAATTAGTACTCCTTGACCTCTTGAAGTTTTGAACTAAGGAACAAAAGTATAAGGCTTCGGTTCTTTTGTTGACATTGCGGGTTAGAACAGCGAGAGCCGCATATTTAGCTATGGAACTCCTCTTTGACTTTTGGGAGTGGACTTGTGTTTAGAATTGAACTTTTCTTGTGAATAATAAATAGAGCACCTAGAGCAAGCGGACGTGAGGATGATATTGTCGTTCAATGACCTATAGGTTACCACAAAATATGCATCACCCACTCTAATCAGTCCACAACTCATTCATCAAGGGGGTTCTCCAATGTTAATATTAAATGTATTTAAAATTATTCTATTCTTTGTATATTCTGTTTAGTCCCTCACCGCCTATGGTGTTTTTGGACACTCCTCTTGCTCTATATGTAAGACCCCATGGGTCCTTCTATTAGATTAAGAAATATAATTACTTGATTTTCTCTCAAGTCTAATATGGTGTCAGAGACATGTTGTGCCAAAATTTTTCGCTCGCACACTTGCTCGCATCTACTCTACTGCTCGCTCTACCCGTGCTCTGCCCGCTTCCCACTGCCCGCTCTACCCGTGCTCTTCCCGCTGCCCGCGCTTCGCAGCGACCTGCTCGCTTCAATCCACCGCGATCAGCTCCGCAGCGACCTGCCCGCACGCACTGCCCTACCGCCTTACATGCGCGGTCTGCCAAGACCGCCCTGCTCGACAGACCACCATGCTCATGAGACCTGCTCACGCGATCTACCGCCTTGCTCGCCTCCCGCCTAACCGCCCTGCTCACGCGACCTGCCGCCCTGCCCTGCTCGAGCGACCTGCCCTGCTTGCGCGATCTGCCGCCTTGCCCGCTTTCCTCCAGCCCACCTGCTCGCGCGACCTCTCGCGCCTTCGCGTGACCTGCCGCCTTGCTCGCTTCCCACCAGCCCTCCCTGCTCGCGCGACCTGCCCGGGTCTTGCGCGATCTACCGCCCTTGATTGCTCGCGACCCCTGCTCGCGAAGCCACCCAGACCGCCAGCGGCTTCCAGTCCGCCAGATCGCCAGCTCCCGCCAAGATCGTCAGCGACCTCCAGCATCCTGGCCGACTAGCTTTTGTGTCCTGACCACCAGACCACCAATCGCAAGGCCGCCCTGGCTCTATGGCGACCCTGTTGATCATGCCACCTTTGAAGACCACATCCTTCCAACTCGCCACTGTCAGCGACTGGTCGGACTGGGCTCTAACTGTCGAAGCTGCCCTCTCCTCCCGAGATCTCTGAGATCACATCATTGGTGCTCCTCTCACCACCGCTGCGACCTCTACCGCCACTGCCAGCTCTGACAAGACCACCGTACCTACCACCACTCCAAATGACGGCACCCTTTTGCGGGGTCGCGATCAAGCCATTTGGGATTACATCCTGGAGTATGTTGCTCGCCCGCTCCTCACCTCCATCGGTCATCTGTCCTCATCCCGCACCATGTGGGAATATCTTCGGGATCGGTTTGTCCCCTGAGGTGGAGCTCGGCATCATCGTCTCATCTGCGAATCTCAATCTGCTCGACGGAAAGGACGATGCATTCAAGGCTTTTTCACCGTGATGAGCACTCTTTGACACGACTTGGACTCCATGATCCCCCTCCCATGCAGTTGTCCTCGTTCCTTAGAGTTTCAGCGCCAACTCTCTGAGGGCCATCTCCATCAGTTCCTCGCTGCTCTGCGTCCCGAGTTTGCTCTTCTTGCAGCCCAGCTCCTTCATAGGGTTCCTCTTCCTAGCTTGGATGAAGCCTTGATTGCCCTGCTTGATGAATAAACTCGTCTTCGTCCTCCCGTGGTCCTCCCACCTGCTCCTGGGATTGATAATGCTCTGGCTATCCGACCACGCGACGGCTCTGTCACCTGCAACTACTATAAGAAGGTGGGGCACATGATGTTCGAATGTCCTACTCGTCCCCCTCGTCCTGATGAGCACAGACAGTATGACAACCGTCGTGACGGCCATGGTCGGGGACGTGGTCGTGGCCCCGGATCACCTGCCACGCCTCCTCATCCTACACCTGCTGCTGCAGATTGACTTCAGCGACTAAAGGAATTACTCCTTCACTCTCCTCTGCTTCAGCCCGCCACTCCCACCAGCTCTTCTGACGCCACTAGCCTGTCAGCCGCCTATGGTACTATTGTTATTCGGGTTTCACCAAGTAACATCCCCCAAACAACTAGACCCCTAGGATGGTTTTATCATGACTAGGGCATGACAAAACCATAGGAAGCACAAAGGGAGCATAAAAGCTTAGGAAGGAAGGAGGAAACCACCTTGGTCTGCAAATAGCAATTTCCAATTACCAAGCTTAGGGTTGGATTTTAGGTCCTCACCTTGACCCTTTGGCCCCACCATAGCATACCTAACCCTTTATGGGTCCCCTTAGAGGACTAAGGACCTATAGGGAGTCAACCAAATAGGTCAAGTTGACCAAAGCCAACCCAAACATTAAATTTGTCAAAGTAGCCTAATTAGGGTCAATTGACCTCCACCATGCTAAATTGACTTTACCCCTACCCTTATAAGGATACAAGAGACTCAATGGACCAAAAAGCCACATCACTGGGCCTCCAATTTAGCCAATTTTACCAAAGTTAACCCTACCCCTAATTTGGTCAAAAGTGCCCTACTAAGGGTCGATTCACCTTCACCTTACAAATTGACCCTACCTAGACCTTCCTAACCCTTAAGGGTGTCCAATGGGTCACTACCCACCCATTGTGGTCAACCCAAATGGTAAATTTGACAAAGTCAACCTTATCCTAAATTTAGGTCAAAATGACCTATTTTGCCCAAATCAAGCCCAATCCACTTAGGCTAGACCAGATTGAAGTGGCCCACTAACCCATGGGGTTGAGAATTACTCAATTTCCACTGAAATTCTGTAAATGATGATTAGGAGAGAGAAGGAAAAGTTTTCCCCCAAATTGGAGAGAGAGAGGATGAACATTCATGGCGGATGAATGCAATTGACCCATCAATCCTCCCCCAATTGATGAACATTCATCTTCCCTGGCAGTTACAAGAGGATTGGGAGGTTTCTCAGCCCACAAGGGGCTGAATTCAGAGAGAATTGGGAGTAGCCGAAAACCACCATTAATGGTGTTAATGGCCATTGATGTCATGGCTCCTCCCCTCCTCCAATTGACCCTTTAACACCTTCAAGAGTCGGAGAGGAATGAAACCCCCCTCTTCCCCGAAGAAATCGAGCACCAGGAGCCTAGATCAACATGGAGCCGAAAGCACCACCTCCGGCAATGGCGACTCATCGGAATACGCGACACCAGGCCACGAATCAGGTCTGATCCGATCCCCTCTCCTAGTGCTAGATCTCTGTCGAATTGGGGCTTGATTCGAGCCAAATTGGGCTCGAATCAAGCCACCGAAAGGGCTCGTTTCGAGCCCTCTTTATCCCTCCAAATCTCCTCATTTCGGCCACCTCCGTCCGGCCAACGACCCCTAATCGCCGGCCACCACCTCAACGGAGGTGGTGGTGGCATTGGTCGGCCGGGGCGGCGCTCAGGTGGTCGGGAAAATGAGGAGGAAGGAGGCCCAGGATGGGTTAATCCCAGCCCTTGGAAGGAGGTTGAAGATGACCAGGAGCCACACGATCTGCACCAAGATTCGTGCAGAATCATTTCAGATGATTAAATGATTTATTTCATTTCTGTCACACTATTTGCAGAGTTTTGTTTTAATTATTAAAAATACTAGATCCCCTCTGATGAAAAAGTGTCCAACATCAAAGTTGTAGCATTTGGTGTTTAGTTTAATTAAAAATTTATTTCAGCTCAATAGGAGCACTGTAGCCCCCTGTAGAGCCATTTTGGTGGGACTGGTCCATAGGGTTTGACAGCCATAAATGTTTGAATAACTTTTGATTGGGTTATGGGATTGACTTGAAAATTGAAACCTAGACTATTTATTCCAACCCCCCTAACATCAAAGATGGGAATTGTACGAGAATATATTTCTAAGGTTTTTGTAATAATTTAATAATTCATATAATATTTAATTATAGGGTCTAATGACATCCAATCCCCTCCAAATTTTGGTGGGTGCTCTTTAGGGTTATTATATGACCCTGGTAAAAATTTCAGCCCAATTGGGACTAATTTGGTTGGATTATTGCTCAACCCAAGTTTGGTCAAACTAGGTTAAAAGTGCACATGTTGGAATTAGGTGGTCAAACTTCATCCAAGTGGTGTGAAACTTTGGCCACTGGCTTAGGACCACTTAATACACCCCCTTGAGTAATTTGGGGTGATGTGGGGTGGATATTCCCTAGGATCGATCCTAGTCTTAACCTTAGGGTTGCACTTTAGGCTTTGTGAAGGACATAGGGGCATATGTCCTTGGATGGTCATGAAACTTGGTAGATAAGTTCATGAAGTGTAAATATTCCCTAGGAAATTTTAAGAAAATTTTAGGACCTATTATTCTCTCTGAATTGGGTTATAATCATTTTTGGGAACCTCCTTATGAGAGAAATTTATATGCTCAAATAGTCTTGGATGGTAATAAAATTTGGTGGTACCCTCATAATCATGTAATAGATCTCCGGTAATTTTTGGGTAATTATTGAATTAATTTATTTAGCACTTCATTCACAAGCCATCTATTTGGTCTTAAGAATGTAATAAATAATTAAGGGCCAAATAACCTCTGGAAATTATGAAACTTCGTGGTAGGACATTTTAGGACTATAGAAAGCTCTCTGAATTTTTGTATAATTTTTGAAATTATTTATCATTAGGATACTTCACAATGTTCCCTAGTTTAGATTTACTTGGAATAATTATTTATGTGATTAATTTGCCTTGATAAATTATGAAATTTGGCCAGTGGACTTTTCTAATTAGTATGAAGGTATGTTAATTTTCCCATAATTTTTAGACAAGTATTTTTGGTGGTTCTTTCCTTAAAGTCTAATTTGGGATAATTGTTCAATATAATAATTAGATGCCACCCCCTTACTGCAAAATTCTGATATTATATATTTACTGTTATTTTGACTTCTTAGATTTTCCATAATTTGGTGGAGGCCATATCATAAGAGGATTTTATACTTCATGTTCAATTTCATACTGGGTCAATGTTGAGGAAGATTATAATAAATGCCAATTAAATAAGGAAAAATATGATCCTCTGGATTTAGCCTTAGAATATCATTATGAACTCCCATTAATAATCTTGAGTCAGTTGGATGAATATTTGGGGTACCTCCCCTTATGCAACTCATATAACCCTAAACCCATACTAAACCTTAATCTTGAGTCTGTAAATCTTGAGTATTTGATGGATCATTATGTGGGAATGAAAGGTAGATGGTGTACCTAGTCTGTTATAGAGGATGTGTGGTCACCATTGGAATTCTATATGTTGAGTGTACTCGGTAAGCTAAGTGGTAAGGTTGTGCCCGAGACCGACGAAAGATCGTCTTTCCCCATAGAAGATCATAAAATATGTAGGGTAGTCCAAGTGTAATGATAAGAAGAGTATATTTATGGGTAGTCACTAATAACATTAAGTGCCTTGGAAAGGGAGCTTTGGGGTTTCATCCCATTACAGTTCCTAGTACCGTAGCGAGCCCCTCATAGGGTAGTCCTCGGGAAGTCCATGGTTAACCCTAAACTGTAGGAATAAACTGTTATGTACGATTGTCTTAATAATCCACCCACCCCCCACCCCGTGGTTACGGGAGGTTAGTTTGTTGGGTCTTACGAGCAGTAGGCTCGGCGGTTGTAGCTGCAGACTAATTAGTCTGGTGAGCTTGTGACTCATTAATGTTTGTTGGTGCGGACGGGTTGGTCCGGCAAGCCGGTGGCTCGGAAGGTTTTGGTGACGGGCGGGTTAGCCCGGGAAGCTTATGGCTCAGAGATAGATGATAAACATGTTTGCATGTGCATAAAGGTGGTGGGTATTCAGTATTGGACGATCGTTCACACCGACGTCAATACGTTGACTCGGCAAGTGTGGAATTTGCACTTAGCCATAAAAGTCTGGTGGTCCAGCCAGTAAGAGTACGCAGATGCTTCGCGGGTTTGTGTTGAGGCGTACGATAGGTTTAGGTTAGGTAGTGTGTATACCAACTAGAGGTGGGCGAGGCCCAATCCACCGCTTCCGTTTGCCACTACAAAAGTATCCTGGGAGTTTTGCTAGCTCTAAAAAGGGGGAACTAAAGGTCTGTGTGCATAGAGTCGTAGTGTGTGAGTTGCACTTGTATGAACATAACATGAAACCACATACTTTGCATGACATAACATAAACATTTCATTTCAACCCCTACCCCTATCGTATAAATTGGTTATGGGAATTTTTATACGATAGGCCCTGCTAAACGACCCATTGGTCTATAGGTTTGTGTGAGAATTCCTATAAATTAAGGTTACTTATCCTTATTGTTGTTTTCCTTAGTACATTTCTTTATTATTGCCTTACTTATTACTACTACTTACTTGCTTCCGTTTACTTTCTACTCCTTGCTTATTGTACTATATATTGCTTACCAATAAACCCTTCCTTAGTTAGACTCACTGTCACCTGCTTTTGATTATACCCTTTGTTGTCCTCCGCTTCATTCCTCCCGCTTGGTGCCTAGGAGTCACCGAGAGAGTGGAGGGGGATTGGCTGAGTCAAGTTTGACTGACGGACGATGGACCTTATCATTTTAGGGAATCGAGGTGACACAGCAACACTAGAAGCCAGTGCAGATGGAGGCGGGACAGTCTAGCATAGGAGTATCAGTTTCAGGATCAGTGAGTGACCATTAGGTTTGCTTCCGCGAGAGACTTTGTAGTGAGGATTTGATGTACTGGGCATGAGCCCTTTATTATTGTAACCTTTGTTATTCCAGTTATACCATGTAGGCATTTATTATATATAGCCTGTGATTGTGGACTTGAACTTCTATTTGTTCTTGTATACTTTTCTTTTTTTGTGATCGATATGGCCGGCAGGATTGGCGTTTTGTGGTGGCGACCTTCCCGAGTGATGGTGTCACCGCAAAGCGGCGGTTCTGGGCATAAGACCCAGTTTTGTTTCGAAAAAAGGGCTCTTACACACCAACTGCGCCTTGGTATTTTGACTCTGGGGCCTCCTGCCATCTAACCTCCGACTCCAGCACCCTCACCAACTGTACCTCCACCCACACTCACCTTCAGGTCACCACTGCTGATGGGAGTTATGTCCCTATTGTGTAGTCCGGATCGATCACCCGGCATCTGGCCCTCCCGGTCACCTTTCCCTCTCAAACATTCACCATGCACCTCGCATACACATGAATCTTATTTCTGTCAGCTCTCTTTATGACCTTGGACTAACTGTTTTATTCTCTTCCTCTGCTTGTGTTGTGCAGGATTCACGGACGGCTCAGAGGATTGGACAGGGCTGTAGAACTGGTGGCCTGTATCAGATGGAGTACCTTCACGTTCCACCCTCTTCATCTTCGTCAGCTTCTGCTCTATCTGTTACCTCTGATGCCGACTTGTGGCACATACGTTTAGGTCATTTGTCTAATTACTGACTCCGAAATGTTATCCGTTCAGGAGCTTTGGGTCGTGTCTCCTCTTCCCCCCTCTCTGTTTGTACGGGATGTCGTTTGACAAAACACCTTGCTCTACCCTTTTCCAGCAGTGTTTCTCAAACAACAGCCCCCTTTGACTTAGTTCTCTGATGTTTGGGGTCCGGCCCCGATTGCTTCTCATTCTGACTATTTATATTATGTGAGTTTTATTGATGATTTCTCCCGATGCTCTTGGGTTTATCTTCTCCGACAACAGTCTGAAATACCAACTTTTTATCGCACGTTCACCACAATGCTTCACACTCAGTTCGGGCGTCGAATTAAGATTTTCCTCTCTGATTGTGCTCAGGAGTTTCTATCCTCCACCATGCGCGAACTCACCCACTCTCATGTGGCACAATTCATCACAAGTCTTTCCCGCACACCCACGAACAAAATGGGTTCGCTGAACGAAAACATCGTCACATAATCGAAACTGCTCGTGCTTTTCTAATATCTGCCTCTGCTCCTCACTCCTTCTGGGCCGAAGCTGTTCTCACCATTGTTCACCTTATCGACATCACTCCCTCCTCGGTCCTCTCTGGAGTCACTCCTTATGAACGACTATACTCCTGCCCACCAACATACGCCTCTCTCCACACGTTGGGGTGCACCTGCTTTGTCCTACTCCCTATTACTGAACGCACCAAACTCTCTGTTAGCTCGGTTCGATGCATTCACTTAGGCCTCAGTGCTTACTACAAAGGATATCGTTGTTAAAACCTGGTGACTCGGCGCATCCGCATCTCTCGTCATGTCTCCTGCCTTGAAAATGAGATATTCTTCTCCTCCATGCCAACTCCAACATCATTTCCCGCTCACACCTCCTCTACCCCACCGCTCTCCCTTCCGCTACTTCCCCCTATACCCACTCGTCCCCGGACCAAATTGCCCCTCCAATCCTGGTACCACCTCGTCCTCCGGCCGAGGATTCTTCGTCCACTTTAGTTACTCCTCCATCCACCGAACCCCCTTCCACTACAACTCCCCCTTCCACTCGAGCTCCTTCTGATACAGTCTTTTCTAACGTTCCTCTGTCCGCCTCTCTGCACGTGGATCCCACACCCCTTCGGCGCAACCCTGCTTGCCCTCGCGACCAGCCTGCTCGCTACGACCACATTCCTGATAGGTATAAACCTTTTTCTCTCACCACAGCTATCTCCTACTCCCCTGCCTTTCAGGCCTTCCTCACCATTCTACACTCCCACCGGGAGCCCCAGTCATACCGAGAGGCAGTTGCACATCCTGAATGGCAGGAAGCCATGACCGCTGAACTTCAGGCTTTCCACCAAACTCATACATAGGACCTCATCCCCTGCCCTCCTGGCGTAACTCCTATCAGCTGCAAATGGATATTCAAGATCAAGACTCGCGCAGATGGGTCTATTGACCGACACAAAGCCCACTTAGTTGCATGTGGGTTCCTACAGGAGCATGAGATTGACTATGATGAGACCTTTGCACCGGTTGCTCGTATGACATTCGTGCGCACCTTACTTGCAGTTGCTGCTGCCTCTCCATCAAATGGACGTTACTAATGCTTTTCTTCATGGAGATCTTACAGAGGTCGTCTGCATGACTCCTCCACCAGGTCATTCTATTCCCACCGGCCATGTCTATCATCTCCGTCGGGCTCTCTATGGTCTCAAACAGCCCCCCCCCCCCCCCCCCCCCCCCCCCCCCCCCCCCCGTGCCTGGTTTGAGCGCTTTCGTACTGCTGTTCTCAAGGCCAGCTTTATTGAACGCCAGACTGATCATGCATTGTTCACTCTCACTTCTGATCAGGGATGTGTCATCCTTATTCTCTATGTGGATGATAAGATTATCACTGGCGATGACCATGCAACCATTGCCTCTCTTCAACAGCACCTCCGTAGTCAGTTTGAGATGAAGTACATGGGCCCCCTTTGCTACTTCCTTGGGTTGGAGATTTCCCGGTACAAACATGGCATCCTCTCTGCTGCCGCTCTCACTGACACCCGGACAGTTGATACTCCCATCTAGCTCAATCTAAAACTTCTTCCAACTGAAGGTGAACCTCTCCCAGATGTCTCCCGCTATCGGCGCCTTGTCGGTATGCTGGTCTATCTTACTATGACTAGGCCTGACATTGCCTATGTCATCATCTTTGTTAGTCAGTTTGTCCAAGCTCCTCGCTCGGCTCATTACGTCGTTGTCCTATGGATTCTCCGCTATCTCTGCACATCCGTCAACCGCTCATTGTTTATCTTCGCCACTTCTCCTCTCCCTCTGAGCATTCTCCGATGCTGACTTGGCGGGGGATGCTGCCACTCGTCACTCTACCACTGGCTTCTGTATTTTCCTGGGTGACACTCTTATCTCATGGCAGAGCAAGAAACATGACTCCATTGCGTGCTCCAGCACTGAAGTCGAGTATTGTGCCATGGCTACCACACTGCTGAGATCGTTTGGCTTCGTCGACTACTCGGTGACCTTGGTGTGTCGATATCCAGACCTACTCCCTTATTATGTGACAATCAAAGTGTTATACAAATTGTCTCTAATCCAGTATTTCATTAACCGACGAAACACATCGAGATTGATTGTCACTTCACTCTCCAGGAGTTCCTCGCCAACACTATTTCTCTGCCATTCATTGCTTCTGAAGAACAAGTTGCGGACTTCCTCACCAAGCCTCTCACATCTGCAAGATTCTGATATCTCATTAGCAAAATCTCGGTTCATGATCCACCGTGAGTTTGAGGGAATGTGTTAATATTAAATGTATTTAATATTATTCTACTCTTTGTATATTTTGTTTAGTCTCACACCGCCTGTGGTGTTTTCGGACTCTCCTCTTGCTCTAGATGTAAAACCCCATGGGTCCTTCTATTAACTTAAGAAATACAATTGTTGTTTATTGGGTGTCAACTTATCACCTAGAGGGGGGGTGAATAGGTTTTTCTATTTCTAATATCCTCTTTTTGGTGTTCTTGATTTCTGGTTAGTAGATCAATAAAGTAGAAAGCACAACTCAGAAAAGCACACAAAGATGTATAGAGGTTCCTCAAGATTGGTGTCTTGAGTGTCCTCTTTCCCTCTGTGCCTACCTAGCAGTGTGCTAGGCTCGGCAAACACCGCCAAAAACTTCAGGACCTCAAGCCTTACACCTCGGACCCGCAAGTCCAACATCTTCGGCCCGTAAGCCCCTACAGCCCCCGAGCCCGCAAGCTCGACACTCAGGCCCTCAATCCCTACACAACACAGACCCGCAAGTCATGTGCCTACATCCTAGGCCCGCAAGCCCCTATTGCGCCCGAGCCCTCAAGCTCGACAAGATCAGACCCGTAAGTCCACTAACCTAGCCCTCAAGCCTCACAGCTCTCCAGCCCGCAAGCAAGACGGTGTTGGACCCGCAAGTCCACTGCCCTAGCCCTCAAGCCTCACAGCTCTCCAGCCCTCAAGCTAGACAAATAAGCCCTCAAGCCTTACAAGAAATTACAGTAAAAAAACTGCTTCTTCTGCCGGATGAAGATTGGCAACTTAGCCTGATGAAGATCGACTTCTTTAGGTTGAAGAAGATGCTACTTGATTTGGAATTTCAGCATTGGGTCTTCTTCAGCCTTCACTTCTTTTGCCTGGTGTTGTTCGGCTACTTTTCAGTCGTTGGAGATGATTGATTCTTCAGAGAACACTTGATGCTTGCTCTCTACTTTATCTTCTTCTTCTCCGCCGAGAATACTGTTCTATTGAAGTGTAGCGGCGGGATTCTTTTTCGTTCTTTTTCCCTATTTCCAAGATTACTTTTCTAGGGCATCACTGTTCCCTTTTATAGGACAGATGAGCCGCATAACGGTCACATGTGATGTCCTTTAATGTCAGACGCCCGTTCCATAAGAGCACGCGCTGATTGGACAATCAGGCGGCGACATTAAATGCTGACACGTGTCCGCAACATTTGAATCTGTCTCGACGATATATCCATTATTACGACGTCATGGACAATATCTCGACGACAGGACTTTGTCGATCCCTTGAGCTTAGGTAGACCTTCAATTCTTCTAGCTTCTGCCTCTGATGCAGTTATCTCGACGATACGAGACATTCTGTCGCTTCTGCATATATGACGATACGATGTCTCTGACTGTGTCGTCGTAATCACTTTGTTCTCTCGACGACATGCCTTCTTTACGACGATGTCTGTTCTTCTCGACGACAAGGCCACTTTGATGAAGTCGACGATATTGCATCTTCTGGATGATATTTCTTCCTTTTTGTCTTCATTCTTCTCTGCGTTCGACGAACGACAATCTTCGTTCGACGAACAGCATTCTTCGATCAACGAGCTTCATTCTTCTGTCCCGTCTCTGCGTTCGATGAACTTCATTCTGCGTTCGACGATCAGCCTTCTGCGTTCGACGAACACGCCAAGTCTCAGCGGTCGATGATCATCCTTCTGAGTTCGACGATCTTCCATCTGCGTTCGACGAATGACATTCTGCGTTCGACGAACACGCCAAGTTTCAGCGTTTGCTTTGCTCATCATCAAGACGACAATCATACTTTGTCGACGATAGCTCCTGTTCTTCTTGACGATATAGTACTTGCTGAAATAACTAAGGTACTTGACATATTGACGATCTCTGCAAGCACGAGTTAGATGGAACATTAAATACAGCTTGCACTTATCATTGAGCTGCGCACTTCTTCAAATCAGGAACATTACTGGGCACTGTTCCCAACAACAATTACTTGATTTTCTCTCAAGTCTAATATCCATTCGAGCAGAAACTGTCTCATGTCTTTAGGTGCATAAGTCACACATTTCGCTCACGGGACCTTGCTTCTACGACAATTCACATTGTCACTCATGCGACCTTTGCAACAATCATTGCCCTAACTATACTACTTCAGGCCACGTCAGCGCGATTACAACATTTGTGGCATTGATGCCCTAACATCACGACTATAATCTGTGTTAATCTCATGCTTGAAATCCACACACTTAGACCTCCAACACCCGTGTCGTTCCCCATCCTCTGTAGACACGCAATGTCTACTAGATCATTGTGATATTTTCTCAAAGATAATACTGGGTTGACCTTGCCCCCACCCTCTGGATCTGATCGGGCCGCTCGATGAATTGATCGAAAGCCGGGCGAGTTGCTGTGATCAGCTGATCAAGGGGAGTTGCCGACGAGCTACGTACGATCGAGTTCCCTGCGAGTTGTGTGGGGCCTTTGTACTGCATCCTGAGGTCAATGGTCAACTCTTCCTGGCTCCTAGTGTACTCAACCCATATGCATTATACGCATGCAATAATTTTCCACATTATTTATTAATTAGAAAATAACCAACTTGATCCTAAGAATAGAAGGGTTCCTGTCCTCACTACAAAAAGAAACGGCTACCACAACGCTTTTTATGGGCTTCTACGGAGCTTTTAAAATACATCCCGAGGTCAAAGGTCAACTCTTCCGGGCTCGTGGTGTACTCAACTCTTAGGCTTCGTTTGGTAAGGCGTCTGGCGTCGGAAAGGGAGCAAACGCCGCCCGTGGTAGGGACCAGAGGGGGAGGGCTGCGACCCCAGCCAGCGCTTTTTTGGTGTTCCGCAGAGAGGGAGGCGGGAGCAAACTCCGCCGCGCGCGCCTCCCTTGAGCATGTTTTTCCTCCTTGCGGCGGCTGCTTCTCCCACACCGGCGTGAAAACGCCCAACCAAATGAAGCCTTATTGCTTGTCATGCCATGTATTATGAATAATTACATAAACTTATTAGTGAAAAGTCACATACACTATTTTTAACTTCTGCCCGTGGAAAAAAAAAGTCCACACCGCTCAGTTCAACTACGCGTATATGCAATGAAGAAAAAGAATAGTCCACGGAATTTGTGTTTCACATATTTGAAGACTTAAATGTTGCGTTCGCCTAATACACGCTTTGATAAATCTGTGGCAGTCTGAACGCCGCGTTTGATCACTGCTGCGTTCTGCTAAGTTCATCACAAGTTTGATATAAGTTTTTATTTTCTAGTTTTATGTTTACAAAATGTATTACAAGGATATATACTTAATTCTCAATAATGACTGAGAAAGACTTAAATGCGAATCCAGCTCGAAATATTTAATGTTATATGCCAAATCAAAGACGTATCTTAATCCTACAAAAACTCGACCGGCCTCTTTTGGGTTGCTCATGGATGAAGCTTATATAAGGCCGGCCGGAGACAGCTATTAGGTATTGCAATCACCTTCTTCTTCTTCATCTTCTTCTTCTTCTAACTTTTTCTTCGTAAAAGTGTCTACCCACATCTTTGCTCATGGCCACCATCAAAATCTTCCTCCTCCTACCTCTAATGGCTATCTCTGCGGCTGTGGCGGCCGCCCGCCCTGGCCATGATAATTTTTTCGAGAATACAAAGAGTGTAGAGAAGTATACTTATATCCATTTATACGTTCATATCATTAACCCAACTGAACCGCTGGTGATCCGTGGTCCAAACAATAATTCGCTTGGATTTGGAGACATGATCATGGTCGATAATCCAATGACCGAAGGCCTTGATTCGTCTTCGAAGTTAATTGGGCGGGAGCAAGGCTTCACCATCGGAATATCACGAGATCCAGATTTCTCAACGACAATAAACTTTCTCACTCTCAACCTGGCTTTCACCGGGGGCGAGCACAACGGCAGCACAATTACAGTCATGGGCAGGGACCCCGTTTTCAACACTAAGCGGGAGTTGATGGTGGTGGGGGGAACCGGTGCTTTTAGGATGGCCCGAGGTTATTCCATCTGGACGATCGATTCATTTAACATCAATGGAAATTCTCTCGTGGAGGGCGATATTCATGTTCTTCACTATTAATGAGAGCTTGTAAAGGAGTGAATTTAAAAACAAAGACAAAAAAAAATAATTCTAATTATGTGTATTAGGGTTGATGTATTAATTAGAACATAAATATTCATGTATAACATTAATTTCTAATTAACTTTCACATATGCTTTAAATTTTGTTGTTGTTGTTGTTTTAGTAGTTGGATAAAAAGTGGGAGAGATCACTGATGATACCTTTACTTTTAGGCTCTAAGGCTCTGTTTGGCACGGTGGTGACGGTCGTGAACGTTGTGATTATGAACTGCCGTTCGTGAACTCTCGACCTCATCTGTTGAACTTTATCCACTTTTATGTTCAAAATTAGATTTCTTTTCATGGTTGCGGTCATAACCACTGTCTTGTCTAACATGCCTTCTACGAGTTGGCGTTTTTTGTCTAAACTCACCGGACCAAAAATGTCGCACCAAACAGAGCCGAAGTTGAAATTAATTCTTGATTAGTTACATCAAAATTAATTTTAGAATGATGTGGAGCTTGAAATGCAGTTGAGACGATCAAACATTTCGGGCAAATTTGTGAGTTGCATCGCATCGAGTTGATTGGATGAACCTAAATCGGGCTTCTATAGCATTGAAGGAGTCAAAGTAGTACCCCTCGATCCTAATACATTTTTTAAACATAAAAATTGCTAATAAAA
Organism: Dactylorhiza incarnata; assembly: GCA_033032865.1. Lineage (NCBI taxonomy): Eukaryota > Viridiplantae > Streptophyta > Magnoliopsida > Asparagales > Orchidaceae > Dactylorhiza > Dactylorhiza incarnata. The sequence goes on from JAWHQI010000271.1 coordinate 95,743, forward strand.
AAAATCTTTATCTAACGGCTATATGCAACTTGCCTTCGTAGGCACAAGTTAAAAATAGCATAAGTGACTTTTCACTAAATTTTCGTTGGGTGCGGGGTGGTGGTCGTGAGCCCTGTGGTCATGAACCGTCGTTCGCGAACGCCCGACTTTACCTCAAAAAATTCATGCATTTTATGCTCAAAACTAGTTTATTTTCTTTGTATCGGTCGTAACCTTTGTCTTGCCAAACATATATTCTATGATAATGACGTTTTTGACTAAACTCACCGGAGCAAATAAGCCGCGCCAAACAAAGCCTAAATTTGTGTAATTATTCATACGTAGAAACCGATTAATGTCCGGTTTGACGCGGCGTTAGTGTTAAGCAGCGGTCACGAACGTGAAGATTATGAACTGTCTTCCGTGAACGCCCGACCTCTCCTAAAGAATTTCATCCACTTTTATGTTCAAAACTAGTTATTTTGTTGGCGAATGTTATGTGCATATCGATTTTGGCTACGTGCAAACCAATTTTACCTGCAGACCAAAAAAATATATGTGCAGTCCAAATTATTACGTGTGCAAATCAAAATGTTGGTTCCTCTCTTACCAGCAAACCAACTAATCGGCGGTTTGGCGACACATTTTGCCTTTGCCTTTCTGATCTTCCCGCCGAAGATTACATGTGATTGTTGACCTAGATCACATAGATTGAGAGGCGAGTGGGGATCGACATGATTCGGTGGGAAACATGAAGATGTCGGCTATATCTTGAACAGGGGGTGACATGGCCTTCCCAAAATGCTGGAAATGTCGAGAAAATCTCATGAAGGTCCAGCAATTAGCTGCAGCAACTAACTGACTCATACACGAATATAACTTCTGCCAAAGATGAAATTATTTTAGGAAGAAATCATCAAAAATGTTTAGTACAGGAATGCTCACCATTGATTGCCAGCAAACTAGAGGAAAATAGGATTAAAAATAGCAGTACAATTAAGAAGAAAAGAAGGCCGGCCACACAGAATAAACTTACGTACTTCGCATTAGGCGGTCCCTGCGGCTTCTTCTCCTATGCTACTGTAATGTTTCCGGCGACGGTGGCCTGCCCTCCGTCGGCTCGCAGAGAGAAGAGGGTGTTAGAAATTTTATTTATGAACATTCATTTCATAAATGTTATTGGAGCCTTGTATGGTGTTTGGTGTTTGGCTCCTCATTATAGATGAAAAGCTCCAAAACCAAACTTGGAGGGAATCCAAATATTTGGAGGGAAGCCTTTCATGATGAAATGATGAACATTTAGTTCCACCTTGCTTATTAGCTCTCTAGTCAAAGAGTTTATATATGTTTTCACACCTTCTTATTTGTTCAAAAGAACATAAGGAGAAACTATGAACCACACACGCGCGCGCGCGCACCCACCGCACCGGACCGGACCGGATCCGGATCCGGATTTGGGGAATAATTGAATTGAATTGTATTTTTTGTTCAAAATAGTTTCAGAGTTTTTACTCGGAGTTGCGTCGATTAGAATTCGGAGCTGCGTCGAATAGATTTCGACGTAGCGTCGTCAAGCCGCTGAAGTTGGCGTGGCGTCGAATGGAATTCGACGCATGCGTCGATAGAACTCGACGTAGAGTCGATAAGGCTTGCGTCGATAGGTCCTGCGTCGATAGAACTCGACGTAGCGTCGTTATGATGTCGACGCAACGTCGATTTGCTTTCACGCGTTCTGCCGTTTTTACGCGTATTCTTAACCGCTCTTTACGCGTGTTTCTCGTCATTACTTACGTTGGAAATTTTCAACGTTATTACGTGCTTTCCAACTATAACCGTCAATACTTATTATGGTTTTAATATTGCCGTTTTCCGAGATTCCTTTTCCGGCGATTTACTGTCTTTATATATTGTCGTTCTTCTTAGAAAGAAAGACACACTGATTCGCTCTTCTTCTCTCTCTGTTTTGACGATCTTCTACGTGCTTTCTTTTCTTTACATTTGCTTCATCAAGTAGTTGTTCGGGTGCTCTGTGCTTTTTTGGCGTCCGCGCACATCGGAGTTTCGGGATCTAGCCGGGTGTTGTACCTTGGAGGAGTGAGCATCGGTTGAAAGCCCTGCCGGAGGGTGGTGCAACTTCTTTAGGGCAGTGATCACACGCCTTACCCAGGCTCGATTCTAAACTATAAATTATTCTCTTTTATTTCTCACCTCCTTCATGAAATATTATTGATATTGTTGTTTATATATTTTCATATATCTGTTGTTTCTGTAAAAATTTTAAAACCGAAAATATATCATTTTTATATTAATATAGGAATATAGAAGTAAATATTCCAACAATCTAAAGAAGTTAGTAATTACACATCAACAGAATAAATAAAATCAAAATTACCAAAATGTTTCTGTCTGCTTTCATTTTCATATGTATAGCAATTTATTGTTTATATTTTAAATTTCAGAAATCACTAATGGCTTCTAGATCTGAGGATTCTGCCGGGATCAAACCCGAGAAATTTAACGGTAGCGGTTTTCGTCGTTGGCAAGCACAGGTCGAATATTGGTTAAATACCCTAGGTCTTTTATCTGCCATCTTCGATGCCCCTCCTTCAGAAACTGAAATCCCTAGCGCTGCAAATGTAGTCGCTTCAACTCTACCATCGTCCTCATCCTCAACTGCAAATACCACTAGAACCTATGTTAGACGTGTCCCATATAGAGATACGGTGGACATTGAATATCATCGTCGCAACCGCATTCTTAGTGCCTTGTCCGACAGCCTTTACGATGTATTCCTCCAATATCGTACGGCTAAGGATTTATGGTATGCTCTTGAAGCGCGCTATAACCTGGACAATGCAGGTATAGAACGCTATAATGTCTCCAACCTTCATAAATTTAAGATTGATGCTTCCAAGCCTATCAATCCTCAACTCCATCAACTAGATGAGATGTTGTCCAAGATCCGAGCCGATGGCTCAATCCTTTCCGAAAATTATCTTGTGGCATGTCTTATTGATTCTCTTCCCGATTCATGGTCCGGCTTTAGCACTAGACTAAGGCATGACCAATCAAACCTTACTTACGTTCAGATCCAAAATGTTATCCGCATAGAGGAGGAACATAAGTCTAAGAATTCTAAAGCTCCCAAAGACCTTGCTCCTAAAGTGAATCTAACCGAATCTCATGACAATCCTTCCTCCAACCATCACTTCAAAGGCAAAGGCAAGATCCATAAGAAACCTTTCCGTCAAGGTTCCCGCCATCAAAAACCCAATCATCCCAAGCCTGGTCCCTCTAACCAAAACCAGGTAAAGGGAAATGGTGCTTCATCTGCGGCCGCACAAACCATCCGTCTACCAACTGCTTCTACAAGAAGACAGAACTCGTGATTGGCAAGTCTCGTGGAGACAAGCCTCATGCCAACATGATCCAAGCACCGGTTCAACCTATCTTGAGGTTAGATTATACTCCTAGTCTTCTTCTCACTTGTTCATCAGATTGGTGACTTGATTCCGGAGCAAATGTTCATACTTGTTTTGATCGTTCTTGCTTTGCCACCTTTAAGGACATCAGTGGAGGAAGCGTGATCTTAGGAGATGCTTCTTCGGCACAAATACTTCGACGTGGGCGAGTGGATCTTAGGTTGACATCCGGGAAGACACTAGCCTTGCATGATGTGTTTTATGTGCCGAGAGTTAGGAAGAATCTTCTTAGCGGATCTTTGCTAGTGAAGAAAGGCTACAAGATTGTCTTAGAGTCAAATAAAGTTGTAATAACATTAAATGATGTTTTTATTGGTAAAGGATATATCTGCGATGGTTTATTTAAATTGAATATTGCTGATTTAGAAGTAAATCAAATTTCTTCTTCTTCCTTAGTTTCAAATTCTTCTCCTGATTTTTGGCATGCTAGATTAGGACATGTGAATTCTGATTGCATGAAAAAAATGATGTCCTTAAATTTGATTCCCAAAATCAATATTGCACCAAGTGCTAAATGTGAAATTTGTGTGCAAGCTAAATTTTCTAGAAAGCCTTTTAAATCAGTTGATAGAACTTCAAAACCTTTAGTACTAATTCATTCGGATGTATGTGATTCAAACCGCCAACCCACTAGAGGTGGAAATAAATATTTTGTAACTTTTATTGACGATTTCACTAAATATTGTTACATATATTTATTAAAAACTAAATATGAAGTCTTTTCATATTTTAAGATTTTCAAAGCGGAAGTAGAAAATCAATTAGGAACCTCTATCAAAATTCTTAGATCCGATCGAGGTGGAGAATACACTTCGAATGAACTAACCCAATTTTGCCAAGAACATGGGATTATTCATCAAGTGACTGCTCCATATTCTCCTCAATCGAATGGTGTAGCTGAACGTAAAAATCGGACCTTGATGAACATGGTCAATGCCATGTTAGCCGAATCCGGTGCCCCGGAAAATCTCTGGGGAGAAGCGTTGCTCACTTCCTCCTTCATCCTTAATAGGATTCCATCTAAACAAAGCGATAAGACACCTTTTGAATTATTTAAATTAAGAAAACCTAACTTCCAAATTCTTCGAGTGTGGGGGTGTTTAGCTAAGGTAGCAATTCCTGAACCTAAGAGAAAGAAAATAGGACCAAAAACATTAGACTCTATTTTCATAGGATATGCATCTGATAGTAGTGCTAATAGATTTCTCATCATTAATTCCCTAATTAGTGAAATATCTAAAAACACCATTATAGAAGCTAGAGATGCAGCTTATTTTGAAGATAAATTTCCATATAAACTAAATAACTCATTTCAACCTTCAACTAGCTCAAACCAACCTTCCACTTCTTCTATAGAACCTTTAGAAAATGATGAAACTAGAAGAAGCAAAAGAGTTAGAACCGAAAGATCCTATGGGGAGGACTACTTCACTTATCTAGTTGAAGGAGATCCTAATACATATGAGGAAGCAATGACCTCATCTGATTATCCCTTTTGGAAAGAAGCAATTAATCTAGAAATTAATTCTATCTTAAAAAATAAAACTTGGATCCTAACCGATTTACCTCCCGGTGCCAAAGCCATAGGATGTAAATGGATTTTTAGAAAGAAATTAAATCCGGATGGATCCATAGATAAATATAAGGCTCGCCTTGTAGCTAAAGGCTATGCCCAAAAACAAGGAATAGATTATCTAGACACTTATGCTCCCGTAGCTAGAATAACCTCTCTTCGTATTCTAGTCGCCTTGGCTTCGATCCATAGGATGATCATTCATCAAATGGATGTCAAGACCGCTTTCTTGCATGGAGACTTAGATGAAGAAGTCTACATGTCTCAATCCGAAGGTTTTGTGGTCAAAGGCCAAGAAACCAAAGTTTGTAAATTAATTAAATCTCTTTACAGTTTAAAACAAGCACCTAAACAATGGCATCAAAAGTTTGACTCCGTAGTCTTAACTTTTGGTTTCAAATATAATGAATTTGATAAATGTATTTATGCCAAACAAGACGGAAATGAAATTGTCTTGTTATGTCTCTATGTAGATGACATTTTAATTTTTGGAAACTCAATTAAAATTATTAAAGAAACCAAAAATAATTTATCATCCAATTTTGATATGAAAGATTTGGGAGAAGCAAACATTATATTAGGAATGAAACTAGTTAAAAATGATTCTAGCGTATCATTATCTCTTTCACACTCGATTGAGAAAATGTTGATTAAATTCAACTAATATGATTCCATTCCCACTTCTACTCTATATGACGCTAGTGTAAAACTTTGTAAAAATACAAATGAACCTGTTGATCAACATAGGTATGCACAAATGATATGATCACTCCTATACATAGCTAACCACACTAGGCCCGACATTTCCTATGTCGTAGGCCGCCTTAGTAGATATACTAGTAATCCAAGTGATGAACATTGGATAGCTCTAAATAGAATATTTAAATATCTTCGTGGAACTATGGATTATAGTTTAGTGTACACGGGATTTCCCGGAGTACTAGAAGGATATTCAGATGCCAATTGGGTAACTGATTAGTTAGACGTTAAGTCAACGACGGGCTATGTATTCCTCCTTGGAGGTGCTGCCATTTCATGGGCTTCTACAAAATAAACAGTTATTTCTAGAAGCACCATGGAATCAGAGCTTATAGCTTTGGACACTACATGTGCCGAAGCAGAATGGATTAAAAATTTACTTAATGAAATTCCTTTAATTGAAAACCCTATGCCTGCTATCTCTTTACATTGTGATAATAAAAGTGTTATTGATTTAACTGCTTCTAATAGTACTAATTCCAAAATGAATAAGTTCATGAGAATCAGGTACAAGTCCGTGAAGCAAAGAAGAAAAGAAGTGATATCACTCAACTATGTAAAGTCAGAATTGAATCTGGCTGATAATCTTACCAAGGGATTGTCCCGAAGGGATATATTGTTGTCATCGAGGGGAATGTGGCTTAAACCCACATGATTTGCTGCCAACGGTGGATACCCAACCCATGTGATTGGAGATCCCATGAAGTGGGTTCAATGTGGTAGAAACGAAGTCGTTGATGTAGCATAGTTGGGAGCACAAAATATAAGGTTGAGAAAACCTTCTCCTCATTCCTATGATGTTGTGCTCTACGTAATAAGTTAGGATGAACTTAATTAAGTTCTTAATGGTTGCCAAAGGCATATTTCTTTGCGAGATATTGGTTACGAATATCTCTTGAGGCACCATCTATGTGCGGGTTGTTGTGAGGCCGCAACTTTGGGACCCGGGCTGAACCCAAAATAACTCTCATGAAAAATCAAGGAATGCGCATGGCCATTAATGCGCCCACCGCCATAACCCAAGAACAACCAATCTTTTGTGTGCTTATCTAATTTACCGGTCAAAAGTTTATAATTCAAAGCCTCTGGCACATTATACTCTTCGGTAGAGGAAGTAAGTACTAAGTATAGATTCAAGGTAACCATTCCATCTATACCCATTGCATTAGATACAACTTGATGAAGCAAATTTGTATTTGATTTTATTTATTATTAGTAATATCATATTTATGAAGTTCGCATTTTGGTTTTTCGCTTTTGTGGGGGATTGTTAGAAATTTTATTTATAAACATTCATTTCATAAATGTTATTGGAGCCTTGTATGGTGTTTGGTGTTTGACTCCTCATTATAGATGAAAAGCTCCAAAACCAAACTTGGAGGGAATCCAAATATTTGGAGGGAAGCCTTTCATGATGAAAGGATGAACCTTTAGTCCCACCTTGCTTATTAGCTCTCTAGCCAAAGAGTTTATATATGTTTTCACACCTTCTTATTTGTTCAAAAGAACATAAGGAGAAACTATGAACCACACACGCGCGCGCGCGCACCCACCGCACCGGACCGGACCGGATCCGGATCCGGATTTGGGGAATAATTGAATTGAATTGTATTTTTTGTTCAAAATAGTTTCAGAGTTTTTACTCGGAGTTGCGTCGATTAGAATTCGGAGCTGCGTCGAATAGATTTCGACGTAGCGTCGTCAAGCCGCTGAAGTTGGTGTGGCGTCGAATGGAATTCGACGCATGCGTTGATAGAACTCGACGTAGCGTCGATAAGGCTTGCGTCGATAGGTCCTGCGTCGATAGAACTCGACGTAGCGTCGATATGATGTCGACGCAACGTCGATTTGCTTTCACGCGTTCTGCCGTTTTTACGCGTATTCTTAACCGCTCTTTACGCGTGTTTTTGGCCATTACTTACGTTGGAAATTTTCAACGTTATTACATGTTTTCCAACTATAACCGTCAATACTTATTATGGTTTTAATATTGCCGTTTTCCGAGATTCCTTTTCCGGCGATTTACTGTCTTTATATATTGTCGTTCTTCTCAGAAAGAAAGACACACTGATTTGCTCTTCTTCTCTCTCTGTTTTGACGATCTTCTACGTGCTTTCTTTTCTTTACATTTGCTTCATCAAGTGGTTGTTCGGGTGCTCTGTGCTTCTTCGGTGTCCGCGCACATCGGAGTTTCGGGATCTAGCCGGGTGTTGTACCTTGGAGGAGTGAGCATCGGTTGAAAGCCCTGCCGGAGGGTGGTGCAACTTCTTTAGGGAAGTGATCACACGCCTTACCCAGGCTCGATTCTAAACTATAAATTATTCTCTTTTATTTCTCACCTCCTTCATGAAATATTATTGATATTGCTGTTTATATATTTTCATATATCTGCTGTTTCTGTAAAAAATTTAAAACCGAAAATATATCATTTTTATATTAATATAGGAATATAGAAGTAAATATTCCAACAGAGGGTGCCACCTTTCTCCATTTTCGTATCAGATTTGCCGCTGATGGAGAAACCCCAGTTGTGCGAACGATACGGAAAACAAAATCACACAACCACAAACAAAAGAGCATGATGCGATTTACGTGGTTCGGCGAGAAGCGCCTATATACATCCACGGGGAGGGGCTATTCACTATCACTAGTGGGGGAGGAAAAAGAATATGTCAATACAATTACAACTCCACGCAATAAAAGAACTCTAATGCCTCTTATTTATAGGCGAAAATTAGGGCAACCCAAAAAAGACAAAAATACCCCTTCATAAACCAACAATCTCCACCTCATCTCTTATTTGGAACAAAACAAATATGAGATGACAAAATAAACTACAATACCAAATTGGCTGTACCAAGATGGTTGCCTACGTACCCCCCTCCCATGGGATCAAGCCACGCAAAGTTCTTCAAAAGTGCCCCTCAAGGCACTCACCTCTGAGCTCGAACGTTCACCAGCCGTTTGCAATATGTGAACTTCTGGACTGGAAGCACCTTCGTAAGCATGTCTGCTGGATTTTCTTTGGTATCAATCTTCTTCAAAAGAACCTCGCCTGTCTCGATCAAGTCTCGAACAAAATGGTATTTTACATCGATGTGCTTGGTACGAGCATGATGCACTGGATTTGTAGCCAATAAAATCGCACTTTGACTGTCATAGAAGACAGCTAAATCCTTATGCTCCACACTCAGATCATCCAATAAGCCCTGCATCCATATGGCCTCCTTCATAGCTTCTATCACTGCCATGTATTCAGCTTCTGTTGTAGATAAAGCCACTGTCGACTGCAGAGTCGACCTCCAACTCATTAGACCTCCTGCCAATGTGAATAAATATTCGGTCATAGACCTGCACTTATCTATATCACATGCATAGTCTGAATTGGTGTAGCCGATACACAACCCGACACTGGACTGCTGCCTCTCATATACTAAGCCAACATCAACAGTACCCTTGAGATACCTCGGAATCCACTTAACTGCCTGCCAATGACCCTGGCCTGGATCATGCATGAATCTGCCCACAACGTCAATAGCTTGTACAATATCTGGCCTTGTACAAACCAGGAGAAACATCAAACTACCCACTACATTGGCATACAGAACTAGCTAATTTCCCTTCCTCTCTTGGTCGACTTTAGGACACAAGTCAACACTTAATTAAAAATGTGCTGCCAATGGTAGACTCACCGCCTTTGTCGTGTCATCAATCCCAAACCTCTTCAACACCTTGTCAATGTACACTCTTTGAGTGAGCTAAACCTTTCCAGCTTCCTTGTCCCTACAGATTTCCATCCCAAGAACTTTGCGAGCCTCACCTAACTCCTTCATCTCAAACTGCTTTGAGAGCTTCCTCTTCATTATTTCAATCTCTGTCTGACTTGAAGCGACAATCAGCATATCATCAACATACAATAGGAGATATATGAACTCACCAGTAGCCAATTTCTTGAAATATGCACAATGATCATACTGACTCCTTGTATACTTCTGTCCCAACATAAATTGATCGAACTTTTTGTACCATTGTCTCGACGACTGCTTCAAACCATAAAGTGACTTGTCCAATTTGCACACCAAGACACTATGAGCCCCAATATCCAGGTAATTTCTTCACATGGATCTTCTCCTGCAAATCTCCATGCAATAATGCAGTCTTCACATCAAGCTGCTCCAAAATCAGACCATACTGCGCTACTAAGGCCTAGAGAACACGGATCGACAGATGCTTGACAACTGGGGAAACACTTCATCATAATCAATGTACAACCTCGATATTCGCCTAGAGGTGAACAAAGACGGAGGAATAATCAACAAGCAAAAGTAATGTGGGAGGAATATATATTAATAGGCAGAAAATAAGAGAAAGGATAAAATTTACATATGTCCTCTGCGTTCGACAAACGGCTACCTGCGTTCGACGAACGGCGCTCTGCGGTCGACGAAAAGGTTCAAAGCTGCGTTCGACGAAATCCAAGCAGCGCTCGACGATCCTGCCCCAGCTCAACGGTCGACGAACAGATTGTTACAACGGTCGACGCTTCTACTCAAGTACAGCGGTCGACGCTTTTACTCAAGCTCAGCGGTCGACGCTTTTACTCAAGCTCAGCGGTCGACGTTTTTACCCTAGCTCAGCGGTCGACGCTTTACTGAGTTCGACGAACTCCGTTGTCCGTTCGACGAATTTGCTTCTCAGCCCGACGGCCGTCTCAGCGGCTACCTCTATCCTATCTCAGCAGAAGAATTCGCAAGAGGAAGCGCGAGACCCAGCATCGATGGGCGTCGCCGGTAAGAATGCGAGCGAGGTCTTCACAGGCCGCTCGCCCAACGGGGGTTGTAAATCCAACAGATAGAAGAGGTAACAAAGAAGGTGAGCCAGAGCTTCAAGGGTCACTCGCAGGAAAGCGCGCGAGTCATATCCCTGCGAGCCCAAGTTTCAAGGTCAACTCGCAAGAAGGCGAGCGAGCCGGGTACTCGCCGGCTGCTCGCAAGAAGGCGAGCGAGCAGGGTACTCGCCGGCTATTCGCAAGAAGGCTGGGGAGCCGGGTACTCGTCGGCTGCTCGCAAGAAGGCTGGCGAGCCGGGTACTCGCCGGCTGTTCGCAAGAAGGCTGGCGAGCCGAGTACTCGCCGGTTGTTCGCAAGAAGGCAAGCGAGTTGGATCCCTTCCAAGTCTTAGGGTTCGACGAGATCCGTCCTGCGTTCGACGAACGCCGAGCATGTGTTGAGATCGTCGAACTCAGTTCAGCGTTCGATGAATTCTGTTCCCCGTTCGATGAAACCCGTTCGACGAACTCATCTTTCCGTTCGACGAAACCCGTTTGACGAATTCACCTCTCTCGCGAGTGATGCTCTCATAAACCACTCGTCACTAGACTAAAGAGGTATAGTTACTCCTCTACCCCCGATGGTCTGTCGTTAGCTCATCCAAATAGCGGAGTCTGGCTGTTAGCAGGCCAAATTGGGGTGCGTTTAGTAAAACCAAAAGGCAGAATTCCGCTATTGACAGACCAGGAACAGAAAACTATAAATAGACCTTAAAGGGCACCTTGGGAGAGGATTCCGATCTCAGTTCTCTGAGCCTCTTCTACTTCCTTGGTTATTTTGGTTCAGCTCTCTAGCTCTCCATGGTGCCCAAGTCTCAGCTTTGGCTTGGGAGGGGAAGCGCTCCGGGTTTGTGGTGGGACCTCCTCGTTGTGACTAAGGTCCTAGTCAGTTTCCAAGTCTCAGGTCTGCTCCTTTCGAGGGACTAGTAAGGGCTAGCTGCCCCTCAACTTGTTGAGGGCCCGAGCTTCACAAGAGACCGAGAAATAGGTTTCAACATTTTGGTGCGGTGAGCGTGGAGTGTGGCTGGTTCAAGAAAATTCCGAAGATGGGATATGGCGAGAGATGAGGAGCAAGGCGAGGAGTTCGACGAGTCACCCCTGGTGGTGACGTCGAGCATGTTCTCTGACTTCCGGAGAGAAATCCTCGAGACCCTCGGGTTCGCGGTCGCATCGCTGCTAAGCGAGTTCGCGACCCCGGCGGTTCAAACGTCGCATCTTCCAACAGCGGCTGCCGAGGATGCTCCGGGAGGAAGGGCTGGAAAAGAGCTGGTCGGAGGGTCAATCCCGGACCTAGAAGGGCGAGTGCTTTTCGCCAGTCCGGCGACCTTGGTACCGACGAGTGCAGCACAGGCGAGTGCGGCGCAGGCGAGCGCGGGACAGGGAGGCGCGGTGCCGGCGAGCGCGATTCCGGTGGGCGCAGCGCCCGCGGAGGCCAGTCCGGCAACGGTGTCTCTCGCGAGCTTGGCCTCGACGAGCTCCAGCTTGGCGAGAGAGCTCGAGGGGAGAGCTGAGCAGGAAAGGGCAGCAGGGGGAGGAAGCCCCTTTTGCGAGTTGGTGCTCTCTGCACCCGTCCCGGAAGGGTTCAGGGAGTGGGACAGGGTCTACTACCATGGTCAGGACGACCCGGTCCAACACCTGCAGTTGTTCGAGGACTCGGTCTCCATCAGACCGATGTCGGACGCCTTCAAGTGTCGGCTCTTCGCCGTCACTCTGAAAGAGAATGCTCGGGAGTGGTTTCACCAACTTCTTGTCGGATCGATCTATGCATTCGAGGATTTGCGTAGAATTTTCTTGTTGCGGTTTTCAACTTCAAAGAAGAGGAAGAAGGACGCCGAGTCCCTCTTCAAGGTGAAGCAGGAGCCCAGGGAGTCGTTGGCTCATTATGCAGATCGGTTCCAGGAGGAAGTTCTGATCACCCAGGAGATTCCTGAGTTTGCTCTTCAGCTCGCCTTCACGTTGGGGCTGAAGGAGAGTTTCTTCAAGATGGATCTGAAGAGGAAAGCCCCCGTCTCCTACGAGGAGTTGATGGAGAGAGTGGCGGAGGAGGTCGAAAGTGAAGAGGCCAATCCAGAGCTCACCAAGAGGCTAGCAAATATCACTGAGCCGGAGGTCAGGCAGCAGGAGGTAAGGAGAAGGGATGGAGGCAACATGGCGGGGGGATGCAAGGCCAGGGAAGAGGCTACGCCCCAGGAGGGGGTAACTTCTATGGAGGGCAAGGAAGACCCCAACAGTTAGGATGGAGGCAGGGACCGAAGCAGATGCCTCCCCCGCCCCAGCAGGCTATGGAAATCAGACGAGGAGGAAGAGGAGGAGGAGGAGGAAGAGGAAGGAGGGAAGTAGTGGAAACGGGAGCGGGGAGAAGAAGAGGAAACAGGGCGGCAGAGGCCGATAGGGGAGAGGCGGCGTTGCCATACTGTGACTTCCATGATGAGGAAGGTCACGCAATGGCCACCTGCCCCGAATTCTTGGAGACAAAAAGAGCTAGGGTTCCGGTGCCGCGGCAGCAGCAGCAAGTGAGAATCGAGGAAGTCCTGCCTCGGGAGGACGAGGAGGAGAGGTGTGAGGACAGGGTTGATTTGGGGACCTGAGGAGGGATCAGAGTGATCCATGGGGGAGTGGGGGTAGAGGCAACCCGCAAGGCGAGCCTCCATACCATCTACCGCCGGAGCGTGGCTTCGACATCCACGGCTCCACGCCCAGCAGAAAAGATTACTTTCTCCCAAAGGGATATGCCGGGTCATGAGGACCCCTTCTACGACGCTCTAGTCATCCAAACCGCCATCGAGAACTTCACGGTGTCCCAAATTCTCGTGGACAACGGGAGCTCGGTCAACGTCATCTTCAAGAAGGCGTTCGATGAAATGAAGGTGGAGGCCAGAAGGGTGTTGGCCTCGGACGGTCCGTTGTTCGGATTCTCCGGGGAAAGGAAGGAGGTAGAAGGGGGAGTGGGACTCCATGTGACCTTGGGAGGGCAGTCCCGGAACTACCGCTTCGTGATAGTGGATGCCCCGAGCAGCTACAACGCCATCTTCAAACGACCTCTCATCAGCGCGTTTCGATGTGTCCCATCCACCTTCCACCAGTGCCTCAAGTTCAGCACCAGAGGAATCCAGGTCCGTGGAGACCCCAAGGTGGCGAGGCAGTGCTACGTGACTGCCGTCAACATCATCTCTTGGATGGGAGAAGCAGAGGACTGGGACAAGGTGATGGAAGATGTGGCCGAGGCCGAAGAGGAGGAGAGGTCGGAAGGAAGGATAGGTGAAATAGTTCATGCCCAGGAAGGGGTCGTTTAGGGGCCCAGGGCGGAAGAGGGGAGAGAGGGGGAGAAAAAAGAAGAAGAGGCCCCGGAAGAAGGGGCGGGAGAGAGGGCGGAAGAGTTGATGGTGGTGGAAGAGGAAAAGATGGGGGAAGGAGCCAGAGCGCTCGCTCGCGGCGGAGAGGAGGACGGTGCCTGGGGAGAGCGATCCAGGTTGGAAGCGGTGGAGGAAGTGGTGGAGGTGGAGGTGACCACCAAGGCCGGAACAATTGAGAAAATCAGGATCAGCGGGGAGCTCAGCCCGGAGGACCAGAAGAAGGTCTCAGCTTGCGTCCAAGACAACGTGGACGTCTTCGCAGGAGTGTCGTGGAGATGCTGGGGATCGGCGCGGATGTGGCGTGCCATCACCTCAATCTCGATCCCGGCACTCGCCCCATCCGCCAGAAGAAGAGGTCCACCGCTGACAAGCTGGAGGCACCTATCCGGGAGGAGGTGAGCAAGCTCGTCAAGGCTGGTTTTGTATCGGAGATCCAGTACCCAGGTTGGGTCTCCAACGTAGTGATGGTGAAAAAAGGGGATGGTTAGTGGAGGATGTGCGTTGATTTTTCAATTCTAAATAAATCATGCCCCAAGGATTGTTACCCCTTGCCTAGAATCGATGCGCTGGTTGACTCAGCCGTCGGTTTCTCTGTAATGTCTTTTCTAGATGCTTTTTTAGGTTATCACCAAATTCGCATGCACCCCCCCCCCCCCCCCCCCCCCCGACATCAAAGATGTCTCCTTCATCACGGGGGATGGATGCTATTATTATAAGATGATGCATTTTGGACTCAAGAATGCAGGGGCTACATACCAACGGATGATGGACAGGGTCTTCCGAGAGCAAAAGGGAAGGAACCTGGAGGTCTATGTTGATGACCTCATGGTAAAGAGCTGGGACCTCAAGTCTCACCTCCAAGATTTTGAAGAGACTTTTGGGACTTTGCGGAAGTACAAGGCAACTCACCCAGACCCCGCTACTCCAGGGGCCAAGACAAGGGGAGGACCTATCCCTATACCTAGGGGTAGGATCAGAGGCAGTCAGTTCGGTGTTGGTTTGAGAGGAAGGGAGAAGGCAGTTCCCCATCTACTATGTCAGTCGAGTGCTGAGGAAGGCAGAGCTTCGATACCCGATTTTGGAGAAGTTGGCGTTCGCCTTGGTGGTATCGGCCCGGAAGCTCAGACCATACTTCCAAGCACCCTCAATCAAAGTGGTGACCGACCACCCGCTTCACAAAGTTATGGAGGGGGTGGAGCACTCGGGGAGGCTAGCAAAATGGTCCGTGGAGCTAAGTGAGTTCGACATCGCATTTGTGGCTAGGACGTCAATCAAGGCACAAGAGGTGGCATACTTCATGGTGGACTACGCAACTGAAGTAGGGGAACATGAATCGCCTCCCCCAGACGCTTCGAAGATGTTAGTGGATGGTGCGTCAAGGAAGCACTCCTATGGAGGAGGAATCGTCCCGATCAGCCCCCAAGGAACAAAGATTGAGCAGGCCCTGAGCATCCATTTCCCCATTACCAACAACCAAGCCGAGTACGAGGCAGTGATAGCGGGCCTGCGGCTGGCTAGGGAGCTACGAGTGCAAGACGTGGAGGTCTCTACGGACTCCATGGTGGTGGCATGCCAAATCAGGGGAGAATTTGAAGCAAGGTAGCCGACCCTCCAACGTTACCTAGAGAAGGCCAAGGGGATCATCGGCCAATTTCGCACTTTTTCCATCACACATGTGCCAAGGGGGGAGAGCACCCCGGTGGACCTACTAGCCAAGTTCGGTCCCCGGGCGGGGGGGACAATGTCTGAACTCTTCCGACCTTCCTTTGAAGAGGGGGAGCTGATGGAGGTGGATCAGCGAACATCTTGGATGGATCCCTTCATCACCTTCCTGGCATCGGGAAAGTTCCCAGAGGGAGATGTTGACAAATGGCGGTTCAGGTACAAATCTGCATATTACTCCTTACATGCAGGGTTGCTATACCGAAAAAACGCTCTCGGGGCTCCTGGCTCGTTGCGTGTCTGAGGAGGAGGTCTCAAGGGTCCTCGAAGAAATCCACTCGGGGGAGTGTGGCAGCCACTCCAGGAGTCGAACTTTGGAGGGGAGAGTGCTGAGGCAAGGCTATTTCTGGCCTACCCTCAGCAAGGATGCAGCGGAATTCACAAGGAAGTGTTCAAAGTTCCAACTCTATGCTCCACTCCAACTCCTCCCAGCTCAAAGGCTCCGGACCATCACAGCTCCGTGGCCCTTCGCTATATGGGGACTGGATTTGGTGGGACCTTTCCCCCAGGCAAGCGTCCAAAGGAAGTTCCTACTGGTGATGATAGATTACTTTTCCAAAAGGGTCGAGGTGAAAGCGCTGGCCAAGGTAACGTTCCGGGTAGTGAGAAATTTCGTTTGGGGTGAAATCATTTGCAGGCTTGGGCTCCACCTAGCCATCGTGACGGATAACGGACCCCAATTCGCCAGTAAAGAGTTTGTAAGTTTTTGCACCCAACTCCGCATAAACCTCAGGTTCGCATCGGTCCACCACCCGAGGAGCAACGACCAAGTGGAGGCGGCGAACAATCGTCAACCTGCTAAAGAAGAAGGTAGAGAATCTCAGAGGCAATTGGGTGGAGCAGCTACCTTCGTTCCTATGGGCTTTGAGAACTACTCCAAGCACGGCCACGTGGGAGACCCATTTCAAACTATCCCACGAGTCCGAGGTCGTTCTCCCGATAGAGTTCGAAGTCAAAACCCCCAGGGTGATCACCGCGGACGAAGGCGATGGAGAATGGTTAATAGAGAATGATGCAGAGCAAAGGTTGTCCCTGGACCTAGTGGAGGAGCTCCGAGACCTCGCTACTGTCTGACAGGAAGAAGTCAAGAGGCGGATGACCAGATACTTCGACCAACACATCAGGATCAAGCACTTTGAAAAGGGAGATTTAGTACTAAAGAAGGTTGACGCGGCCAGAAGAAGAGTCGCGGTCGGTAAGATAGAGCCCAATTGGGAGGGACCTTACATTGTAAGTAAAGTGCTCGAGTCGGGGGGGGGTACCACCTACGAGATGTGGAAGGGGTAACTCTCGGCCGAGCCAGGAGTGGGGATGATTTGAAGAGGTTTTATCCCTAGCAATTTTTTGTAACTGACTTTTGAATATTTCCTACTCAATGAATGCATTTTGGAATAACTCTCTGGCAGGTTTCAAGTGGTTTGGTGCTGGAATGCCCCCGATCGATTTCGCTGCCGGGCTCTCATAGATGGTGGGTCAGGTTGATCTCTGGAGAGGCTGGCAATGTTTCAAGTGGTTTGGTGCTGGAATGCCCCAGATCGATTTCGCTGTCGAGATCTCATTGACGGTGGGTCAGGTTGATCTGTGGAGAGGTTGGCAAGGTTTCAAGTGGTTTGGTGCTGGAATGCCCCAGATCGATTCCGTTGTCGGGCTCTCAAAGACGGCGGGTCAGGTTGATCTCTGGAGAGGCTGGCAAGGTTTCAAGTGGATTGGTGATGGAATGCCCCAGATCGATTCCGCTGTCGGGCTCTCATAGACGGCGGGTCAGGTTGATCTCTGGAGAGGCTGGCAAGGTTTCAAGTGGATTGGTGCTGGAATGCCCCAGATCGATTCCGCTGTCGGGATCTCATAGATGGTGAGTCAGGTTGATCTCTGGAGAGGCTGGCAAGGTTTCAAGTGGTTTGGTGCTGGAATCCCCAGATCGATTCCGCTGCCGGGCTCTCATAGAAGGTGGGTCAGGTTGATCTTTGGAGAGCCTAGCAAGGTTTCAAGTGGTTTGGTGCTGGAATGCCCCAGATCGATTCCGCTGTCGGGCTCTCATAGACGACGGGTCAGGTTGATCTCTGGAGAGGCTGGTAAGGTTTCAAGTGGATTGGTGCTGTAATGCCCCAGATCGATTCAGCTGTCGGGCTCTCATAGACGGCGGGTCAGGGTGATCTCTGGAGAGGCTGGCAAGGTTTCAACTGGTTTGGTGCTGGAATGCCCTAGATCGATTCCGCTGCCGGGCTCTCATAGACGGTGGGTCAGGTTGATCTCTAGAGAGGCTGGCAATGTTTCAAGTGGTTTGGTGCTGGAATGCCCCAGATCGATTCCGCTGTCTGGCTCTCATAGACGGTGGGTCAGGTTGATCTCTGGAGAGGCTGGCAAGGTTTCAAGTGGATTGGTGTTGGAATGCCCCAGATCAATTCCGCTGCCGGGCTCTCATAGACGGCGGGTCAGGTTGATCTCTGGAGAGGCTGGCAAGGTTTCAAGTGGTTTGGTGCTGGAATGCCCCAGATCGATTCCGCTGTCGGGCTCTCATAGACGGTGGGTCAGGTTGATCTCTGGAGAGGCTGGCAATGTTTCAAGTGGTTTGGGAAAGCAAATGGGTTAATCATAGCGAGAGATCTGGCTCGCAAGCGACCTCAAAGCCCGGGCGAGGCGAGACCAGGGCTCGTTCGCATAAGGAATAGATCGCGGCGGAGCGACTGAGTCCGTTGTTCGCAAAGTTACTTGTGAGTTTCAGTGACGCGAGTAAAGATGGCGAGCCAGAGAGGGCCCTTCTTCGCGGTGGTCCATGGATAATGATAAGGGCTCGCAAAAGGCGAGTGCGAGCGAGGCAGACTCATACTGGCCCCTCTCGCAAGGATCCCCAACAAGGTACATCCCAAGCAAGGATAAGGTTCTACAACCTAAGCCTTACCATCGCCGAGGAAGAGAAGGGGACTAGAGCGACCTATGTACAATACGGCGAAGGGAGAATTGTCAATTAAAGAGACGCGGGCGCGAGCATCAAACGAAAGTTTTAAAGGTACGAGCGTAAGAAAATCAGGATCGCGCGGGCACGAATGAAGGGGCGCATGCGAATAAGAAGTAAGGCAATAACATTGGAAAGATAGACAAAATGTTTCTTTTCATTTCTTACAAAAGATTAAAGACCAACGTCGGACTCGCCGGCAAAAAGAAAAGTTTTTACATTATAAACAACAAAAATTAAGGCGGCTCGCCAGGTAACTCTTCAGTCACTCTCGTGATCCTCTGCCTCGGAGATGGGCGCGAACTAGTCAGGGACGACTTCTTCCACAGTGAACTCCATGGCGTCGGGAACGATCATGTCCGCCCCTTTGAGAGTGTCGAGGACGAGCTCCGCGATCTCCATCGACCTTTTGCGATCAGCCTCTTTTTCCTCTCGCGACTGACCGCGAGCTCCAGCTCGCGGAGGAGGGGGGAGCACCGCAAGGGTCAGATCGTGAACCTGGGCCTTGAGGCAAGTATTCTCCATTTCCAGGTCGGCGATCCTCGCGTGAAGCTGGCTGACGGACTCGGCATCCTGCAAAAAGCGGGTTAGTAAAGGAAAAGCGAAGCGAGACAGGAAAAGATTTTTGCAAAGCAGTGCTTACCAGTTCGCCTTGAAGGCTGGCGAGGAGGCCCTCAGACAAGGCCTCCTTCCCTTTAAGTTCCGCGACCTCGTCAGCGGACTTCCGGAGCTCAACGTTGAGCTCTTTGATTTCCTTGTCTGCAGTGAAGTAGCGGTGACCCACCATATGGGTAAGTTCCGTCGCCCGAAACTGGGCCCGCATGGCCTCGTACACGAGCCCTTTCTGGGTATAGGCCCGGAAGAGGGAGGCATCCTCGCGACCATAGAGCCCGAAGGCGAGGGCGAACGCCTCACCTCTGATTTTGTCACCCTCCACCCAGGAAGGGAGGAGGGAGGAGCAGGCGATCTTGTTCTGATCAGGGTCCCACGCGAGCACTGGCTCGCCAACCGCATCCGCAAGCTTCATGTCGAGCCCGAAGTTCGTGTGGCTCGTCGGCTTGGGCTTGGCGGCCGCCTCCCCACCCTCTTTGGCGGGCTCCTGATTCGCTGCAGGAGAAGAGGGGAGGCCGAATTCGGAGAGTTCCACGACCTCCTTCGCCTTGGCGGCGGAGGGGGTTTTCTTGGTCTTCTTCGCCGCCCCCTGCGAGGCGGGCCAGCGTGGAGGAAGGAATCGCTTCTTCCCCGACGAGGAGCCCGAGACGACGCGGAAGGCTTCAGCAGCCACGCTCGCGAGCGGGTCAGAGGTGAGGGAGGAAGGAGGCGCGTGCAGAGGGTTGAGTGGAAGTTCACGCTCTCCTGCAAAGATAACTAAGAGCGTTAGCTAATCGAAGGAGAGGGGAATGGGGAGATTGGCGAGCGCGAGTCAAACCTTCTCCTTGGGGGACAGGCGGCAACAGGTCCACCCGCTCTCGAAGGAAGGCGACCTCATAGTTCTTTCCCTTGAGGTACTGGTATAAGCTCGCATCACAACCCCCTAGCGAGGTCGTAGGGCGATAAGCAGCCTCGTCTCGCTGGGTGGGGGTGTAAGAGATATGGCCGAAAGGGCCCTTCACCAGGACGAACTTCTGCGTCCAATAGTGGGACTTGTTCACCGTCTCGCAGACGGTGACATGCTGGCTCGCGAAATGAGCCGTCCCGTCCTTGTACGCGTGGAACGAGAACACCTTGCGGAAGACGAGCAGGCTGAACTCGATCTTCTCAGCCCTGAGGTAACTAGCGAACGCGACCACCACGACGATCGCGTTCGGCGTCAGCTAGCTCGGCAGAATGCCAAAGTACTTGAGCGCCTAGAAAAGTCGAAAGAGGTTAGGGCGTCATTCGCAAAGCGAGTCAGGAATATAGGGGTCGTGAAACAAACATACCTGGCGCACTTTCGGCCAAAGCGGGAGTCGCAACCCATTCTCGAAGTGAGCAATGGGGATAGCGAGCTCGTCGGGATGCGGGTCGCTGATGGTGTCTCGCTCGGTAGGGCAGCGAGCCACGAACCCGGAGTGGATGTACTGATCGATGGTAGCTTGGTATTCCTCCTTCGTGAGATTGGCGCAGAAGAAAAGACCCTCAAGGAAGGCCCCAGAGCACTTGCCCCCCCCCCCCCCCCGGCTTCCGCGTCACCAACCATGATGTTTTGAAACTGTGAATCACAAAAATCGCGAGAGCGAGCTAGGTTTGCGAGAGAGTTAGAAAGAGAGGAAGCGCGAAGGAGGAGTAGTAAATGCGGTGGTTGAAAAGAAAAAAGACCGACTATTTATAGAAATAAAAAAGGCGGGAAGAAGTCGAAGCGCCGGTGTCTGCGAATAGCGGATTCGCGCGGTAGTCTTCCGCCTCTAGGGGTCCTATTCGCTCCCGGCGAGTCGACACCTTGTCGAACTTCCTCCCATTAATCGTCGGCGAGCTAGCACTGGACAGTGAAATAAAGCAAAACGCAAGGGCAGGACGCGAGTGCGAGTAATAGAAGCATAAAAATAACCAACGAATGAGCGAGCCAGGCAAGGCGAAAGAAAAGATAATAAACATGGAAAGTAAGGGCTCACAAGCGAGTCAAAGTGTTATTATTACAGACTTGTAAAATTGTTCACGAACCCTCCCCACGAAGGGAATGGGAAGAAAAATGATAAAATGCAGAGCGAGGGTTCTTAATATCGCAACCATTTCCAGCGACCGCGACCCCGTACTCCAGAGCGAGGGGGGACTCGCGGGTAGTGATACTCGTGAAGCGACTGGCTCGCTTGGTTCGTCAGCCACGTATAATCTTCAATCCGGGCAATGTACACCCCGGGGGAGGTCACATCGCCATGATCGATCGGCCTCACCTCGGCGAAAATGTGCGCGTTCGCGTCCTCCATCGCGGCGAATCTTTTCTCATTTGCGAGCCAGTCCAACCTATTCTGTTCGTGTAGATCCCGCAACAGGGCGGTATACTTCTGGAATATCTCGGTGACCCGCCTCTTCATTCGTGTCGGATCACTGGGGTCCCCCAAAAAATCTGCGACCTGACTCGGCGAGGGGGTGGAGACATCTCCAACGCTCCAGATTCCGACTCGGTGAGCGGGGTCATGGAATCACCTGCGAAGTAGAAATCAGCAAGAAGGTGGAAAATGACATTCTATAGCGACGTTCTAACCTAGTGGAGGAATTTGAGTACTGGGTCGCTAGCGAGAGGTGCCTGGCTGGCCTTGAAATGCTTCAACAAAGGCGGGGGTAAAGGCCTTACCAAGACCAGGAGCGAGCCCGGGCTCGGCAATCAACGTCCCTCCAGTGCTCCTTTGTCCCAGAATGCCGAATCCATGAGTGATGATGGTCCGGTTCGGCGAGGTAGGCGGGTCCGCGGGAGGAAGAACTTGCTCTTCCAGGGCCGCGAGAGGGGATACTACGCAAGGAGTAAGTGTGATCAGGCAAGTCAAGAGATATGAAGGAAGACAAGGTAAATCGCTCACCTCATTGCGAAGGCGAGTCCCTTAGGCCGGCGGCCCTCGCATCTACGAGAAGAGCGTCAGCCCCGCTCGTAGAAGGGATGTGGGTCTCTGAGATTGGTCTCCCCAGGGCATTCTCGCCCGGGGGAGCACTCTGCGAGTAGGATAAGTAAGATCAAAAGAAGAAGACGTTAAATCAGCGAACTTGACGGTAGTACCTGGAAGGCGAGCACGTTAGGGGGGGAGTGCGGTGAAAGAGAGGACCCACCCTCGCCGGTCAAGCGTCGGACGGCCTTTGCTGTTTTGTTGGAGGGCGGAGGCGGAGAGCGCCGCGGAGAAACCCAGGAGGCGATGGCTGCAACTTTTCCCTTCTGGGCCGCTTGCGAGGCCTTCAGGCGAGCCAACATTTCTTCTTTTTTAAACGTCGCGTTGGGTCTCGCGGCGAGTAAGAAAAGGGAGTGAAGAACAAAAAAGTCAGAATGCCGGCCGGGAAGGGTGGTATTTATAGTAGTGGGCATGGGGCCCACCGAAAGATTCTCGCCACGTCACCAGGGATCGGCGAATACCAGGGGTTGGACGGTTCTTCACGAGCCTAAAAAGCCTCGCGAAGAGCGGGGATTGTGTACAACCCCGATATTCGTCTAGAGGTGAACAAAGACGGAGGAATAATCAACAAGCAAAAGTAATGTGGGAGGAATATATATTAATAGGAAGAAAATAAGAGAAAGGATAAAATTTACATATGTCATCTGCGTTCGACGAACGGCTACCTGCGTTCGACGATCGGCGCTCTGCGGTCGACGAAAAGGTTCAAAGCTGCGTTCGACGAAATCCGAGCAGCGCTCGACGATCCCGCCCCAGCTCAGTGGTCGACGAACAGATTGTTACAACGGTCGACGCTTCTACTCAAGTACAGCGGTTGATGCTTTTACTCAAGCTCAGCGGTCGACGCTTTTACTCAAGCTCAGCGGTTGACGCTTTTACTCAAGCTCAGCGGTCGACGCTTTTACTCGAGCTCAGCGGTCGAAGCTTTTACTCAAGCTCAGCGGTCGACGTTTTTACCCCAGCTCAGCGGTCAAAGATTTACTGAGTTCGACGAACTCCGTTGTCCATTCGACGAATTTGCTTCTCAGTCCGATGGCCGTCTCAGCGGCTACCTCTATCCTGTCTCAGCGGAAGAATTCGCAAGAGGAAGCGCGAGACCCGACATCGATGGGCGTCACCGGTAAGAATGCGAGCGAGGTCTTCACAGGTCGCTCGCCCAACGGGGGTTGTAAATCCAACAGATAGAAGAGGTAACAAAGAAGGCGAGCCAGAGCTTCAAGGGTCACTCGCAGGAAATCGCGCGAGTCATATCCCTGCGAGCCCAAGTTTCAAGGTCAACTCACAAGAAGGAGAGCGAGCCGGGTACTCGCCGGCTGATCGCAAGAAGGCGAGCGAGCCGGGTACTCGCCGGCTGTTCGCAAGAAGGCTGGGGAGTCGGGTACTCGTCGGCTGCTCGCAAGAAGGCTGGCGAGCCGGGTACTCACCGGCTGTTCGCAAGAAGGCTGGCGAGCCGGGTACTCGTCGGCTGTTCGCAAGAAGGCAAGCGAGTCGAATCCCTTCCAAGTCTTAGGGTTTGACGAGATCCGTCCTGCGTTCGACGAACGCCGAGCATGTGTTGAGATCATCGAACTCAGTTCAGCGTTCGACGAATTCTGTTCCCCGTTCAACGAAACCCTTTGACGAACTCATCTTTCCGTTCGACGAAACCCGTTCGACGAATTCACCTCTCTCGCGAGTGGTGCTCTCATAAACCACTCGTCCCTAGACTAAAGAGGTGGAGTTACTCCTCTACCCCCGATGGTCTGCCGTTAGCTCATCCAAATAGCGGAGTCTGGCTGTTAGCAGACCAAATTGGGGTGCGTTTAGTAAAACCAAAAGGCGGAATTCCGCTATTGACAGACTAGGAACAGAAAACTATAAATAGACCTTAAAGGGCACCTTGGGAGAGGATTCCGATCTCAGTTCTCTGAGCCTCTTCTTCTTCCTTGGTTATTTTGGTTCAGCTCTCTAGCTCTCCAAGATGCCCAAGTCTCAGCTTTGGCTTGGGAGGGGAAGTGCTCAACGATCTTCCGGGTTTGTGGTGCGACCTCCTCGCTGTGACTAAGGTCCTAGTCAGTTTCCAAGTCTCAGGTCTGCTCCTATCGAGGGACTAGTAAGGGCTAGCTGCCCCTCAACTTGTTGAGGGCCCGAGCTTCACAAGAGACTGAGAAATCGATTTCAACAATCAATACCTTCACGCTGAGCAAAGTTTTTGGCCACTAATCTTGCCTTGTAATGCACATCATTAACACCATGAGATCCTTCTTTCTTTGCATACATCCATTTGCACCCAATTGCTTTTCTGCCTGGAGGTAACTTCACTAATCTCCACGTAGCATTTTTATGAAGAGAAAACATCTCTTTATCCATCGCCTCCCTCCAAAATTCTTCTTCAGGGCTCTATACAACCTCCTTGAAGTGACTATGGACTTCAGCCTCAGATGTTGTAAGTGCAAATGCAATGTGGTCCCTCAACCAAGCTAGCTTTGGTACATTCTGCCTCCTGGTCCAGCTCATGGCAATATAATCCTGAACATGACTCTCTGCCTCAACTTCCTCCAACTCCTGATTATCAGCATATGGTACCTCATCAACAGTCTCATCATATACCTCATCAGATCTGCGGAGAATTTGTGGAACAAATGGAGTCACATCAAACTCCTTCTGAACAGTTGTAGTGATCGACTTGGAACTCTCCACATGCTCTGAGTCCTGAAGGCTTCATCAAACTCGCCTCATCAAAAGTAACATCTCTGCTAATGACAATCTTCCTCTCTGTCTGATCATACAGTTTGTATCCATTGACTCCACGCCTGAAGCCAATGAAGATCACCTTCTTTGCCCGTGGTTCCAACTTATCATTTCTCACGTGATAATAAGCTGGACACCCAAACACTTTCATGTGCACAAAATCTCTAGCAGGATGCCCCGACCTCATCTCCTTTGGTGTTTTCTTTCCAATAGCTGTAGAAGGCAGACGGTTCACCAAATGACAAGCATACTCAAGGGCTTCAGCCTAGAAAATCTTGTCTAACCCAACATTAGACAACATACATCGAACCTTTTTCACCAAAGTCCGGTTCATGCGCTCTGCCACCCCGTTATGTTGTGGTGTCTCCCTGACATCGAAGTGATGCTCTATACCTGATCTCTGACATTCTTACAAGAACCCATTCGATGTGTATTCGCCTCCATTGTCTGATCTGATACATCGAATCATTTTTCCAGTATAAGTCTCAATCCACTTCTTCCAAGTCACAAATATCTCTAGAACTTCGCTCTTATGCTTCATGTTGTACACCCAAACACATCTGGAATAATCATCAATGAAGGAGAAAATATCGTCGTCCGTTGAGAGATGTCATCTTCGTCATGCCCTAAACATCTGTGTGAATATAATCTAAAATACGCTTCGTACTGTGGACGGCAGTCCCAAAAGATACTCGTGTTTTTTGCCAAACACGGAATGCTCACAGAAATCCAATTTGCAGCTTCTTGCTCCCTTAATCAATCCTTGCCTTGATAAAGACTGGAAGCAAGCCTCTCCAGCATGAGCCAATCTCATATGCCATAAAGTAGTGGCATCCAAAGTGTTGACGCCAGGAAAATCCTGACTTCAAGATTCAGACCAATGCAGCCGGAGGCTACTCGCCCAGCAGTCCAATGAGATGACTTAGCTGGCAACGACGAAGAAGCTAGAAGAGCAACCAACAGGACCCCAGGTGCTGCGGCAGGGAGGTCCCACCACATACCCGGAAGCTCAAGGGAGTCTTCCCCTCCAAAACCAAAAATGGTCGAGCTTGGTACAAGGAAGGAAGGCACCTGGCGAGTATCTCGCCTGAGGGGGTCAACCTCGTCCAAAAAGTCCTCTTTCTTGTACCCCTGGGGGTCTATTTATAGACAAATCCTGGGGGGGGGGGGTAGTTACCTGACTATACTCGCCCATACTCGCCTCTGCTCGCCCAGATCCCCCTCTGCTCGCCCACCTCGCCCCTTGCTCGCCATACTCGCCCCTTGCTCGCCAAGCTCGCCCCTTGCTCGCCAAGCCCGCCCCTAGCTCGCCATACTCGCCCCTTGCAAGGTCTACGAATAGGCTTATCCTTAGGTCATTCTGATCTCGACGAAATACGGGTGGTACACAATCCCCGCTTTTTTCGAGCTCGCTCGCGAGGTCGGAAAAACCATGTAGGACCCGTAGTTCGGAGAGATGTGAATGAGAGGGTGTATCGTGCGAGGTCCTTCCCAGGAGGGGATCTTAACTATAGGAGGAAAAAGAGTCGATACCTCGCCGAGCTTAACTAGAGGAAGAGAGAACGCTGACACTTCACGGGAGCCGAGCTCAACTGGAGGCGGATACAAGGTCGACACCTTCTAGGAACCGAGCTCAACTAGAGGTGGAGACAAGGTCGGCACCTTCTAGGAGCCGAGCTCAACTAGAGGTGGATAGAAGGCCGACACCTTCTAGGAGCCGAGCTCAACTAGAGGTGGATAGAAGGTCGGCACCTTCTAGGAGTCGGGCTCAACTAGAGGTGAAGACAAGGTCGACACCTTCTAGGAGCCGAGCTCAACTAGAGGTGGATAGAAGGTCGACACCTTCTAGTAGCCGAGCTCAACTAGAGGCGGATACAAGGTCGACACCTTCTAGGAGCCGAGCTCAACTAGAGGTGGATACAAGGTCGACACCTTCTAGGAGCCGAGCTCAACTAGAGGTGGAGAGAAGGTCGACACCTCGCAGGAGCCGAGCTCAACTGGAGGCGGAGAGAAGATCGACACCTTCTAGGAGCCCAGCTCAACTAGAGGTGCAGAGAAGGTCGACACCTTCTAGGAGCTTAGCTCAACTAGAGGTGGAGAGAAGTTCGACACCTCGCAGGAGCCGAGCTCAACTGGAGCCGAGCTCCTAACTTCAAGATTCAGACCAATGCAGCCGGAGGCTACTCGCCCAAAAGTCCAACGAGATGACTTGGCTGGCAACGGCGAAGAAGCTAGAAGAGCAACAAACAGGACCCCAGGTGCTGTGGCAGGGAGGTCCCACCACGTACCCGGAAGCTCAAGGGAGTCTTCCCCTCCAAAACCCAAAATGGTCGAGCTTGGTACAAGGAAGGCAGGGACCTGGCGAGTATCTCGCCTGAGGGGGTCAACCTCATCCAAAAAGTCCTCTTTCTTGTACCTCTAGGGGTCTATTTATAGAAAAATCCTAGGGGGGTAGTTACCTGACCATACTCGCCCATACTCGCCTCTTGTTCGGCATACTCGCCTCTTACAGCCAAGCTCGCCCTTGCTCGCCATACTCGCCCCTTGCTCGCCATACTCGCCTCTTGCTCGCCATACTCGCCCCTTGCTCGACATACTCGCCCCTTGCTCTCCATACTCTTCCCTTGCTCACCAAGCTCTCCCCTTGCTCGCCAAGCTCGCCCCTTGCTCGCCAAACTCGCCCCTTGCTCGGCATACTCGCCCCTTGCTCACCAAGCTCGCCCCTTGCTCGCCATACTCGCCCCTTGCTCGCCAAGCTCGCCTCTACTCGCCTCTTGCTCGCCCAGCGAGGTCTGCGAATAGGCGTCTCCTTAGGCCTTTCTGATCTCGACGAATTACGAGTGGTACACTCCACAAGGGCCTTCTCCGTCCGGACTTCAGCACGGGACTCCTCCAGCTTCCCCCGCAACCTAGCCTCGATCTGTCGAAAGCGGGATACATCGCGAACTCGTCTGCCTTTCAAGTCAGAAAAGGAACTCTGCGCATCATGAAGCTCTTCCTGAAGGACGATATAACAATCTTTCAGGCCAACATAGCAGTCATTCCATGTAAGAGCAATGCTGGTCTGAACCCCAATTTGAAAAAAGAAAGAAAAATCAGGCTAATCACAAGAAAAAAACAACGATCAAAGATAGAGTCACAAATCTTACCGAGGTATTCATGGCCTCAAGAGAAGAAGAAACTCTCCCCCCCTAATCAACGGCGGAACAAAAGCATCCTAGGGAGCCTGGGGGGGGGGGGGGGGGGGGGGGGGGGGGGGGGGGGGGGGGGGGGGGGGGGGCAGAAGGACTCTGGGGGGAAATAGAGTCAAGTATTTCCACATCAAGATCGATGGGAATGTCATCAACCCTCGAGCTACACGGGTCCGTCTCATCAATACGCCCCTCCACTTGACAAGAGCGTCGAGGCGCTGAATCCGAACTATCATTTCTGAAAACCAATCTCCTCTTCCGGCCTCGATCTAATGGAACGACTGTGGAGCGCTCAACATCGATAGAAAGACCACACAGTAAGAGACACTTATCCTCAACAAACACAAAAATGGCGAATAGAGGGTTCGCCAGCGCGTGAGGCACGACAAACTCCAACACCGGGTTAAACACTCGCTCGTGACCCTTCAAACGGTGGCAGCGATCAGGAAGTGACCTCCAAAGCTCCGGCAAGCCCCAAGGATTCCAGATATAGCCAAATAAAGTATTCTCGTGGCGATGATTCGCTCAGTTCTCAAACTCAAGTCATTGCTTGTTGTTGAAGATTTCAATCCGTCCACCTCCATCCAAGCACACGTCACACCACTGCCTGAAGAGATCTAGGGTAAATCTCGATCCATGCTCTCTAAAGAAGGCGATCACGGCCACAATTCGCGTCATCCCAACAGGAGTAAATTGGGACACCGACACGCCACAATGCTTCAAGATTTCAGCCAGCTCCTCACAGGGGGCAAGCGAAACCCATACCGCAGCGACGATTCACACAATGTCATCCGGCATCGTGGAGGATTCTGAGCACGTTTCTCAACTTGCGGGATCTTTACCTCTAAGTCAGCAGGCAAACCGAACCGCTTCCTCCAGACGCCAATATGTTCGACAGACAAAGAGGAACGCAATCACATCGTCCTACCTTATGTGCACCGCCTCGTAGCCTGAAAGAAAAAAATTAAGTAAGTATTTACAATTTTAAACAAAAGCAACGCACGCATAGACGCACCCCACGCTCTTACAGCACACATGACAAAAAAATCACGCACGTGCACGCAAGGGCACCCGCGAGCAAGAGCACCCCTCGCGCGCAGTGCGCACAGGCACACCTGTGCGCGCCCTTCATGCAGGCGCACCACGTGCGCACACTGCGCGTGGGCACACCCGCTCGCGCCCTGCGTGCGGGCACACCCTCGTGCGCGCACGGCGCGCTGGAACCGCGCAGTGCCCAGGCCGCCCACACGCGCATCTTCCTCGCACTTCTCCGTCAACACGTGCCTCTTTCCGATTGTCTTCTCGCACCCCTTTCGCGCCACGCTCTCTGACTCCATGCTCACACTAAACTCTCACAAAAAAGTCTCCAAAATTCACTCGCTCCGGCACCTGACTTCGGAGACTTGGGAGGCAAATGATGGGGTCTCGCCTATTTTATAGGAATTTAGGGCTGCGAGTAGCCGGAATCACATAACCCTCACTCCCTCAGTGGGGAGTTAATAGAAAAACCATCGCGCATACGATCCCCACACGCGATCATCGCGCAATCTGTCATCCTAACCGCCCATGTGGGTCGGTCGCCGCCGACATACCGTCACTGGCGCCCCTCCTCGGCCGACTGCCTTGAATCGGGTGCCGGAAGCGCGTGACCACCGCGCCCCCGACCGACCGCCCATTCGGCCTTACGGCCTTAAGGACCTTGCGGTCGGCCAATCTGCCAGCCAAGGCCGCACACCTGCAAGTGCGTGGCCAAGGCCGTGAGGCCTGCCTCCCAGCAGGCCTGCCGGTCGGCCAAGGCCGCGCGCCCACAGACGCGCGCCCAAGACTACAAATTTAAGCCGACCTCCTGGCCGGCCAAGGCCGCGAGGCCGGCTAAAGCCGCAAACGTGCGACCAAAACCGCGAGGCCGACCTCCCGGTCGGCCAAGGTCGCGCGCCCACAGGCGCGCGCCCAAGGCCGCGAGGCCGGACTCCCGGTTAGTTTGCCTCCTAGCCGGCATAGGTCGCGCGCCCTTGGCGCGCGGCCGTCGCCTGCCTCGCAATACGGCCGACCGAGTGGTCGGCCGGTTTTGGCCGTGCGACCGCGCCTTGCGGCCATGCGAGTGGCCTCCCGAGTCCGGACGCCTTCACGGCCGGCCGGCCGCCCCGGGCCGGTCGCCCCTCCGGCCAGCCTTCCCCCTCGCCGGTCAGCCGATCTCCTTGCTGGTCGGAGTCCGCCGCCGTCCGTGCGATCGCTCCACGATCTCTCCACCCTCCGATTGGCAAGTAACCACCCATGTAACCACCAGCGTAACCACTTGTAGTGGACGGGTGCGGATGTCCGAAGTGACATTGGTTTGCGTGTATAGAGAATTATTTAATTAATGTGAATCGTAATTCTTATAAAATTGGTCTGCTTTTAGTATTTATGGTGGTTACGGCCTGCAATTATCCGCATAACCACCGTAACCACCTATGAGGCTTATAAATAGGACCCCAAGGCTTCTCCTTTTTCCATTTTATTCTCCTCCTCCTTCCTCTTAAATTCAAGAGAGAGAGAGAGAGAGAGAGAGCTCTTGAAGATCTCCCTGCTCTTCGAAGCCGTGCTTGAAGGAATCTTCAAGCACCTCGAAGACAGAAGAAGATCTCCGTTCCTCTGCAAGCGTTCTGAAGAACGCCCAAGTTCCAGAGTGCCCAAGCTCCAGAACGCCAAGTTCCAGAGCGCGCCGAGTTCCACAACGCGCTCAAGTTCCAGAGCGTCAAGTTCCAAAGCACGCCAAGTTTCAGAGCGCGCACAAGTCCCTGAGCACGGGTCTCCCCACCGCTGCAAAGAAGAAGCGGAAGCTTCGAGAGTGGTGGAATGTCACCCTCCGAACGCCTCTCTCTCTCTCTCTCAACCCCAAAGTTGTAACGAGGAGCGGCCTGTCGCCCTCGGTCTTTCAAGAAAACCCTGTAAAGAAGCTGCAAATAGTGAAGTTTGGTCGGCACTGTAATGCCTCAATTTATATGAAATAGAAATTGGGGTGCGAATAGAAATTGGGGTGCGAATAGAAATTGGGGTGCGATTAGAAATGGGGGTGCGGATAGCCTTTTTAGTTTAGGGTTTTGTTAAAACCCGATCTCCCCCCCCCCCCCCCCCCCCCTCCCTCTTTCTCGTTCGCACAGGAGCAGCCGCAAGCCGCACCCGATCTCCCGTCGCCGAGCTCCCCTCCCCTCTCCTTCCTCTCTCCCGTCGCCGAGCTCCCCTCCCCTCTCCTTCCTCTCTCCCGTCGCCCCTCCTCCCCGTCGGCCTAGAGCAGGGCAAAGGCCCTCCCGAGCTCCCCCTCCTTCTCCCGTCGCCCCTTAGGGCAAGGAGAGCCCCGTCTCCCTCTTTCCCGTCGGCCTGGAGCAAGGAGCCGTCCGATCTCCTTCATCCTCGCACAACAGCCCCGGTTTCCCCTTTTCCTCCCTCGGATCCGGCCGCCGACGCAACCGTGAAGCCTTGGCCGACCGTACAACTTGGAGAAGCTTCCTCCCTAGGGTTCCTTCAAGGGGAAAATCACAACGTTGAAGTTGTGCGCCATTCGGAGAACGTGGAAGCTCCGGAGCAAGCTTGGACGCCGTTTTCGTGCGCGGACAGCCGCTACGTTCGTTAGCCGTCAAATCCGGGCGCGTCTCCATGGTTCAGAAGCGACGTCTAAGGGTAACGATTCTCTTTACTCTCATTTGGACACGTTCTAGTCCGTTCCTTGCATC
Source organism: Dactylorhiza incarnata (assembly GCA_033032865.1). Lineage (NCBI taxonomy): Eukaryota > Viridiplantae > Streptophyta > Magnoliopsida > Asparagales > Orchidaceae > Dactylorhiza > Dactylorhiza incarnata. The sequence goes on from JAWHQI010000271.1 coordinate 127,600, forward strand.
GTTGAGGCCCCCTACCCAAAAGGGTGAGGTTGTGGCCTCCGATGGGTCGATTCGTGTTATCCCCGTCAAATCTTGCATACATGTAGAGTCCATACGTGAAATGGATGTAGGCGCGCTGTGTGAAGCCCATCTGAGACAGTTCGTCCGGATTGGTGATGCTTTTTGGTATTATGCGTGCCGGGGAAAACTCCGTGTAGATATACTGCTTCGTAGGACTAGAGGGTGCTACTGCATGCGCAGCAACGCCTGGGGGTGTGCCCCGGGAAGCACCCGAAGTTAGAAACAGAAATGGAGTTTCTGTTCACTACCGCCGGCGTTAGCGTTATCGCCGGGCGGTAGCTCCCAGACTTGGATCTGGTGAATTTTGGACGTTCTGAGGCAGTGGGAGTGCTACTGCATGTGCAGCAATGCCTGGGGGTGTGCCCCGGGAAGCACCCACAGCTAGAAGCCAAAATGGGGTTTTGTTCACTGTCGCTGGCGACATTGAATGTCGCCAGGCGACAGCTCCCAGACTGAGTTCTGGTGATTTAGTTATGCCCACCTGTTGAGAGGACCTGAGGCCTTTGTGCCCGACCCGTGAGGGTGTCCTGGTGGATGACTTAGCGGCCCGTAGGGCCGGCTAATTGAGAATACCTGGGCTGAGGGAACGCCATACCCGCTCTTCGTGTTGTACAACGAGAGCTGTGAACAACGGGCATTTGGCGAACCTGAAACCGCACCATTGCAGCACCTGATTAGTGAGTCTCGTACAGCATGTCGGGAGGCAATGGGAAAGAGTCTTCGGACTACGGTATGTTCACAATTAAAGCACGAGAGAGCCCCGGTATTCGGGCCACCGACTTTAGCCTCGAAGGGCAAAGCCATCAAGAGTGGATGGTGGTGGAAGGCGGAGTACACCAAAGAGTGCCTGAGAGCATGAGACGTGGGGGCCATTCCCACGTTTGTGATTGTTGCATATGTATGAACTGTTGTGGGCTTTGCTAGTCGCACTCTTATATATATATATATATGCTGCGGACACTGTTTTGCAGGGATGGTTAGAACTGCCACCCCCTCGAAGGGGTGGGGTCGGTACAATTTGGTCAGCTTTAGCTGACCGTTGCCCTGTTTTGCCACCGTTTTTGGTGGGCTTGTTGTACAGGTGCTGGACCGAGCGGGAACATAGCGGGCTCTTAGCGGGCTGAAGCCTTTGTGCTGCTGCGGCCCTTGAAGGCCTTTTGATGTTCTTTTACCTTTTCATGTATGGCCGGCCTGCGCGCCGATGTTGGTAAACTATAAGGCCGTCGTGCCTCTATTGTTGTGTAAACATATTTTATTCCTATTAGTAGAAGTGGACATACCCTGGTTCGGGTTTTGGTGGTTTATATATTTTCTCTCTCTCTTTTGCCTCCGCATAGAATGCTCTGAGTTAGGTTCATTGTTTAGAGTCGTTCGATATTTCAATTAAGTGACGTTCCCGTTTGTTTGGTAGTATATGGCGTGGGGCCCCGGCCGGACCTTCTGTCATATGCTTCTTAACGGATGGGGGTGTTACAAATTGGTATCAGCTTCTAGGGTTTCCGTATCCTTCTAAGGAATTCGTGGACGAATTCTTTTAAGGGGTGGTGAGCACGTGTGTGCACTACCGTCGAGACATAAAATAAACCCAAAAATGTCCACTTAGGAATAAAATGTAACAACAAACCAACAATAATTGCATGATTGTGGAACCTGAGTGTTCCTTTTGTTGTTAGTTGCGGTTGTGCTGTCGCCTAACTGTGTGTTGCACTTGTGTAGGGCACTCGAAGTGCAGCGGGACCGTCGCGTCTCCGTGACGTGGTTGAGAGTAGCGGGTCTGCTGAGGCTCCTACACCTCCGTCTGCTGAGTTGGTTCGGCAAGTTACAGAAGCCGTTCTAGCTGCGTTGAATGGCCAGCCTGGAAGGCAAGGTCAACCGCTGGTGCAGGAAGTGGCCCCAGAGCCACTAAGAGCGGAGCAGGTCCCCGTAAGGCGTGTTGCTGATCAGCAACTGAAGCACTTCCTTGGATTTCGACCTCCTTCGTTTACCGGGGTCGAATCCCCAGCTGAGGCCGAGGACTGGCTGTCGCATGTGGAGCGAATCCTGACAGCGACATAGTCGGACGAAGCGCAGAAAGTGACCTTCGCTACCTTCTTGTTGGAAAAGGAAGCCAGGCGGTGGTGGGATGAAGTTGAGAGGCGCCAGTTTGCGGGAAGGCAACTGGTTGATGTGTCGATGGAAGAGTTCTCTAAAATCTTCCTGGCAAGGTATGTGCCTCCGTCGCAGCAGATCGCGATGGAGAACCAGTTCTTGGCTCTGACGCAGGGTAATAGACTGGTTGATGACTACCTGTATGAGTTCACCCGCCTCGGGCGTTACGCTGGAACTTCTTTCGATGACGAAGGGAGAAGGGTGAACAGGTTCTACGGTGGACTGCGTAGTGAGTTGTGGTACCTTCTGACAGAGCCGTTGACGCAGGGTTTCACGACCCTCGTTGGTTCTGCCCGAGAGCTTGAGCAGGACATGCTCAGGGAGAAGGGCAAGGTGGCTGCGGTCGAGGCAGTGCCGGAGGGCAAGGCGCTGAGTGCGTCAAAGATGCGGAGGTTGAGTCGCTGGAAGAAGGCTCGAGTATCTGGGCCAGCTCCCTCTGCTTCGGGCGCGTCGTCTGGACGCGGCCCGCTCACTTGTTTCACTTGTGGCAAGCCTGGCCATTTCTCTCGGGAGTGCCGCAGTGGGCTTCCAAGGCCAGAGAAGAAGGCGGGGCCAACTTATTCTGAGAAGGGGAAGGCAGCTGAGTCCTCTGCTTCCCGTATGGTTCCCCCGCAGCCCAGAGTCTTCAATCTTGGTCAGCAGGAGGCTATCAAAGCCAAAGACGTCGTGACAGGTATAATTTAAGATACAGTCCTTACTGTTTTATATACCTGTTTTAGTGTTTATGCTAACCTTGTTTGGGCGACGTAGGCTTTGTTTTTGTTTTAGGCGTTCCGGCAAGAGCGCTTTTCGATACTGGAGCTTCGCACTCCTTCTTATCGTCGGACTTCGTCCAACGTATTGCTGCGCCGTCGATTGCTTCTGCAGATGGACTGGAGGTCCTACTGCCGAATGGATATTCGATGCATGTGGAGAGGAGTTGCTGCGTAAAGGTTCTAGTTGGTAGTCGGGAGTATGACCTGAAGGCATCGTTACTCCCCCTGGTTGAGTTCGATGTTATTTTCGGCATGGATTGGCTGTCGGAACAGCGTGCGTGCATCGATTGCGCCACCAAGGAGGTGAGGTTTGGGCAGTGTGCCGATCGTGAGACGGTCTTTGTGGGCATGCGTGGATCGAGCAAGACGCTGATGTCTGCTCTCCAGGTGTCCAAGGCAGTGCGACGGGGAGCAGAGTTATTCTTTGCTCTTGTGGAGGCTTCAACGCTGATGCCCAGCCTAGCGGATGTTCCGGTAGTTTCAGAGTTCCCCGATGTGTTCCCGAGCGATCTCCCCGGTGCTCCACCGCAGCGGGAGATAGATTTCACGATTGAGTTGGTGCCGGGCGCTAAGCCCGTGGCCCGCTCGCCGTATCGTATGGCTCCGAAGGAGTTGGCGGAGTTGAAGATGCAGTTGCAGGAGCTGCTTGAGCAGGGTTACGTGCGTCCGAGTTCCTCACCTTGGAGTGCGCCGGTCCTCTTTGTCAAAAAGAAGGACGGTAGCCTGCGGCTTTGCATCGACTATCGGGAGCTAAACAAGCTGACCGAGAAGAACAAGTATCCTCTTCCGAGGATAGACGACTTGTTCGACCAGCTCGTTGGTTCGACAGTATACTCGAAGCTGGACTTGAAGTCCGGCTATTATCAGGTGCGGATCAGGGAGTGCGACATCCCGAAGACTGCCTTCAGTACAAGGTACGGGCAGTATGAGTTCACCGTGATGCCGTTTGGGCTGTCTAATGCGCCTTCGGTGTTTATGGACTTGATGCATCGGACTTTCCGAGAGTACCTCGACCGGTTTGTGGTCGTCTTCCTTGATGACATACTGGTCTACTCTCAGTCCGAGGAGGAGCACGGTGAGCACCTGCGAGTAGTCTTAGAAGTTCTGAGGAGGAACCAGCTGTATGCCAAGTTCTCGAAGTGCGAGTTCTGTCTACCTTCCGTGGCGTTCTTAGGCCATGTGGTTAGTGGATCGGGTGTGGCGGTAGATCCGGTGAAGGTTGCGGCCATCAGGGAGTGGCCTGTTCTTTCTACTGTAGCGGAGGTCCGTAGCTTTCTCGGGCTGGCCGGCTATTACAGGCGCTTCGTGGAGAACTTCTCACGGATCGCGCTGCCTCTTACGACACTGACACAGAAGATGCAGGAGTTCATTTGGACGCCCGCGTGTGCGCAGGCTTTCGAGGAGTTGAAGCGGCGGCTTACGACGGCTCCGATCTTATGTTTGCCTTGCGGCACGGAGGGCTACGAGATCTACACCGACGCTTCTGGGAGCGGCCTTGGCTGCGTTCTGCAGCAGCATGGCAAGGTTATAGCGTATGGCTCTCGCCAGCTGAAGGTGCACGAGCGGAATTATCCGGTCCACTACTTGGAGTTGGCGGCCGTGATATTTGCCCTGAAGCTATGGCGGCATTATGTGTATGGCTTGAAGATCGACATCTTCACGGACCATAAAAGCCTTAAGTACTTGTTGAATCAGAAGGAGTTGAACATGCGACAAAGAAGGTGGATGGAATTCCTCGGGGATTACACCTTCGAGATACACTACACACCCGGGAAGGGGAACGTGGTCGCTGATGCTTTGAGTCGCAGAACTCCAGCTCGAGCAAACTGGTTGCGCATTCATGATGAACGTTTAGTCCTGGAGTTGGAAGCCTTGGGTATTACCTGTGTTGACAGGAGTGCTAGTGCAAATGCATGCCTGAACTGGACGGAGGTGCAGTGTGACCTCGCGGACAGAGTTCGGAGAGCGTTGGAACTTGATGAGAGCATGAAGCGCTATGCAGCGGAAGGGCCAAAGTTCTCGGTTGAAGACGGTCTTCTGCGGAAGGATGATCGTTTGTGCGTCCCAAAATCCGGTACTTTACGAGAGGAGTTGATGTATGAGGCTCACAATACCAAGTACTCAATCCACCCAGGGAGCACAAAGATGTACAAGGACATGAAGATACTGTTCTGGTGGCCAGGCATGAAGAAGGACATAGCCCTCTACGTGGCAAAATGTCAAACGTGCGCGCTAGTGAAGACCGAGTGCCAACGGCCAGGAGGTTTCTTGAAATCGTTGTCAATCCCGGAGTGGAAATTTGATGATATTTCCATGGATTTTGTGCACGGTTTGCCAAAGTCACTGCAGAAAAATGACTCTATCTGGGTTATTGTGGATCGGTTGACTAAAGTTGCACACTTTATCCCGAATCAGAAGAGCGATCCAGTGGAGAAGCTAGCAAAGATGTATGTAGAGAACATCGTTCGATTACACGGCGTCCCTCGCAGCATAGTTAGCGATCGTGATGGGCGGTTTACGTCCGGTGATTGGAGGCATGTCCATCGGTTATTGGGCACAAAGCTCAAGTTTAGCACAGCCTTCCATCCGCAAACGGATGGGCAGACCGAAAGGACAAATCGGACAATGGAGGATATGCTGCGAATGTGCGTTTTGGACTTCGGGCAGCGTTGGGAAGATCACCTTCATATGGTAGAGTTCGCCTACAACAACAGTTACCAGGCGAGTATCCAGATGGCCCCGTACGAGGCATTATACGGCAGGAAGTGTCGTACTCCGTTAGCGTGGGCGGAGACCGGTGATACCAAGCTGCTAAAGCGTAAAGAAGTGGTCGATGCGAATGAGTCGTTACGGACCATTCGAGAGCGGTTGTTGACAGCCCAAGACCGACAGGCGAAGTATTACAACGCCAAACACCGGAACGTGGAGTTCGCGGTTGGTGATTGGGTGTATTTGAAGATAAAGCCTTTCAAAGGAGTGTCGAGGATCCGACGCTTGAAGAAGCTGAGTCCGAGGTATGTAGGGCCATTCGAGATCACCGAGCGCATCGGCCAAGCAGCTTACCGACTTGCCTTGTCGACGGAGCTGAGTGGGTTGCATGACGTCTTCCATATCTCTGTGTTGAGGAAGGCGGTGCGAGAGCCCGATGCTGTGTTGGAGGCCGTTAATGTGCCGGTGGAGAGTAGCCTAACTACCAAGGTGACTCCGGTTTGTATTATTGATGCTGATTTTCGGCAGTTGCGGAGAAAGACCATCAAGATGGTGAGAGTCCGTTGGGACAATTGTGGCCGCGAGGAGCTCTCTTGGGAGCCAGAAGAGATCATGCGCGAGGAGTACCCTGATCTGTTTACTCAGGTATGACGAATTTCATTTCGTTGTTTGTGCTTCAAATTTCGGGACGAAATTTCTTTAAGGGGGAGAGAATTGTAATGCCTCAATTTATATGAAATAGAAATTGGAGTGCGAATAGAAATTGGGGTGCGAATAGAAATTGGGGTGCGATTAGAAATGGGGGTGCGGATAGCCTTTTTAGTTTAGGGTTTTGTTAAAACCCGATCTCCCCCCCCCCCCCCCCTCCCTCTTTCTCGTTCGCACAGGAGCAGCCGCAAGCCGCACCCGATCTCCCGTCGCCGAGCTCCCCTCCCCTCTCCTTCCTCTCTCCCGTCGCCCCTCCTCCCCGTCGGCCTAGAGCAGGGCAAAGGCCCTCCCGAGCTCCCCCTCCTTCTCCCGTCGCCCCTTAGGGCAAGGAGAGCCCCGTCTCCCTCTTTCCCGTCGGCCTGGAGCAAGGAGCCGTCCGATCTCCTTCATCCTCGCACAACAGCCCCGGTTTCCCCTTTTCCTCCCTCGGATCCGGCCGCCGACGCAACCGTGAAGCCTTGGCCGACCGTACAACTTGGAGAAGCTTCCTCCCTAGGGTTCCTTCAAGGGGAAAATCACAACGTTGAAGTTGTGCGCCATTCGGAGAACGTGGAAGCTCCGGAGCAAGCTTGGACGCCGTTTTCGTGCGCGGACAGCCGCTACGTTCGTTAGCCGTCAAATCCGGGCGCGTCTCCATGGTTCAGAAGCGACGTCTAAGGGTAACGATTCTCTTTACTCTCATTTGGACACGTTCTAGTCCGTTCCTTGCATCGTTGAGGCCCCCTACCCAAAAGGGTGAGGTCGTGGCCTCCGACGGGTCGATTCGTGTTATCCCCGTCAAATCTTGCATACATGTAGAGTCCATACGTGAAATGGATGTAGGCGCGCTGTGTGAAGCCCATCTGAGACAGTTCGTCCGGATTGGTGATGCTTTTTGGTATTATGCGTGCCGGGGAAAACTCCGTGTAGATATACTGCTTCGTAGGACTAGAGGGTGCTACTGCATGCGCAGCAACGCCTGGGGGTGTGCCCCGGGAAGCACCCAAAGTTAGAAACAGAAATGGAGTTTCTGTTCACTACCGCCGGCGTTAGCGTTATCGCCGGGCGGTAGCTCCCAGACTTGGATCTGGTGAATTTTGGACGTTCTGAGGCAGTGGGAGTGCTACTGCATGTGCAGCAATGCCTGGGGGTGTGCCCCGGGAAGCACCCACAGCTAGAAGCCAAAATGGGGTTTTGTTCACTGTCGCTGGCGACATTGAATGTCGCCAGGCGACAGCTCCCAGACTGAGTTCTGGTGATTTAGTTATGCCCACCTGTTGAGAGGACCTGAGGCCTTTGTGCCCGACCCGTGAGGGTGTCCTGGTGGATGACTTAGCGGCCCGTAGGGCCGGCTAATTGAGAATACCTGGGCTGAGGGAACGCCATACCCGCTCTTCGTGTTGTACAACGAGAGCTGTGAACAACGGGCATTTGGCGAACCTGAAACCGCACCATTGCAGCACCTGATTAGTGAGTCTCGTACAGCATGTCGGGAGGCAATGGGAAAGAGTCTTCGGACTACGGTATGTTCACAATTAAAGCACGGGAGAGCCCCGGTATTCGGGCCACCGACTTTAGCCTCGAAGGGCAAAGCCATCAAGAGTGGATGGTGGTGGAAGGCGGAGTACACCAAAGAGTGCCTGAGAGCATGAGACGTGGGGGCCATTCCCACGTTTGTGATTGTTGCATATGTATGAACTGTTGTGGGCTTTGCTAGTCGCACTCTTATATATATATATATATATGCTGCGGACACTGTTTTGCAGGGATGGTTAGAACTGCCACCCCCTCGAAGGGGTGGGGTCGGTACAATTTGGTCAGCTTTAGCTGACCGTTGCCCTGTTTTGCCACCGTTTTTGGTGGGCTTGTTGTACAGGTGCTGGACCGAGCGGGAACATAGCGGGCTCTTAGCGGGCTGAAGCCTTTGTGCTGCTGCGGCCCTTGAAGGCCTTTTGATGTTCTTTTACCTTTTCATGTATGGCCGGCCTGCGCGCCGATGTTGGTAAACTATAAGGGCGTCGTGCCTCTATTGTTGTGTAAACATATTTTATTCCTATTAGTAGAAGTGGATATACCCTGGTTCGGGTTTTGGTGGTTTATATATTTTCTCTCTCTCTTTTGCTTCCGCATAGAATGCTCTGAGTTAGGTTCATTGTTTAGAGTCGTTCGATATTTCAATTAAGTGACGTTCCCGTTTGTTTGGTAGTATATGGCGTGGGGCCCCGGCCGGACCTTCTGTCATATGCTTCTTAACGGATGGGGGTGTTACAGGCACCATCCCGACCACGTGGTTTGTTATTCTTTTCCGAGGTTTTCCATGCTAAAAAGACTCTTTATCATCCGTCTCGTCTCTCAGTAACTGATTGCACGCTCGACCGCTCCCGGGCTAAGACAGTTCGTTCTGAACCGATTTTAGGAGCCTTGAGTAGACCGCAACATGACCTATATTTATTAACAAAATGACATAATTTTGAATGTTTTTAAATTGTAATTTATAAGAATAACTTCTACAGGTCTTAATCGCTTGCCATGTATGAATAATTACACAAATATAGTGGAAAAGTCACGTATAGAATTTTTAACTATTGTCTGTGAAAAGCAAAAAGTCCACACCCGCTCAGTTCAACAACGCGTATATGCATGCAATAACTGTTAGAAAAATATCGAACTTGATTCGGGTTTCTCATATTTCGAGACACTCTTTTGTGTTTCTGCGTGTATTACACGTTCAAAGAAATAAAGAAAATGTTCTAAAATTTGTAAAGAAAATGAGAACAATTTTTCCGTATATATCAGTTATATATATCCGTGGATTTCAAAAAATCGAATTTTTCTTATATCTATTGTTGAAAATATGATTTTTTTTCAAAATCATCCGACCAGACATTGTTTATGAAATCCAATCTGACGACTCAAAATCGATGCATATATAACTAATATACGTGCTTACCCAAATATGATCTTCGAAATCCAGCTGTCTCATTGACCGAGGAAGACTTAAATGTGAATACAACTGATTAACTACCTTCTGGATACTTTTCTAAATAATAAAAAAACTCGAAATATTTTATATATTATAATGTCAAGTCAAAGCTGCTTCCAAATCCTCCAGAAACTCAACCGGCCCCTTTTGGGGATGAAGCTAGCTTTGTATATAAGACCGGCCAGAGACACCAATTGTAATCACCTTCTCTTCTTCTTCTTGCTCTTCTTTTCTCATGGCCACCATCAAAATCTTCCTCCTCCTCCTCCTCCCTCCAATGGCTATCTCTGTGGCGGCGGCCCCTGGACGTGATAATACTTTCGAGAAGACGAAGAGTTTAGAGAAGTATACTCATATCCATTTATACGTTCATATCATTAACCCAACTGAACCGTTGGTGGTCCGTGGTCCAAACAATAATCCGCTTGGATTTGGAGACATGATCATGGTCGATAATCCAATGACCGAAAGCCTTGATTCGTCTTCGAAGTTAATAGGGCGAGAGCAAGGATTCACCATCGGAATATCACGAGATCCAGATTTCTCAACGACGATCAACTTCCTTACGCTCAACCTTGTTTTCACAGGGGGAGAGCACAACGGTAGCACAATCACAGTCATGGGCAGGGACCCCGTCTTCAACACTAAGCGGGAGTTGATGGTGGTGGGGGGAACTGGTGCTTTTCGGATGGCCCGAGGTTATTCCATCTGGACGATTGATTCATTTAACATCAATGGAAATTCTCTCGTGGAGGGCGATATTCATGTTTTTCACTATTAATGCGACTTTGTCAGGTAGAAGAGAAATAAAAAATAATTTTAATTATGTGTATTAGGCTTGATGTTAATTTCATAAGTGCAATTAGAACACAAATATTCATGTATGACATTAATTTCAATGCAATTCAATGAAATTTGTTCATTCCACCTCCTTTTATCAATGCCATATATATATATATAAGCTAATTGTTAGTTACAAATTAACCACACATTAAGAGCTCTAAATTTCGTTGGCTGGTTTATTTACAATGTTAATTGTCGTCGAAGCAAGGTCCCGTGAGAGAAATACGCGACTTACGCAAGGGACAACGATAGGAAAGGTGCTTAGTTGAGAAAACTTGAGCTTCATTTGGGAGGATGTATTTTCACCGGTCAAGCGGTTACGACCGCATGAACCGGCCTTACTTGACCGGTGAAAATAAGTCCTCCCAAACAGAATCTTAAATTCTGATCAACGCATGTTCACTTCCAAAAGTCAAAAAAGGAGTTTCATATGTGCTGTCTCTTTGTGTTTTGACTCGCAATGCCAACAAAAGAACCGAAGCTTTGTACTTTTCTTCCTTAGTTCAAAGAGTCAAGAGTCAAGGAGTTCTAATTATAAGTCCTTGATTGAGAAAGTTAAGGAGGTTACGTTTGTTGCAGTTTACTTCAAAATATGAGGCTCAGTTGACTGGTTAGATCTGTTTGAAAGATTAAAATATATGGCGACAGCACTACCGAATTGGCTATCCACAATCAAAGCATTTTTTGATACAAATTTATCCGCAAATTAAAATGTTATTAGCAAAGCATAAGTAGTTTCGGCAGTGCCGGAAAGTGAACGTCCATGCTGTTGGTTCAATGCGCCCATGCCATCGAAGCCAACTACGCCATCCTCGCCACCCGCTATCCCAACGGGCCACCCTTACTTGGCCTCACCCTCCCCACATCCTCCCATGTGCGCCAACCCAAGACATCTCCCTCCACGAGCTCGACACTCACCTCGTCAACTTCGCTTGATCCCGTAACATTGGGATGGAGTTCCACGTCGTTCCCTCCGCCCCGTTCGATGGATTCAACTCCCTCCTCAACCACCTCCAAGCTCACCACCTCTCTGGAGAAGCGTTGGTCATAAACTGCCACCTGATGCCGCACCGAATCTCAGACGAAACAGCCGGAACGATGACGTCGTCTCTGTTAATGGTGTATTTATTGTAGCTATTAATGGTGTATTTATTGTAGCATTTATTTCCCTTTTCTGATTTAGTCTCACACCGTCTGTGGTGTTTCTCTGTTGTATGTAAAGTCTTATATGTAGACCCCAAGGGTCATGCCTTTACTTAATACAAAACAAATCATTTCTTCTCAGTTCTAACATAGTATCAGAGCCAGGTTCCGCTTAAATTTTTTCTCTGCGCTCGCAAGTCTGCTCGCGTTGCTCGCCTCCCGAGCTCGCGCTACCTGTTTCCCGAGCCCGCTCTCGATCTGCCGCTCTGCCGACCCGAGCCCGCTCGCGATCTACTTGTCCGCCTCCCGAGCTCGCAATCTGCCTGTCCGCCTCCAGTTCTCGCGATCTGCCTGTCCTCCACCCAAGCTCGTGATATGCATGTCCGCCTTCCGAGCTCGCGATCTGCCTGTCCGCCTCCCGCCTCCCGAGCTCGCGATCTGCTGCCCGCCTCCCGAGCTCGCGATCTGCCGACCGTCTGTCTGCCAGTCTGCTCATGATCTGTCGACTGCCTGTCCGCACGTGACCTGCCGACAGCTCTCCGCTCGCGCTCTGCCGACCGCCATCCCGCTCGCGATTTGCCGACGGCCTACCCGCTCGCGAGCTGCCGACCGCTCTCCGACCGCCAGCCCGCTCGTGAATTGATGTTGTCAGACTGCCCACGGCCTGATCCCGCCAAGACCGGCATCCCGCCAGTCCGCATGCGCTTCCCGACATCTTCCCTCCCACGACCTGCTGTCGCCATACCACCAGTCCGCCCGGCTCCATGGCTACCCCGTCGATCTCGCCACCTCTGAAGGCCACTTCCTTCCAACTCGCCAGCGACTGGTCGGATTGGGCTCTTATTGTCGAAGCCGACCTCTCAACCCGTAATCTTTGGGATCACATCACCGGTGCCCCTCCTACCACTGCAAAATCTAGTACTCTTGTCAGCTTTGACAACACCACCGCTGCCGCCACGACTCCAGACGGCGCCACCCTCTAGAGGCGTCGCGATCAAGCTATTCGACCCTACATCCTGGAGTCTGTTGCCCGTCCGCTTCTTACTTCCATCGGCCGTCTACCCTCATCCCGCGCCGTGTGGCAGTATCTTCGGGATCGCTTTGTCCCCCGCGGTGGGGATCAACGTCATCGACTAATCTGCGCCTCTCAATCTGCAAGACAGGAAGGGCGATCAATTCAGGACCTTTTCACCTTCATGATTTCCATCTGGCACAAATTGGACTCCACGATCCCCCTACCCTGCGGTTGTCCTCGCTCCTTGGAGTTCTAGCGCCATCTTTCTGAGGGTCATCTCCATCAGTTGCTCGCTGCTCTGCGCACTGAGTTCGCTCTTCTTGCAGCCCAGCTCCTTCATCGAGTTCCTCTTCCCAGCTTGGATGAAGCCCAGATTGCCCTGCTTGATGAAAAGACCCGCCTCCGACCTTCTGTGGTTCTCCCACCAGCTCCTGGGATCGACACTGCTCTTGCGATTCGATCTCGCGACGACCGTGTTATCTACAGCTATTGTAAAAAGGTGGGGCACATGAAATTCGAATGCCCCACTCGTCCGCCTCACCCTGATGAACACAGACATCATGACAATTGTCGTGACGGCCGCAGTCGAGGACGTGGTCGTGGCCAGGGCTCTCCTGTCCCGCCTTCTCATCCTACCACTGCTGTTGCAGATCGTCTACAACATCTAAAGGAGTTACTTCTTTAGTCTCCCATGCTTCAACCTGCCACCTCTACAGTCCACAGCATGTCAGCCGCTTCTGCTACTACTGCTGTTCGAATCCTCCAACTGTGTCTTGGTATTTCGATTTGGGGGCCTCCTGCCACCTTACCCACGACTCCAGCACCCTCGCTAACCGTACCTCAACCACCACTCACCTTCAGGTCACCACTGTTGATGGGGTTCTGCCCCTATTATGCAGTCCAGCTCGATCACCCCTGCATCCTCTCCCCTGGTCATCTCTCCCTCTCGAATATCCATCATGCCCCTCGCCAACACATGATCCTCATTTATGTCAGTTCTCTTTGTGATCTTGGCCTCACAATTTTATTATCTTCCTCTATTTGTGTTGTGCAGGATTCACGGACGGCTCAGAGGATTGAACAGGGTCGTAGGACTGCTGGCCTGTATCAGATGGAGTATCTTCACATCCCTCCAGCCTTATCTTCGTCAACCTCTGCTCTTCCTGTTATCTCTGATGCCGACTTGTGGCACAGACGCTTAGGTCATTTGTCCAGTGACCGACTCCGAAGTGTTATCCGCTCTGGAGCTTTGGGTCGTGTCTCCTCTTCCCTCATCTCTGTCTGTACGGAATGTCATTTGGCAAAGCACATTGCTCTACCTTTCTCAAGCAGTGCTTCTCAAACAACAACCCTCTTTGATTTAGTTCATTCTGATAATTGGGGTCCGGCTCCGGTTGCTTCTCATTCTAGATATCTTTATTATGTTAGTTTTATTGATGATTTCTCCCGCTGCTCTTGGGTTTATCTTATTTGGCATCGGTCTGAAATACCCACTATTTATCGCACGTTCACAACGATGCTTCACACTCAGTTCGGGCGTCGGATAAAGACTTTTCGCTCTGACTGCACTGAGGAGTTTCTCTCCTCCACCATGCGCGACCTCACCCAATCTCATGGCACCATCCATCAACAATTTTTCTCTCACACCCACGAACAAAATGGGGTCGCCGAACGGAAACATCGTCACATCCTTGAAATTGCCTGTGCCCTTCTCATATCCGCATTTGCTCCTCAGTCCTTCTTGGCCGAAGCTGTCCTCACCGCTGTAAATCTTATCTACATCACTCCATCCTCAGCCATCTCTGGAGTCACTCCTTATGAACGACTGTACTCCCGCCCACCGACCTACACATCTCTTCATACATTTGGGCGCACCTTTATGTTCTCCTTCCCGCTCCTAAATGCACCAAACTCTCCGCTCGCTCCGCTCAGTGTGTTCACTTAGGCCTCAGTCCTCATCACAAAGGATATCGTTGTTATGACCCGGTGACTCGCCGCATCTGCATCGCTCGCCATGTCTCCTTCCTTGAAAATAAGATGTTCTTCTCCACACCACAACCACTGGCACTTCACATCCCAACCTCCGCTTCTCCACCTCTCTCCCTTCCTCTACTTCATCTGATACCCACTCGTCCCAGGACACATTGTGCTCCTCCTACCCCGCCACCCTACCCTGCTAGTCCTCCGGACAAGGACCCTCCTTCCGCACCAAATCTTACTCCGCCCACGGTCCCTCCTACAGATCCTCCTTCCGCTCCAGCTCCTTCTGATATAGCTCTGTCTGACGCTCCGTACGCCACTCCGCACATGGATTCTGCTCCTTCGCGACGCAATGCTGCCCGCCCTCGACACCCACCTGCTCGCTACGACCACTCCCCTGACAGGTCTTACCTCTCTGCTCTCACCACGGCTACCTCTTATTATCCTGCTTTTCAGGCTTTCCTCACTGATCTCCACTCCCACCGGGAGCCCCAGTCATTCTGAGAGGCAGTTGTACATCCCGAACGGCAGCAAGCCATAACAGTTGAACTTCAGGCTTTCCACAGAACCCACACCTGGGAACTCGTCTCCTGCCCCCCTAACGTCACTCCTGTAAGCTGAAAATAGATATTCAAGATTAAGACTCATCCGTACGGGTCTATTGAGCGTCACAAATCACGCTTAGTTGCCCGTGGGTTCTCGCTGGAGCTTGGGATCGACTACGATGAGACTTTGCACTGGTTGCTCGGATGACAACCGTGCGCACTTTACTTGCGGTTGTTGTTTCCCGAGGATGGCCGCTCCATTATATGGACGTCACCAATGCCTTTCTTCATGGTGATCTTACAGAGGTGGTATACATGGCTCCTCCCCCAGGCCTCTCCATTCCCCCGGACCTACTTCTGTCATCTTCATCGGGTCATCTATGGTCTCAAACAGGCCCCTCGTGCCTGGTTTGAGCACTTTCGCACCGTTGTTCTCAAAGCAGGGTTTATTGAAAGACAGACTGATCATGTTTTGTTCACTCGCACTTCTACTCAAAGTTGTGCCATTCTTCTTCTCTATGTGGATGATATGATTCTCACTAGTGACGACCATGCCACCATTGTCTCTCTTCAACAGCACCTCCGCAGTCAGTTCGAGATGAAGGACATAAGCCCCCTTCGCTACTTCCTTGGGCTGGAAATTTCCCAATCCAAATGAGGCATACTTGTCTCCCAACAAAAGTACATCTCTAAAATCCTATCTATGGTCGCTCTCACTGATACCCGGACAGTTGATACTCCAATAGAGCTCAATCTAAAACTCCTCCCAACAGATGACGAACCTTTTTCAGATATCTCTCGCTATCAGTGCCTCATTGGGATGCTGGTCTATCTTACTATGACTAAGCCTAACATTGCCAATGATGTCAGCATTGTCAGTCAGTTCGTCCAAGCTACACCTCGCTCAGTTCACTACGCCGCTGTCTTCCGGATTCTCCTCTATCTCCGCACCTCAGTCACTCGCTCAGTATTTCCCTCTGCCAGTTCTCCACTTACCCTCAGAGCATTCTCAGATGCTGACTTGATAAGGGATATTACGACTCGTCGCTCAACTACTGGTTTCTGCATCTTCCTAGGGGAGTCTCTGATTTCGTGGCGCAGTAAGAAACAGGACTTCATTGCTCGTTCCAGTACTGAGGTCGAGTATCGTGTCATATATGACCTCTGCCTCTACTGAGATCGTTTGGCTTCGCCACCTTCTCTGTGACCTTGGTGTGCCGATATCAGGACTCACTCATTTATTCTGTGATAATCGAAGTGCTATACAAATTGCCTCCAACCCGGTGTTTCATGAACGGACGAAACACATCTGTTGAAACCGAGACTTGCGAACAAGACTTAGTCTCTGTGGAGTTCGGGGCCCTCAGCTAGCCGAGGGGCGACCAATCCTTACTCCTCCCAAGGGAGAGCTCTAGGTTGAAGGTGTTGGAACTAGGAACTGGACCAAGGGCTTAATGGGGAGGTCCCGCCACATACCCGGAAGTTCCCTAGGAACTTCCCCTCCCAAGCCACTACTAAGCTTGGGCACCACTGGAGGCTCTCTTCACCCCCTAGAGAGACTTGGGGAGGGAGAGAGAGAGGGAGAGAGCTAGCCTAGAATGAGATTCCCCCAAATGGTGCCCCATTGGTCCTATTTATAGGATTTCTGAAGTTGGGCTGCAAATAGCCGAAAACTGGTTTGCCAGATTACCAAAATACCCTTGAACTGGGCTGCAGATAGCCAAATCCCGCTGCTCTTGGACTGCGAATAGCCAAAACTGGACTGCGAATAGCCAAATCTCGTCGTTCCACGACGCTAAACGCGGGCCGAATGCCCTACTGGGCTCGCCCCCCTACTGGGCGTGGGGGGCGAGAGAAGCTCACCCCTTCCTTGGACATGGGGGGGCGAGAGGGGGGCTCGCCCCTCCTCCTCTCGCCCCTCAATGTTGGGAGCGGGGGCGAGCCCCCGGGCAGCAGCCCGGGCTCGCCACCCTTGGTTGGGAGCGGGGGCGAGCCCCCGGGCAGCAGCCCGGGCTCACCCCCCTTGTTTGGGAGCGGGGGCGAACCCCCGGGCAGCAGCCCGGGCTCGCCACCCCTTGGTTGGGAGCGGGGGCGAGCCCCCGGGCAGCAGCCCGGGCTCGCCCCCCTTGGATGGGGAGCGGGGGCGAGCCCCGGGGAAGCAGTACGGGCTCGCCCCCCTTGGATGGGAGCGGGGGCGAGCCCCCGGGCAGCAGCCTGGGCTCGCCCCCCTTGGATGGGAGCGGGGGCGAGCCCCCGGGCAGCAGCCCGAGCTCGCCCCCCTTGGATGGGAGCGGGGGCGAGCCCCCGGGCAGCAGCCCGGGCTCGCCCCCCTTGGCTGGGAAGCGGGGGCGAGCCCCCGGGCAGCAGCCCGGGCTCGCCCCCCTTGGCTGGGGAGCGGGGGCGAGCCCTCGGGTAGCAGCTCGGGCTCGCCCCCCTTGGTGGGGAGCGGGGGCGAGCCCCCGGGCAGCAGCCCGGGCTCGCCCCCCTTGAGTGGGAGCGGGGGCGAGCCCCCGGGCAGCAGCCCGGGCTCGCCCCCCTTGGGTGGGAGCGGGGGCGAGCCCCCGGGCAGCAGCCCGGGCTCGCCCCCCTTGGGTGGGAGCGGGGGCGAGCCCCCGGACAGCAGCCCGGGCTCGCCCCCCTTGGGTGGGAAGCGGGGGGCGAGCCCCCGGGCAGCAGCCCGGGCTCGCCCCCCTTGGTGGGGAGCGGGGGCGAGCCCCCGGGCAGCAGCCCGGGCTCGCCCCCCTTGGTGGGGAGCGGGGGCGATCCCCCGGGCAGCAGCCCGGGCTCGCCCCCCTTAGCTGGGAAGCGGGGGCGAGCCCCCGGGCAGCAACCCGGGCTCGCCCCCTTCCCCCCCCCCCCCCCCCCCCCCCCCTGGCCTCCACCTCCCTTCCTGTATGGGTCAATGCTACTGTGATGCTCCGATGAGCCTTCGGGAGTATGCTCGGCGAATATCGGGGTTGTACAAAATCTTCGCTCTTTTCAAGCGTGGCTCACGCTCGGAAAGAAATGTCCAACCCTGCATATTCGACGAGTGTCGCTGGGAATCCGGTTATTGGTGCTATCTTGGAAAAGCCACAGCACCTCCCCGAGAGGTCCCCCAACCTTGCCGGCTAGCGAGAGCCCGGCTAGCAGAGCCACCTCGGGGGAAACACTTAAGAGAATTTTCGGCCACTTAGCGGTTTCTGACCCTGCCAGCTAGGTGGGAGCCTGGTCAGCAGGTCAGCATGGGGACTAAGTACTTGGGACTTTCCTGCCACCGAGCGATCCTCGGACCTGCCAGCTTGATGGGAGCCTGGTCAGCGGGCCAGCATCGGGGTTAAGTACCTTGAGACTTTCCTGCCACCGAGCGATCCTCGGACCTGCCAGCTTGATGGGAGCCTGGTCAGCGGGCCACCATCGGGGCTAGGTACATTGAGACTTTCCTGCCTCCGAGCGATCCTCGGACCTGCCAGCTTGATGGGAGCCTGGTCAGCGGGCCAGCATCGGGACTAAGTACTTGGGACTTTCCTGCCACAGAGCGATCCTCGGACCTGCCAGCTTGATGGGAGGCTGGTCAGCGGGCCAGCATCGGGACTAAGTACTTGGGACTTTCCTGCCACCGAGCGATTCTCGGACCTGCCAGCTTGATGGGAGCCTGGTCAGCGGGCCAGCGTCGGCACTAAGTACTAGGGACTTTCCTGCCACCGAGCGATCCTCGGATCTGCCAGTTTGATGGGAGCCTGGTCAGCGGGCCAGCATCGGGACTAAGTACTTGGGACTTTCCTGCCACCGAGCGATCCTCGGACCTGCCAGCTTGATGGGAGCCTGGTCAGCGGGCCAGCATCGGGACTAAGTACTTGGGACTTTCCTGCCACCGAGCGATTCTCGGACCTGCCAGCTTGATGGGAGCCTGGTCAGCGGGCCAGCGTCGGGGCTAAGTATTTGAAAACTTTCACTACATTAATCATCACATTACATGCAAGAAAAAACTAAGTAAACAACCACGCTACATGAACTTAAGGGTGGAGAGAAGAAACTAAGCACTTAGACAAACTTGGTCTCCTACTGCTGAGGGTGATCTCCCTCGTTCCCATTTGGTTGTTGTTGTTGCACCAAACCCCTTGCTTCCTTCAATTCCAAGAACTCATGGCAGGTGGTCGTCGCGTGGCCTTTCTCATCGTGGAGGTCACAATAGGGTAACTCCACCCTACCCCCTCTTCCTCTTCTTCCTGCTTTTCTGACTCTCCTCCTTTTTTTCCCAGCCAATCGCCATGGTCAGTTGAGGCGGTGGAGGGGATGCCCTTGGCCTCTGCCCCCACCTAGGGAGGTCAACCCCCTCTTCCTGGAAGTTGTCTTCCTCTTGGTCGAACTTTCTCTTGGGAGCCCCTACTCTTCCCCCCTGCTGCTTTGCCTCTGGCTCACTCAGCTTGGCCAGCCTTCTCGCGAACTCCGAGTTGGCCTCCTCACTCTCGACTTCTTCTGCCACCCTTTCCATCAACTCTTCAAAGGACAAAGGAGCTCTTCTCTTAAGGTCCATCTTGAAGAAGCCCTCCTGCAGCCCCAACGTGAAGGCGAGCTTGAGGGTGTACCCGGGCACTTCTTGGACGAGGAGAACCTCCTCCCTGAACCGTTCCAGATAGTGAGCCAGCGACTCCCCTGGCTCTTGTTTGATCTTGAAAAGTGCCTCGACATCTTTCTTCCTCTTCCTTGACGTCGAGAAGCGTAGCAGGAAAACTCGGCGCAAGTCTTCGAAGGCATGGATGGATCCCGCAGGGAGCTGGTGGAACCAATCTCTAGCCTTCTCTTTCAGAGTTGTCGCGAAGAGTCGACACTTGAAAGCGTCCGTTATGGGCCTAATGGAGACCATGTCCTCAAACCACTGCAGGTGCAAGACGGGGTCATCCGTGCCAGAGTAGTGAGACATCTCCAACCTTCTGAACCCCTCTGGAACCGGGGCCGAGAGGATCAGCTCACAAAAAGGACTTCCGTTGCTCGCCCCCCTTGGGGGCTGGGCGAGCTGGGGCGGGGCGAGCTGGGAGGATACCCCCCTCCGGAGCTCGCCCCCCCCCCCCCCCCCCCCCCGGGGCTGGGCGAATGGGGGGTATGGGACTTCCCCACTCTCCCCCTTGGGATTGGGGCGGGGCGAGTGGGGGTATGGCACCTCCCCACTCCCCCCCACTGGTACTCGCGTCCTGGCCTGCTGGCCAAGAGGGCTCTCACCTACTTGCTGGGGCGAGACCTCTGGACCACCTCCTCTCATGCCTTCGCCTATCGTGGCGAAAGTTAGCTGCAAGGTCTGCAGGATCTCTTGCCTGAAATTTTCAAACATCTCCAACGTCGCTCCATCCACTGGGGGTTGCGAGATACCTGGGTCGAATCCTCCACCTCCAGCCATGGAGCTCATCTTGAGAGTTTCTTCAATCGGTCACACTCCACTTTCACTGCACCATGTGTTGAAACCGAGACTTGCGAACAAGACTTAGTCTCAGTGAAGTTCAGGGCCCTCAGCTAGCCGAGGGGCGACCAATCCTTACTCCTCCCAAGGGAGAGCTCTAGGTTGAAGGTGTTGGAACTAGGAACTGGACCAAGGGCTTAGTGGGGAGGTCCCGCCACATACCCGGAAGTTCCCTAGGAACTTCCCCTCCCAAGCCACTACTAAGCTTGGGCACCACTGGAGGCTCTCTTCACCCCCTAGAGAGACTTGGGGAGGGAGAGAGAGGGAGAGAGCTAGCCTAGAATGAGATTCCCCCAAATGGTGCCCCCTTGGTCCTATTTATAGGATTTCTGAAGTTGGGCTGCAAATAGCCGAAAACTGGTCTGCCAGATTACCAAAATACCCTTGAACTAGGCTGCAGATAGCCAAATCCCGCTGCTCTTGGACTGCGAATAGCCAAAAGTGGACTGCGAATAGCCAAATCCCGCCGTTCCACGACGCTAAACGCAGACCGAATGCCCTCCTGGGCTCGCCCCCCTACTGGGCGTGGGGGCGAGAGAAGCTCACCCCTTCCTTGGACGTGGGGGGGGGGGGGGGGGGGGGGTGGGGGCGAGAGGGGGGCTCGCCCCTCCTCCTCTCGCCCCTCAATGTTGGGAGCGGGGGCGAGCCCCCGGGCAGCAGCCCGGGCTCGCCCCCCTTGGTGGGGAGCGGGGGCGAGCCCCCGGGCAGCAGCCCGGGCTCGCCCCCCTTGGGTGGGAGCGGGGGCGAGCCCCCGGGCAGCAGCCCGGGCTCGCCCCCCTTGGTGGGGAGCGGGGGCGAGCCCCCGGGCAGCAGCCCGGGCTCGCCCCCCTTAGCTGGGAAGCGGGGGCGAGCCCCCGGGCAGCAGCCCGGGCTCGCCCCCCTCCCCCCCCCCCCCCCCCCCCCCCCCCTTGGCCTCCACCTCCCTTCTTGTATGGGTCAATGCTACCGTGATGCTCCGATGAGCCTTCGGGAGTATGCTCGGCGAATATCAGGGTTGTACAACATCGATATTGATTGTCACTTCGTTCGCGAGGAGTTCCTCGCCAACACTATCTCTCTACCGTTCATTGCCTATGAAGAACAAGTTGCGGACTTCCTCACCAAGTTCCTCACGTCTGCAAGATTCTGAAATCTCATTAGCAAACTCTCGGTTCATGACCCACTGTGAGTTCGAGGGGAGGTGTTAATGGTGTATTTATTGTAGCTATTAATGTTAACGTATTTTAAATAATATGTCCGCGTGTCCGAACCGACACGATAAACCTTAACGGGTTGCGTATCGACCTAGGGCTCCGTCCCTAAGCTGGAGATACTATATATCACTCATTCCAAACTTGATGAGGACTGTAGAATATCTTGAGCGCCTCTAACCCTAACATTCTCAAGATATCCGCTCCTAAGGTTTCCGCTCTGGGTATTCTCGTTTTGCCGCTCGCAAGTTCTTCTTCCTCATTCGCTCACGATCGCGTTTCCTGCGCTCGTCCTCATCGATCGTTCCTCGGGAAGAGCCGATCGAAAAAGCCTCTGGATCTCGTTTACGATCGAGAAGAAGACACCCGATCTCATCTCTCTCTCACTGTTCGTGGATCTAGCGATCCTATGTCGTGTGATTTTTCAAAGGAAGCAGTGCGCCGATCGAAGAGGAAAAAGGGATCTCCAGTGCGCTGGTCGTTTCGCAAGTTCTCCCCCACTGCTTCGCGATTTTGTCTCCCGATCTTGTGGTTCCGCCGCTCTCGCGATCCAAGCAGGAAGGTTTCACGATCTTCAACGCCGATCTATGCCGCAGATCTGAAGGCCAGGAAGGTGCCTCCGGCTTTATTTGGTAACGCTTTTAGCGGCGTTTCGTTTTATCAAAACGCAATGCCTGGTGCGATATTCATTTATTTTTCCGTCTTTTTTTAACCGCACGGCGTTTCGCGTGGCTCGAAAACCTGCGGGACGAAACCAGCGATAAGTGCTCCAGTTTATCGCGTTTGGAGGAGGCGAAGCGCTACGACATCACGGTATCGCGACCTCCGCCGCTCTCCCGTCGCCGCGAGGAGGAATCTCTCGTTCCCGATCGCATCTTCTCCGGCTATAGGCGGCCACCGCTATTCCTCTTTTCTCAGAATCTCTAGTATCTGTCTCGATTACACCGCTTAGCATTCTCTTCTTCGAAGAAAAGGAAAGGGCCAGCGAGTCTTTCTTCACCCGATCGCATCTTCTCCGGCGATAGGCGGCCTCGTCTCCCTGGATTCGCTCGCCGGAGTACCCCCGATGGGTTCGCCGGGGTCTGTCGACCTAGCCGGTGGGCTCCGGGCAGGCCGCCGGCGGTGGAGCCGAGCAGAAGCGTGACAGAGGCAGGGGGTGGCCGGGCGGAGTCATGGCGGGCGGAGGGATGGAGGAGGAGATAAACAGTATTATTTCTATATATAAGTATATAGTTTAAACAGTACCATTTATATTAATAAAAATAATTAAAATAAATATTATTATCAATAATTTATATATATATACGTGTGTGTATAAATTAGAAAAATTTATATAATATAAAATGTTTTATAATAAAAATGTTTTACGAAACGCCACCGCAGTTTTGCCAAACGATTCTCTATTTTGAACAGCTCTGCAAACACAGAGTAACCAAACAGAACTTCATTTCCAGCAACAAGTTTCCAACAGCTCCATTTACAAACCTGCATTTACAACAGCTCCTTTTACAACCGCAACCGCTCAACCAAATGAAGCCTCCGTCTGATCTTCTCGCTTGTGTGTCAGTATTCTTCAGAGAGGAAGGTTCTGTTGTCGCTCGCAGAGGGAGATCCGTCCTTGTTCTTCGCCGGCGAAAGCACTTTCCGCTCCAGCCCTCTCCTTCTTGTGCGATTTCCCTCACCGATCAAGGTTTGTTGAGGAGGTCTTATCGCCAATCTACAAGTAGGAGAAGCTCTGTCGCAACTTGTTCTTTGCTTCTCGCCCCTGCCATCATAGTGGAAAGGAGTTGATTCTCCCTATTCCAGACGCAGGAAACTGGAAATCTTGGGCCTGGATTGTGAGATCCAAATTAAATTTTTTTTATACAGTGGACTATGGCATTCTTATTGATCGGTGAAGAAGGATCCCTCTGCTGAACCAAGGTCGTGGCCAGACCTCTATTTTGTTCATCGTATTGTCCTGAAGGAATCAAGTGTTGCTGCCTCGCCGACTTTATTTCTTGTTTTTGGCCGAGTTCTAGAGTGGAGCTCCTTGCCACTATTCCACTTGGAGGAGCAAACTAATTTCTGGATTGGATCTAAAGTCTTTGGCTCGCCGCTACTCGATTCAGGTGACATTGTGAAGCTGGTTTATTTTTCCTGTTGAAAATGTCAAAGCGTAGTTCCTACGACATCGTGAAGCTGCAGTCTTTCGACGCTATGGATTTCCACGTCTAGAAAATTCATGTCCAATTGGGCATGAAAGAGCGCGAAATTTTTTATACCGTTCTGAGCGATTTTGCTTCGACGCGTGAGGACGTGGACGAGTACCAGTGGAGCAAGGACGAGGACTTTTGCATGGACTATCTCCTGAATTCCTTGAATCCTCGCCTCGATATGACCTATAAAGCTTACAAGACCGCGAAAGAAATCTGGGATCGCCTGAATGCACAATTCCAGAAAGAAGAGGGACTGTCGAAGACTCTCCTTGGCAAGAAATTTTTCAACTTCAAATTTAATGCAAACTCGTCAGTCACCTCCCAACTGATTGATCTGGAGAATCTGCATCCCAAGCTGGATGACGAAGAGTCTGACATGTCCGATAACCTGTTTGTGAGTCTGATCCTTAGCAAACTACCTCCAGAATGGAATACCTTCAAGACTAAAATGCACAGACTGGAGGAGAGGATCACATTGGATGAACTCAAAAGGTTCATCCATATTGAAGATCAAAACGCTACTGGTAAAAGCCTGGAGCAAGCTGGCCAACCCTCACAGGGGTCCAACTTCATTTCTCGACCTAGCTGTTGGAACCCAGATACCGGTCCAACTGTTCAAGACTTGGGGGTGACCAAAGGCTACTCGTTTAGTGATCGACCCACGTGAGACAAGGTGATAAGAAGCTAGAGAACATGCAAAACCACTCCAACCTGCCTATAAACAAGACCCGCGTGCTGCAGCGGGAGGTCCCGCCACATACCCAGAACTCTATAGGAACTTCCCCTCCCAAAGCCAATGCTGAGCTTGGCACAAGAGAGACAGGCAAGGTACTCGCCCACTATAGGGGGGTGAAGGGAGGTGCCTTCTACTTGTTCCTTGGGGTCCTATTTATAGGAAAATCCAAATGGATTGTGAATAGCTGCTCCCGCCTTCTGAAGTGGACTGCAGATAGCGGCTCCCTCTGTTGGAACCTTAGTTTTGATTTGAGTTAGGATCCACCTTAAGTATCTAAGTTTATATCATAACTCATATTATAACTTAGATTAAATATCATTAAGAAAGAAAGCTAAAATATACATATATTTAATAAGGCAGAAAATAAGAAGAGAAATTAAATTTACATATAGTTCACTGGCGTTCGACGAACGTCGAACGGCGCTCAGCATTCGTCGGACGGCGCCCGACGAACAAAATATTTTCTATAGCAGCGCTCGACAGATTACAGCAGGGAAGCATCGGTCGACGAAATCCGAACAGCGGTCGACGAATGACGAACATCGCTCGACGAAAATTCTCTGCAGTTAATCAATGTTCAGAATATCATTAGGCGAGCTCAGCCCGACGAATGACGAGCTGAGGTCGACGAATTTCTGCAGCATTTATTTTATATATATTTGCTCGACTAAATATTATATGTCCTATTCTCATATACTGTCAGACTTTATTAAAGCAATATTTATTTATTCTATTGCTATATATATTGATGTTCTGAAATAGCCGTTGCAGCATTAATTATTATAGTCGTTTGACAGAAGCATTAATGACTGTAGCCGTTGCAGCAAGTCAAACAAGGCAAGAATTCAAACAGAATGTATTACAGCAGATAATATATATCAGGATATATATAGTTGTTATCTCTCAGCAGCAATACAGAAGAGAAGATATAGAATAGAACATATTAATATTGCTGTACATGAAATCAAGAAGAAGAAGAAAAGAGAAGAAGAAGAACAGAGCAAAAAGAAGAAGCAGATCATATATACTTATATCTTCTTTTTACTAACATCTTTCTTGCAGATCTTCTACAACCTGAGACACCAAACAAATATCATTTGCTCAGGGAAAAGAATAAGAACAGATCACAATCTAGAGAAGAAGCTCCATACTCATGGCTATCATCTAAACTAAATCAGACAGGGGGAGTCTTCTTCAACATCATCATCATCAAGATCCAACTCAACGACCAATCAGGATCTTCATCAAGAGTCTTCTCAGCAAAAAGAGAAGAACAATAAATCTTTCCCTTTCTCCTTCACCTCTCTTGTATAGGGTTAATACTCCCTTCAAAAGTGTAACTCCTTGGTGGCAAGACACCTGATCAAAAAAATCTAGTTGGTTTATAAGCACCTGATCAAAAGCTTATAGGTGAATTGGGCACCTGATCAAACCTCCATTGGTGTGTGGACACCTGATCAAAAACACCTTGGTGTGAGGGCACCTGATCAACTCTCCTAGTGGATTCCTACCAGTGGGTAGAAGAGTAGATGTACCCAGTTGAGGGAAACTACTATATATCTTGTGTCATCTGGATGTGCTTTGTTTTATTTCTTTATTTGTGCTGTTTATTACTTTGCACTTTCACTGTTTGTGTTTATTACTCAATGAGCAAACACACTTATATATATATCATTTACTTTGAAATAAACAAAGTTAAACAAGAGTTTTAATAATAAGAATAAGAACTAAAACTCTCCTTTCAATTGTATCAAAGCAGGTTGATTTTATCAATCACCCTCATCAGAGGATATCAATTGTCCCTTTCAATTAGTATCAGAGGAAGTTGATTTTTCACACAGGCTAACACCTGAAATCACAAAGATCACTTAGTTCTTATTTTGTTTAAAAAAAAAAAATTCCAAATGGCACTAGCAGATTTTTTAATTTCAGATCCACCTTTATGTCATTTTGATAAATTTGATTTATGGCAAGTTAGAATCAGATTATATATAAATGTCATAGATGAAAGTATTTACAAATCTGTTTTGACAGGAATTTCATCTTCAATCTCTTCATCTGATGATCAAGAAAAGTTGATCAGTGCTGATGCCATAGCCATGGAAATATTGGCTAAATCAATGTCCGATGACATTCTTCTTAAAGTGGCTGATTGCACTTCAGCAAAGGGCATCTGGAACTCTCTCTCTAGGATGGTAAATGAATCCATTCCCACTTCTTCTACTAACATCATTTTTGATGCAGAACCATCAGTTACTCTAACTGAAGAAGAAGACAAGGAAGAACAAAAAGCCAGAAAATTTTGCATGATGGCAATTTATGGCTCAAACTATAAATCAGATGCTGAATCTGAAGCAGAAATGGTAACTAAGGTAAAAGAGGTATCTTCACATCTTATTTTTACCTCTGATGATAAATCTGTTTTCAATTCATTATGTACAGATTTCATAATTGCTGAAAATTACAATTCTGAAAATAAAATTAGAAAAGAGTTAAAAATAACTATTTTGACTTCTGATTATAACAAACCTAAAGAAGATTTTAAAATAACAGCAGAACAATTTATTTGTTTAGAAAATAAGTTAATTAAGGCTGATAAGTTTAAACAGACTTTTAAAGAAAAAGAAATTATGTCTGTTCAGCAACATAAAAGAAAATTTTCAAATTTATATTTTAATGAAATAAAGAGGCCAATATATCTAATGATTAAGCATTTGTTTTTACCTATTTTAAAATAATTATAATTAAATCAGCGGTTTTAAGTTTCTTTGAATTTTCTATCTTAAAAACAAGTCAGATAGACTTCATATTCTTCCAGATTTTCTCCTAAAATCATGTTGAGCATTCTACTGTAGTTGCATTGATCAGAAATGATCTTGGCACTGAGTGTGAGTCTCTTCTGATTAAAGGGGATTCTATAGAAAGAAGTTATCAGATATTGTCTTTCTGATTGTAAAAATTCTTAGAATCTGTTAACAGCTAGCAATTCACATATTAAAAATCCTATTTAAATCAAAATTCAGGAAATTAGAAATTGCTTAGTTATAAAAGAAATTTAAAAATAATCTCTAACCCTTAAGCAACTCAAGACTTTTTATGCTTAGGAATCATAAACCAAATAGGGGGAGATTGTTAGAACCTAGTTAATTTGGATTAGGATCCCAACTCAAATAGGGGGAGATTGTTGGAACCTTAGTTTTGATTTGAGTTAGGATCCACCTTAAGTATCTAAGTTTATATCATAACTCATATTATAACTTAGATTAAATATCATTAAGAAAGAAAGCTAAAATATACATATATTTAATGAGGCAGAAAATAAGAAGAGAAATTAAATTTACATATAGTTCACTGGCGTTCGACGAACGTCGAACGACGCTCAGCATTCGTCAGACGGCGCCCGACTAACGGAATATTTTCTATAGCAGCGCTCGACAGATTACAGCAGGGAAGCAGCGGTCGACGAAATCCGAACAGCGGTCGACGAATGACGAACAACGCTCGACGAAAGTTCTCTGCAGTAAATCAATGTTCAGAATATCATTTGGCGAGCTCAGCCGGACGAATGACGAGCTGAGGTCGACGAATTTCTGCAGCATTTATTTTATATATATTTGCTCGACTAAATATTATGTCTTATTCTCATATACTGTCAAGACTTTATTAAAACAATATTTATTTATTGTTAGAACCTAGTTAATTTGGATTAGGATCCCAACTCAAATAGGGGGAGATTGTTGGAACCTTAGTTTTGATTTGAGTTAGGATCCACCTTAAGTATCTAAGTTTATATCATAACTCATATTATAACTTAGATTAAATATCATTAAGAAAGAAAGCTAAAATATACATATATTTAATGAGGCAGAAAATAAGAAGAGAAATTAAATTTACATATAGTTCACTGGCGTTCGACGAACGTCGAACGATGCTCAACATTCGTCAGACGGCGCCCGACTAACGGAATATTTTCTATAGCAGCGCTCGACAGATTACAGCAGGGAAGCAGCGGTCGACGAAATCCGAACAGCGGTCGACGAATGACGAACAACGCTCGACGAAAGTTCTCTGCAGTAAATCAATGTTCAGAATATCATTTGGCGAGCTCAGCCGGACGAATGACGAGCTGAGGTCGACGAATTTCTGCAGCATTTATTTTATATATATTTGCTCGACTAAATATTATGTCTTATTCTCATATACTGTCAAGACTTTATTAAAACAATATTTATTTATTCTATTGCTATATATATTGATGTTCTGAAATAGCCGTTGCAGCATTAATTATTATAGCCGTTTGACAGAAGCATTAATGACTGTAGCCGTTGCAGCAAGTCAAACAAGGCAAGAATTCAAACAGAATGTATTACAGCAGATAATATATATCAGGATATATATATAGCTGTTATCCCTCGGCAGCAATACAGAAGAGAAGATATAGAACAGAACATATTAATATTGCTATACAGGAAATCAAGAAGAAGAAGAAAAGAGAAGAAGAAGAACAGAACAAAAAGAAGAAGCAGATCATATATACTTATATCTTCTTTTTGTTAACATCTTTCCTGCAGATTTTCTACAACCTGAGACACCAAACCAATATCATTTGCTCAGGGAAAAGAAGAAGAACAGATCACAATCTAGAGAAGAAGCTCCATACTCAAGGCTGTCATCTAAACTAAATCAGACATGGGGAGTCTTCTTCAACATCATCATCATCAAGATCCAACTCAACTACCAATCAGGATCTTCATCAAGAGTCTTCTCAGCAAAAAGAGAAGAACAATAAATCTTTCCCTTTATCCTTCACCTCTCTTGTACAGGGTTAATACTCCCTTCAAAAGTGTAACTCCTTGGTGGCAAGACACCTGGTCAAAAAATCTAGTTGGTTTATAAGCACCTGATCAAAAGCTTATAGGTGAATTGGGCACCTGATCAAACCTCCATTGGTGTGTGGACACCTGATCAAAAACACCTTGGTGTGAGGGCACCTGATCAACTCTCCTAGTGGATTCCTACCATTGGGTAGAAGAGTAGATGTACCCAGTTGAGGGGAACTACTATAAATCTTGTGTCATCTGGATGTGCTTTGTTTTATTTCTTTATTTGTGCTGTTTATTACTTTGCACTTTCACTGTTTGTGTTTATTACTCAATCAGCAAACACACTTATATATATATATATATATATATATATATCATTTACTTTGAAATAAACAAAGTTAAACAAGAATTTTAATATAATAAGAATAAGAACTAAAACTCTCCTTTCACCCTCCCTCTGAAATGGGCTGCAGATAGGTCTTCTGTACTCGCCCAGGTGGGGGAGGTCTTCTTTACTCGCCCCAGGTGGGGGAGGTCTTCTGTACTCGCCCAGGTGGGGGTGGTCTTCTGTACTCGCCCAGGTGGGGGAGGTCTTCTGTACTCGCCCTGGTGGGGTAGGTCTTCTGTACTCGCCCAGGTGGGGGAGGCCTTCTGTACTCGCCTAGGTGGGGGAGGTCTTCTTTACTCGCCCAGGTGGGGGAGGTCTTCTGTACTTGCCCAGGTGGGGGAGGTCTTCTGTACTCGCCCAGGTGGGGAAGGTCTTCTGTACTCGCCCCAGGTGGGGGAGGTCTTCTGTACTCGCTCAGGTGGGGAGGTCTTCTATACTCGCCCAGGAGGGGGAGGTCTTCTGTACTCGCCCAGGTGGGGGAGGTCTTCTGTACTCGCTCAGGTAGGGGAGGTCTTCTGTACTCGCCCAGGTGGGGGAGGTCTTCTGTACTCGCCCAGGTGGGGGAGGTCTTCTGTACTAGCCCAGGTGGGGGAGGTCTTCTGTACTCGCCCAGGTGGGGGAGGTCTTCTGTACTCGTCCAGGCGGGGGAGGTCTTCTGTACTCGCCCAGGTGGGGGAGGTCTTCTGCGTTGTCCTCATACATTTCTGATCTCGACGAATTACGGGTTATATACCAGCAAGCCTCCTCGGAAGGCCGCAGCTCCCAAAGGTGAAGCCTCTGCACAGGTACAGGCCAAAAAGCCCTCTCTCAAAAGGAAAAGAGGCAAGTGCCATAACTGCTAAAAGTCTTTATTTAAGGGTAGCTAATTACCTAGAGGGGGGGTGAATAGGTTATTTTAAATTCTATTCAAGTTTTTGATCAAATCCTAAGTGTATGTGAGTTATAATCAGAGCTTTCAAGAAACAAACACACAGAATTTTATAGTGGTTCCCCTATCTAGAGTAATGCATTTTCCCCCTTCTCCCCTCTAGCAGTGTGCCAGATAGGGCTTATATCTCCTCCAAATCTCAGACCACAAAAAGGTCTTACGGCTCAGATCTCAACAGATCTTACAGTCTCAGATCTCAACAGATCCTACAGTCTCAGATCTCAACAGATCCTATAAACTCAGATCTCAACAGATCCTACAATCTCAGATCTCAACAGATCCTACCTCATCCATTATAACAACAGGCCTACACTCAGATCCACCCTTGGATCCTACAACTCAGATCACAAAAGATCCTACACTCAGATCTGACAATTCAGATCCTACAGGAATTGAGAGTTAATTGTAATGTCACCAGACTCAAGTTCTTCAACGTATAGAGCCTTTTATTCTATCTGAAAGATCGGATAGAATTCTTCAACAGATCAGCAATAGAAAAAATCGTCTTCTTGAATCGCACCGGCTGTGATGACTGTTGTTCTTGAGGAAATAAGATCTTCCTCCTTGACCTTCTCTCTTCAGAAAATATCAGCAGCAGATTGCTGAATTGATTTCTTCGAAACAAAACGGTTCCGAAGGAAGAGAAGATTTCTTCCGATTCTTCTTGCGAGAGCCTTTGATTTGCAGGGAGAAAAACTGTACTTCTCTTCAAGGAAAACCTTTCTGTTTGTATCCTTGATTGCAACAACAATATCTTCTAGAATAGGAAATGAATGCCGGCTGCAGATCTTGATGAATTTCCTGGATATTCTTCCTTGGATACTTCCTCAAATTACGCCTTTGAAAAATGGAGAAGATAATAAGTAGGATTGTATATCAATTACAGATCATGCCTTCTATTTATAACCCGCAATCCGTGCCATCTGAGACTCTCCCCCATGTCAGCATGACGTCAGATCCTCAACGGTCTTCAGCGGCTTTAGTATTTGACAAGGCGTCGAGACATGGTCGTCATCTCGACGTGGCTTAGCTTGCTGTAGATATACTGTAGCACAATCCCTTACTTAGAGCATTTCAGGAAGAGGGCGTTGATCAGTGTGTAACTCAGTCGACGCTTCTTATTCCACAGCGTTGAGTGATGTTTCTTGGTTCGACGCTTTCTTGACTTAATCTCAAATCTTCAGTCAGTGACCTTGCCGTTGAGACAGCAAACATAGGTCGACGCTTTTGGGTCACAGGCGTCGAGCGATGTGTAGTGTCTCGACGCTTGTGGACTTAGATGAACTCATTTAGCTTGACCTGATCTCCTGCACAATGATTCTAGATAGTATATCAAATACATTGTGAGGTATATCTTTGATTAGGAATGGACTTCTCCAAATCTAGGACATTGTGGGCAATGATCCCAACAATCTCCCCCTATTTGAAGAAGTCATAACCTTATTCAATGATATACCCCTTTTTACAAAAATACTCAATATTTTCTACACAGGCAATCATAATATGGTTAATATAACACTTTTCATAAAATCAGATTACCATATCAATCTAATAAGAGAAAACATCTCAGGCATGAGTTATAGAATCAGCACAGAATCACAGATTACATGATCTACATCACAAGCAGTTCAGAATTAATCATGTAGATATAGTGAAAAGATCACATCACAGACATATATATATGATGATAATCAAGGAAGAATCAGTTTGCTCTGGGAGCTCATTAAGATTGTCCAAATTACACAATATATTGTCTGAGATACTTTTTTTTTAAAAAAAAATTCAAGTCCTATTGTTGTTCTGGTTCCTTGATTTTTGGTCCTCTCCTGACTTTCTTGGTTTGAGCTTCAGCAACTCTTTGCCTTCTCTGGAAGTAGTCAAATGGCTTTGGAAAGTATCTGATTGGCTCCTTAGTATTTGCCTGAACTCTCCCAGCCAGCTTGTCAGCTTTGAACTTTATAACCAGCTCCTCCTGATCCCTGTATTTTCTCCACTCAACTTCAGAGTACCACTTCTCTCTTTCTCCTGGATTAGTCTTAACTGCTCTCCATGCTGCCAGAATTATGTCCCTTGAGGAAGGAGACCAGTGTTCATAATCATCCCTTGCTTCAATTTCTTTTCTGAATTTCCTCTTGCTGGATTCTACTTGTTCATAAATAATATTCTTACTTTTGTTCTTATCTTCAGGACTATACATCTTAGCAATGTTCTTTTGAATTTGGGTAGGAGATGCAGGCTTGGATTCAGAAACTTGATCATCATAGTTTATGGGAGGATGGCCTAAGGTTTCTCTGATGCAATTGGAGGTCCAAATAGCATGATCAGAGCTGGCTTTAATTATTGACCTCTCCCCCTTTATGACTTCTTCTACTATATGATCTCTGAGTACATTCTTATGAAATCTAACCTGACCCTCCAGATGATTGACTCCTCCTTCAATAGTTTTCTTGACCTTGAGAAGGTGGTCATCAATGGTATTTGTATTCATTTGTACTTGATTCCTTAATGTAGAGGAGCTCTCATCAATCTTGGCTAGCATATCAGTATTTTGTTGTTACAATTTTGCTTCTATTTTGGTAGTTCCTGTTAAAATCTGTGCAACTTGCTCTTTATATAAAACTTGCATATTGTTGCTCAAAATGCCCTGATTGCTTTGAACATCATCTATAGTCTTTGCAATACTTTCTTGTTTTGCTTCAATGGTCTTTGAAGTCTCTTTGATGACATTTAATTGGTTAGTTGTGTGATCCACAGAAACAGCAGCTCTTTTGAAAAACTTGACCATTACATCTATCATTTCATTCATCTGATGATTAACTTCAAACCTTATTAATTTCATTTGAAAATTTACTTCATTTTGCATTTTAGTGTTGTTTTCCTCAATATACTGCACCAATGATCTTCTTTGATTGTTAAGCAAATCCTCCAGCTGAGGTAGTATAGAACTTAGGTCCACATTAATTGCTCTTGCTTCACTAGCACTGCTACTGCTGACTTCTTTGAACAAAAAATCTTTTCTATAGCTCATATGTGAATTGGAGGATGATTCTATTTTAATAATTTTCTCAGTCTTTTTCTTTTGGGTTTGAGATTCTCCTCCCACATCCATAGTATCGATATCAAGATTCTCTGGAGCAGGGATCTCATGCTGAGACTCCCCCTCAACTTCTGCATTGTCTGAAGCAAGGTTCTCTGGAGCAAGGTTCTCTGGAGCAGGGATCTCATTCTGAGACTCCCCCTCAATTAGAGACTCCCCCCTCAGCTATAGCAGGGAGTCCAGATGGAATTTCTCGCTCTTCTTCTTCTTGCTCTTTCTCATCTTGTTCCTTGTTAATCTCAGCACCCACTTTCAATATTAGATCAGTACCTGTTTGTGTGTCAGGAATACTGTCCCTAGGAGGTTGTTCCATCTCTTCATCTTCAGATGTTGTCAAATCAGGATTGTGGATTGGGGTGGATTTTGATTTCCTTCTGGAGGATGATGAACTAGAGGAGCTGGAAGAGACTTGCTTCTTCTTTTTCTTTTGAGTCTTCTTCTGCTTGGAGGATGTCTCTGCTGGTGGTTGATTTGACAGAGTCCTTTCCCACCGATCCAGCATTTTTATGTCCATTTTCTTCATATGGTTTATTTTTGAGCCAAGTCTGTGGTTCAATGTATCTGGAATCACCTTTACAAGGTAGATGGACAGTATCCTACCCATGTTGGGTGCTTGGATACATTCTATCACTCTATCAAAAACAACCTGTCCCCAATCAGTTTTAAGAGTATAGATGATTCTGGTCAAAAGAATGAACATCTTCCTGGAGATTTTGTCATGGGAGCATGTCTTACATAATAGTCCCTTTCCTATTATGTCTGATAATAGCTTTCCTCTTGGATTCATTCCTTTCCTCAACACGCTTCCAGATAATTCGTGTGAAGTTTCAATTCCACACCAAACTTGAGCTAACCTGATTTGTTCAGAGCTTACCTCTTCTTCTTCTTCATCACTCTTATGCCTTGGCAGTTTTAGTGCCTTAGCAAGTCTTTTTGGTATGATCTTAACTTTCTTTCCATTCACGGTAGATTTGAGCTTGGAATTAGCGGAGTCTACTACTACATTAGAGAATAACTCTAATACTTCGCGTTTCCAGATTAATGTCTATTCTGATAAGAGGTATTCTAGCCCTGATTTATGAATTAACTCGATAGTGTTCTTGATTTCGTCTGGTGCGGCTTGGAAACCATTTCGAACTAGCTCACTTCCTTCGTAGAGGTAATCGATGTTCTTGGGAGGCATTGTTGTTGTAGCTTTTGATTGAAGGTCTTGAGAATGAGATTTTCTAGGGCAGAGAATTTCGAATTGGGAATTCTAGGTTTAAGAAAGCATAGGTACTACCGAAGTATCTTCCCTATATATAGAGTTTCTAGTTCTTGAGTTGAAACGCCGCGCACAAGACTTGTTTGATAGGATTGATCAAATGGTTCAGATTCACCCTGTCTCGGGACGTCCTTGCTCTTTCCGTAAAAGCGTTGAGACCGCTTGACGCGGGTTATCCACGCTCGACGCCAGTTATCCTCGCTCGATGCCACTTATCCTCGCTCGACGCCAGATATAATTTTACTCACCTTTTTGGACTTAATTCAATTATTATTTTTATTTATTTATTGCATTTTTTATACTATTTGAAACTTGTTATTTATTCTAGCTTTATTTTGGATTATTGTATATTTCAGGACAGACAACTTCATTCCATATTTAGCATTCCTAATTCAATTTTGAAGTTATTGAATTTTGTTTCATCCAAGGGTTTAGTGAATATACCAGCTACTTGTTTATCTGTGGGGACATATTCAATTGTGATATTCCCATTTTCTACATGTTCCCTAATGAAATGATATCTAATTTCTATGTGTTTAGTTCTACTATGTGATACAGGGTTATTAGCAATAGCAATGGCACTAGTTGAATCACAATATAAAGGGGATTTACTTAGCTGGATTTTATAGTCTTGGAGTTGATGTTGAATCCACAGTAGCTGAGCACATCAGTTTCCAGCTGAGATGTACTCAGATTCTGCTGTAGATTTAGCTACACTAGTCTGCTTCCTGCTACTCCAAGATATTAGCCTTTTGCAAAGGAATTGACAGGTGCCTGATGTGCTTTTCCTGTCCTCCTTGCATCCTACAAAATCAGCATCTGAAAATCCAGTCAGTTCAAAATCATTGCTCCTAGGGTACCATAGGCCAAGATTGAGAGTACCCTTCAAATATCTCAGAATTCTTTTGACAGCAGTGTAGTGAGATTCTTTGGGGTTCACTTGGTACCTAGCACACACACATGTTGAGAACATAATGTCTGGCCTACTAGCAGTTAGGTAGAGCAATGAGCCAACGATGCCTCTGTACAAGGTTTCATCAATAGGTTTCCCCTTGTCATCCTTGTCCAGTGACATGTTGGCTGCCATTGGGGTTTTCATGATAGTGGAGTTTTCCATTCCAAACTTCTCGATGATCTCCTTGGTGTACTTGGCCTGAGAAATGAAAATTCCTTCCTCAGACTGTTTTACTTGGAGTCCCAAGAAATATTTGAGCTCTCTCATGCTGCTCATTTCAAATTTCCCTTGCATAAGGCTTGCAAACCTTTTGCAAAGGTTATTATCAGTTGAGCTAAAAATTATGTCATCTACATATATTTGTACTAGTAGTATATGACCTAAAATTACCCTAAGAAACAATGTCTTGTCTATTTTTCCCCTTGAGAATTTGTTCTCAATGAGAAACCTAGACAATGTCTCATACCAGGCTCTAGGTGCCTGTTTTAGATCATACAAGGCTTTTAGTAATAGATAAACATAGTTTGGATGAGTAGAGTTAATAAAACCTGGGGGTTGTTCTATATATACTTCCTCAAGTATTGTTCCATTAAGGAATGCTGACTTCACATCCATTTGATGTACTATGAATCCAAAATGTGCTGCATAGGCCAGGAATAGCCTTATTGCCTCCAGTCTTATCACAGGAGCAAATACTTGATCAAAGTCTATGCCTTCCACTTGTTTGTATCCTTGGGCAACCAACCTTGCCTTGTTCTTGATAATCACTCCATTTTCATCCAATTTATTCCTGAATACCCACTTGGTTCCTATGACTTTGTGCTTCTTTGGTCTTGGTACCAATATCCAGACCTTGCATCTTTCAAATTGATTTAGCTCTTCTTGCATAGCCAATGTCCATGAAGGGTCCCTATTGGCTTCTTCAAATTTCTTAGGTTTTATTTTGGATAGAAAACTATGATGCAATGCCTCAATTATTGAGTTTCCTCTTCTTGTTTGCACACCTTCATTGGGATTTCCTATAATCTGTTCTTTGGGGTGATCCTTCAGGTGCTTGGTTGCATTTCTCCACCTCTCATTCTCCCTTTGTGATTCTGGTGCAGCTGTTTGAGTTGGCTGTTCTTGAGGTTCTGGATGTTGTGGTTCTTCAACAGCAATTTGTTCTTCATGTGTGTCTTCTTCTTGAGACTCATCTTCTCTAGTCATAGTCACAGTCCCATTAGATTCATCATTGTCTTCAATGTGTTGTTTATTGATATTCAACTCCTTCAATTTCTGTGCTGGACCTGCATTACTAGAGAGACTTCCCAGATCCTTATAAATAAGGCTGGTTTCATCAAATACAATATGTATAGATTCTTCTATCTTATTAGAGCTTTTGTTGAAGATTCTATAGGCTCTACTTTGAGAGCTATAGCCAACAAAGATTTCCTCATAGGCTTTTTCAGCAAACTTAGTGAGGTGATGCTTTCCATTATTTAACACAAAGCACTTACTTCCAAATATTTTGAAGTAGGCTAGAGTGGGTTTTCTACCCTTCATCAACTTATAAGGGGTCTTATTT
Organism: Dactylorhiza incarnata; assembly: GCA_033032865.1. Taxonomy (NCBI): domain Eukaryota; kingdom Viridiplantae; phylum Streptophyta; class Magnoliopsida; order Asparagales; family Orchidaceae; genus Dactylorhiza; species Dactylorhiza incarnata. The sequence continues at coordinate 165,045 of JAWHQI010000271.1, forward strand.
AGTTTCTTATTGATAAGTGCTCTATTCTACACTTGACATGTTGTGTTTATAGCTTCAGCCCAGAAGTGCTCAGGAAGTGAGGAATCACTCATCATACTCTTACTGGCTTCAATGAGTGTTCTATTTCTTCTCTCAGCAACCCCATTTTGTTGGGGAGTTCTGGGAGATGAAAACTCTTGTGAGATGCCTAGATTTTCACAAAACTTGGTCATGGCACCTGACTGAAATTCATTTCCATGGTCACTTCTGATTTTGACCACTGTATTTCCTATTTCATTTTGGATTTGCCTAACAAAGCTAGTGAATACTTCTAGAGTATCTGACTTGTGTCTTAGGAAGAACACCCATGTGAATCTAGTGTAATCATCAACAATAACAAGAGTGTAAACCTTTCCTCCTAAACTGTGAATTGGCATTGGGCCAAACAAGTCCATGTGTAGAAGGTATAGACATCTTGTGGAATCCTTCTCACCAATTGGTTTGAAGGATGACTTGGTTTGCTTACCCATTTGACAAGCATGGCAGGGACCCTCCTGCACACACTTCCACTTTGGTCCTGCTCTCACTAGTTCTCCTGAAATGAGCTTATTTATAGTCTTGTAGTTTATATGAGCTAACCTTTTGTGTCATTGCACACTACTAGAGACTTTATTTTCAGCTACTAAGCATATGGAATTTTTTTGTTCAGAACATATAAAATTTAAACAGTAAACGTTGCCACTCCTAGTGCCTGAGAGAATTATCTCATTCTCTCTCATGATTTGGCACTCATCCTTGTGGAATGAAATGGCATACCCAAGATCACATAATTGACTTATGCTGATGAGATTGTGTTGCAATCCATCAACATAAGCAACTTTGGTGATGGTGACAATTCCATTAGTGATTTTACCATATCCTTTAGTCTTACCTCTGTCAGATCCTCCAAAGATGACCTTTGGTTCATCCTTCACAAAAGTATAGTCATTCAGTAGACTTCTTGTTCCAGTCATGTGCATGGAACACCCACTGTCCAAATACCAGATAGGAGTTTGATTGGTCTTTGGACATACCTGCAGTAAGAAATTTACTTTTTCTTAGGAACCCACACAAAGTTGGGTCCTAGAACTATGTTAGCATAAACTTGTTTATTTACTTGTTGTTTGATCCTTTGTGTTGTGTGTGTTGCCATTGGTCTGAGTACTGGTTTTCCAGAATTAATTCTTGGGACAGTTGGGTTGAACCAGCAATCAAAAGCAAAGTGGCCAACCTTTCCACAGCGCCAACATTCATATTTGTTATATCTCCTTTGAGGTCTTTTCATCTCTTTGGGTTGACTCACATTTTGTCTAGTTACCCTAATCAATGGAATTTTTTGAGATGATTTTCTTTAAAGTTTTTCAGTGAATTCTACAGATTCAGATTTCTTGACAGCAGTAGTCATCACTACTGGTCTCAGTTCCTCTCCTCTGGATTTGGTGTTTGTTCCTAATACAAAGGGGCGATGATGAAATAATTCTTCTTCTTTGTGTAGAGATTTGGCAGCACTAATAATTGGTTGAATTGAGTGAGCTTTGCTAGTGGAACACTCATTCTTCCAATCTTCATGCACACCCTCTAGATCATACTCATTTGTGGTAAGCATGGCTTTGTTGAATTTTATGGGGTTGGGTGCCTTGTTATTATCTTTAGATTTATTTTCTGCCTTCCCTTTGTATCCTATGCCACATATGTGTAATGCAGAGAATGTGTCTATTATGGGAAGGACAGTTTGTGGTTTTGAAAGTTTTGCCACAAGCTTTCTTTCAGCTAGGAGCTTTGTCTCAAGTTATTTTATTAATTTTTCTCTAGAGCGTATAGTCTCAATATGAATGATGGACTCGACTCTCAATTTGCTAAGCTCCTTGCTTACCTGATTCAGCCTCTCAGCTGTCTCAGAGTATTGGGAGTTCGTCTCCTTTAGTTCAGTTATTTCTTTATGTAGCTTCTTATTATGCCTTTTACTCTTTTTGAGGGCTTTGAGAAGTGACTCATATTTCTCAACCATTTCATCTATATGAAAGTTAGATTTTGAGTCACTCTCATCAGAAGAAAATAAATTTGCCTCAGGTTTTGAAATGATTTTATGTTCAGATTTAGAATCAGATAAAGGAGTTCTATCAAGTACCTTCACAGTGGAGATTGTCTCCTGATCCTCTTCATCCCTAAGGGCCATGAGTCCTATATTTTCTTCTTCATTCTCTTCACTATCAGACCTTGATAGTGGAGCTCTTATCATAGGTCTATGGTTCAGAATGTCTTCACTTTCGTGGACAACCATCAGTGTTATGAGTGCCTCTTCACTGTCTGAATCAGATGGTTGAGACTCACTGTCACTGAGAGTGACTTTGCCTTTCTTGGCTATCAGGCTCCTCTCATGTTTCTTGTCAGACTTGTGCCTCCTATCATCAGACTTCTTGTTGTTCTTTCTCTTTGATGGGCAATCAGCAATCATGTGCCCAGGTTTCCTGCATCCAAAGCACACAATTTCTTCTGAATTAAATTTATTATGTTTAGAGTTATACCTATCCTTCTTGGAATCTAGTCTAGATCCTTCTGAATAGTTGAAGTGCTTCTTGGATCTGGATGACTGAGAAGGCCTAGTTTTCCAGTGTTGTTTTCTTCTGAGCATCCTTTTCAGCTGTTTGCTGAAGAGTGCCAGTTCACCATCTGATATTTCAGAGTCAGAATTACTGGTCACTGATTCTTCAGATTCAGATGGTATCCTGGGGGGTGATGACATCCTGTCCTTGCTTCTCTTGGAACTTTCTGCCTTCAGAGCAATGGGATTCTCCTTGCTGTGTTGATTAAAAGCTGGTACAATTTCTCCCTGAATAGGGTTAAGACAAATAGGGGGAGATTGTTGGGGAAATGATTTATCTTAACCCCTAAAAATGAGTAGAATATAAATTCTAATAATGAAAAATTAGTCTAAGTAAATATGCGTCGAATAGTATTCGACGCAACGTCGAAGTGTAGTCGTCGTTCCTCTCAGAATGAGGCGAAGTAACTCTAAACAGAATTCGACGTAACCTATGTCAACGTAACTCTAACTTCAAAGTCGACGCATCTAGTGAAGTCGACGTACCTTAGTCGACGCACCTTCTATATTCTCCTCTCGACGTCCAGCCAGTCTGAAATCGACGCTTCCGTCGAATAGTAATCGACGTGCGTCGATTTCTATGTCAAATTCAAAACACGCCAGATCTCTTTCCTTCTTTCTGTAGATCTGATTCTTATGGAATTATATTATTCTTTTATAGCCGTTCTGAATCAGTCTTTCCTTCTAATTGATTCTTGGCTAAATTGATTAAGTTTATTATGGATATTATTTAAAATCAGAATGATCTCTTTCCTTCTACAGAAATATTGATTATGGAATCTTTTCTCTAACTGCTAATTGATTATTCTCCTATAGTATTCTTTGAATAAACAGAGCTATAAATAAGAGGGAAATCGGCAGAGAAGAGGTGATCCACTCCATCCATTTGAAAAAGAGGGAAAGCTCCCAAGTGAAAAGTGAGAAAGCTGAGAAAAGTGAAAGAGTGATGCAGCAAAGAAAAAGCCGTCTTCTTCTCCTCCTTCTAAAGCCATACTGCTGCAATTTCTGAAAGCTCTCATTGAAAAAGAGAAAGGCTTACAATCTCCTTCTCACAATAGAAGAGAGATTTCATTCACTATACTTGTGCTTCTAATCTTCTTGCTAGGAAGAAGACTCTTTCTTGTTTCAATTGTTTTTCTTCTACTTCTTCTTCCTATTCTTATTTCATTTTCAAATTGTGTAAAAGAGTTTTTAGAATCTCTCTTCAAAAAATTCAGTTGTAGTGGTTATAAGAGTCTCCTTATCAAAAGACTCGGGCTGGTTCTAAGAGTCTCCTTATCAAAAGACTTAGTGCAAGACAGTGAATTCCTATCAAGGGGGTAGAAGAGTGGACTACCCAAAGTTTGGGGAACCACTATATTTCTTTGTGTTGTGCTGTGATTTTCTTTTTGCTATTTCTTTTGCTTAATTCTTGTTGGTGTGTGGGAAGCTTAAATCTGTGATTATTATACATATATATATATATATATTTGTTAACTTTGCACAAAGTATTTTTAAATCTCTATTCACCCCCCCCCCCCCCTCTAGAGAATTCTAGTGAGGTTAACTGTGCACTTTCAATTGGTATCAGAGCTAGGTTGATCAAAAAGGGATAACTCATTGATCAAAAAGATCCTACCTCATATATATATTTCTAAAAAAAAATTTATGGCACAAATCAAAGATTATGCTTCCACCAGACCACCAATTTGCAACCTTGAAAAGTTTGCACTTTGGAAAACAAGAATTAGGATCTATATGAATTCTATTGATGAAGATTTGTTTAATGTTATTTTGGCAGGTCCTCCTAAGCCCTATAGAAAGGACTCGAGTGGTAAAGTGACGCAAACACTTGTCCCAAGGGCTGAGTGGACAGTTGAAGAGAAGAAGGCAGGAACAAGTGATGCAAAAGCTGTGAACATTCTTGTCTCAACCCTCTCAGATGAAATCTTTCAAAAGGTTGTTGACTGTGAATCAACCAAAGAAATATGGGAGGTTCTTACAAAGATAGTAGAAGGAAGTGCTGATGAAAGGAAAGATAGAAAGGCTCTATTGATCTCCCAATATGAGAACTTTCAAAAGAAGCATGAAGAAAGCATATCTGAGATGTATGAAAGATTCAATCTGATCATCAATCAATTAAGGAGCTTGGATAAAGAGATCTCTCTCACAGAGATCAATGACAAATTGTTAATGAGTCTCCCAAGTTCATGGGACTCAAGAATATGGGCAATAAGGGATACTAGAGGACAAAAGGAAATCTCAACAGATGCCCTCTTAGGAAAACTCAAATCTTATGAGCAACTACTGAAAACCAGAGAAGAGAAGGAAAGAAGGGAAAACACTCCAACCTCCTCAAAAGATAGAAACATTGCATTAAAATCAACAGAAGAGGAAACCCCTGTTACTGAAGAAGAAGAATTCAGCCTCCTGGCAAGAAGATTCAAGAAATGGGTCAGGAAAGATGGGTCTAGAAGGAGAGAGTCAAAACCAAGATATGATAAGACCCCTACTAAAGATATTGTTTGTTATTCCTGCAGTAAAACTGGACATATTGCTCCAGAATGTCCAGAAAATGCTGAGAAAAAGAAAGATCTGAAAAAGAAAGATCTCAAGAGGAAGGAGAAGAAGAAAGAAAGAGGATTCATTGCAGAAGCATGGAGTGAAACAGACTCTGAAGACAGCACCTCATCTAAAAGTGACAATGAAGAGTCTAAGCAAGAAGACTTATGCTTAATGGCTCTTGGAAGCTCAGAAAAAGATTGTGTTGCTGAATCATGGAGTGAAACAGGTTCAGAAGGAAGCATCTCTTCTGAAGAGGAAAAAGAAGATTGCCTTATTCTCATTGAGGAATCTGAGGATAAGGATGAGGTAAGCATTTTTGATGAAATAGATTTTCTATGTGATGATTTTAAAAATGATTTTGAAAGACTATGTTTAGATCAACTAAAAGCTAAACAAGAAATTAAGGATCTAAAAGAACAAATTAATATGAGAAAAATAGAATATACATGTTCAAAAAATTATGAACTAAGGTGTAAAATCTATAAAACAGAAAAGGAAATAAATAGTGCTAAAATAGAAAATCAACTCCTTAAGAATAAGGTATCCCAGGCAAAGCTTTTGAAGAATCTATAAAAGTCAGAAGCCAAACACTTAAAGAAATCACTGAAAAACAAACAATCAGACATAAGAATCTGGGGCTAGGGGCTGATCCTTCAACTAGTTCAATACCATCTACCAAACCTGCTTGGATGAGCCCTGTTAAATTTACTAAACCCATCAAATCAACAAACTTAGAAGGAGAATCACAAAATAAAGAAGACCTCACCTTCAAAGAGATAAACCACTTTGATGAATCATCATCATACCATTCAGAAGAAGACTCACAAATTCATTCTGAGAAGGCAACTAGGCCAAAAGAAACAATTCATAAAGAAATAAATCTCTCACCAGAAAAAGGGAAAAATAAAATCTGTGAAGACACAATTGCGTCGACTTCATATCGACGCATGAATGATAGTACGTCGAACTCTACTCGACGCAATCCCTCAGATGCTCCAACCTCAAATCGACGCATGAATAAGATTGCATCGACTTACAATCGACGCAACTACTCCCATGCATCGATTTCAGATCAACGCAATCTAGAGAACGCGCCGAATATAAATCGATGCAACTCTCATCATACGTCGAATAGATATCGACGCATAAAACCTCAGAGCAACTTAAATACAGGACATAACTATTCTTCAAAAACTTTCTATCTTAACCCCCATTCAGGACCCATTCATCCTGATCAAAACTTCTATCCTAATCAAAACTTTCATCCTGATCAATACTTCTATCCTAATCAAAACTTTCATCCTGATCAAAACTTCTATCCTAATCAAAACTTTTATCCTAATCAACAACTCTATCCTAATCAACATCTCTATCCCTCTCTAAACTTAAATTCCCATAATCTAAAGACAATTAGGTGTTATATCTGTAATAAAATTGGCCACACTGCCAAACAATGTTGGCACAATCAATCCAATTGTTTATAAAATTAGTCCAAGGGTGACTTAGAAAACCTTAGGATTAGGAAGAAATAATCTCTCAAGAAAAACCTGGAATTTTCAGACAAAGTAAAAGTCACGTCGATTTCTTAATCGACGCATACGTCGATAGGAAACCCTATCAGATTATACCGACGCATACATCGACTTCCACTCGACGCAACGTCGACTTCATGAAAAAGAGCGGCAATACTAAAAAAATTTCAGTCACATCTACTGTTGTACCGAATAAACCTCGAGTTGTGTCTCGTGTCGACGTTTCACCTGACTTAAATAGACTCTTCAGTTAAAATTCAACACGCTCCTTGCATCTCTCATCCTTCTCATTTCTCAGTCCAGCCATCTCTTCCTCTCTCTCACTGACCTAAATGGCTCCCAAGATCAACTCTGGTTTCGATATTGATCTTGAATCCTTCCAAGCCGCCGCCGAAAACTATAAGAGCATCATAGCTCTCTTCACTGAAGCTGGTTTAGACAAACTCATTTCCACAAGATGCAGACTCCTAGAGACAGAACTCACTGAGTTAATGAATCATGTTCAGATATCTGAGCAAGGAGAGATCACAGGAACACTCTATGAGACACCCGTCTCAATCTCTGCAGAACACCTTAGGGGCACTTTTGATCTTCCATCAGGTACATACCAACACTATCCTTGTTCAAATCAAAAAGGGGAAGCAAATTATTTTCTAAGAATAACTAAATAAATCTCCATCATCATTCCCTTATCAGGTGATGAACCTGTGGAACTCACCCCTGAGGAAATCAAAAGTCTGTTAATCACCATGAAGTTCTCCAAAGATAGACCAATCCACCTAAAGAAAATAGATTTTTCTGATGAATATAGGTTATTGGCAGACATAATAGGAAAAGTTCTACTATGCAAAATCTCTGCCCATGATGCAGTGCCCAAGCAGCAACTGAACATCATGGGGGCCCTTGTGCTGAAAAAGAAGGTTGACTGGGTCAACTGCTTACTAAAAATGATAGGCTACAAATATTCTCACAAAGAGAATGCCTATATGAGGATCATGAGTCAGGTACTCCTCCACTCCTTCCCTGACCTATGTAGGTCAAAAGGAATCCTCATTCCCCCTGGAAAAAGGATGTCCATAGCCCTCTACTCAAAATGGACCAGGCAAATCTCCAAGCCTGGTGCCATTCCTGACAGGACTCCCTCTCCTCCTAACTCTCCTAGTCATCCATCTTCACCTCCTCCTCCTCATACAGACACCTCTTCTCTACCAACATCATCCACACCTATAGCTTATACTACCCTCACACCTCCTATCTTACCTACACCTTCACAACTACTAATTCAATCACTTGCTCAACCCACCTCTATTCCTCCTCCTCCTCCATTATCTCCTCCTCCAACACAACATGAACCATCTCCATCCACTGAAATTCTCATCACCCAGTGTATCCAGTCAGCAGTCCAAAAATTTCAAGAAATGCTGGATGGACACTGGTCTCAACTTCACTCCTCCATCATGCATATGCAAACCCAAATAGATGGGGTCAATGCCTCTGTGCAAAGCTTGAAGTCCTCTGTCTCTTCCTCTAAAGTGACCAAGTCTTTCTTAACCTCCTTGGCTAAGAAGGTCAAGAAGGGGGAGAAATTAGATGAAGAGCAGCTCTCAAGTCACAAATCTCTCTCGCACAAGTCCCTTCCTACTTCAAAATCTGATAGTCTTGCACTGCTTAAGACAATTGGGAATGAATTAGTACCAGAGCTACATACTGAGAACCAGATAACAGATGTACTCTCTATAGCAAGAGAAGCTACACAACAAGTAGTTCTCTTTCAAGGGGAGGCTAGCAGAGCAGAGAGAGAAGTTGAAAAGGAAACTAATGTTGAAAAAGAAGCTGAAGCTCAGGGGGAGCCAAATGCTGACATAACTGAAGCTGGAGATGAGAAAAAAAACTGAAGAGGCGGAAGTAAAAGAAAAGGAAGTTCCATCTCAGGGGGGGCAAACTACTGTGACTCAGGGGGAGCTGAGTGAATCACCTGTTACTGAGAAGGAGCAACCCACTTCTCTAAAAACTCTAGTATTCACTAGGAAAAGAAAAACTCCTCCTACCCCTCCTGAGTGATGTGTTGAACAATGTTGATATACTCTTTCCTCCATGCTTAAATACTGTTTATAAAGTCTGTGTATATGATTCTATTTTCTTCTGATTATTTACATATTTCTTTTCTATATAAATGTCTTGCTGTGTTGATTAAAAGCTAGTACAATTTCTCCCTGAATAGGGTTAAGACAAATAGGGGGAGATTGTTGGGGAAATGATTTATCTTAACCCCTAAAAATGAGTAGAATATAAATTCTAAGAATGAAAAATTAGTCTAAGTAAATATGCGTCGAATAGTATTCGACGCAACGTCGAAGTGTAGTCGTCGTTCCTCTCAGAATGAGGAGAAGTAACTCTAAACAGAATTCGATGTAACCTATGTCAACGTAACTCTGACTTCAAAGTCGACGCATCTAGTGAAGTCGACGTACTTTAGTCGACGCACCTTCCATATTCTCCTCTCGACGTCCAACCAGTCTGAAATCGACGCTTCCGTCGAATAGTAATCGACGTGCGTCGATTTCTATGTCAAATTCAAAACACGCCAGATCTCTTTCCTTCTTTCTGTAGATCTGATTCTTATGGAATTATATTATTCTTTTATAGCCGTTCTGAATCAGTCTTTCCTTCTAATTGGTTCTTGGCTAAATTGATTAAGTTTATTATGGATATTATTTAAAATCAGAATGATCTCTTTCCTTCTACAGAAATATTGATTATGGAATCTTTTCTCTGACTGCTAATTGATTATTCTCCTATAGTATTCTTTGAATAAACAGAGCTATAAATAAGAGGGAAATCGGCAGAGAAGAGGTGATCCACTCTATCCATTTGAAAAAGACGAAAAGCTCCCAAGTGAAAAGTGAGAAAGCTGAGAAAAGTGAAAGAGTGTTGCAGCAAAGAAAAAGCCTTCTTCTTCTCCTCCTTCTAAATCCATACTGTTGCAATTTCTGAAAGCTCTCATTGAAAAAGAGAAAGGCTTACAACCTCCTTCTCACAATAGAAGAGAGATTTCATTCACTATACTTGTGCTTCTAATCTTCTTGCTAGGAAGAAGATTCTTTCTTGTTTCAATTGTTTTTCTTCTACTTCTTCTTCTTATTCTTATTTCATTTTCAAATTGTGTAAAAGAGTTTGTAGAACCTCTCTTCAAAAAATTCAGTTGTAGTGGTTCTAAGAGTCTCCTTATCAAAAGACTCAGGCTGGTTCTAAGAGTCTCCTTATCAAAAGACTTAGTGCAAGATAGTGAATTCCTACCAAGGGGGTAGAAGAGTAGACTATCCAAAGGTTGGGGAACCACTATATTTCTTTGTGTTGTGCTATGATTTTCTTTTTGCTATTTCTTTTGCTTAATTCTTGTTGGTGTGTGAGAAGCTTAAATCTGTGATTATTACACATATATATATATATATTTGTTAACTTTGCACAAAGTATTTTTAAATCTCTATTCACCCCCCCCCCCTCTCTAGAGAATTCTAGTGAGGTTAACTGTGCACTTTCAAATTTCCTGGATATTCTTCCTTGGATACTTCCTCAAATTATGCCTTTGAAAAATGGAGAAGATAATAGGTAGGATTGTATATCAATTACAGATCATGCCTTCTATTTATAACCCACAATCTGTGCCATATGAGACTCTCCCCCATGTCAGCATGACGTCAGATCCTCAACGATCTTCATCGGTTTTAGTATTTGACAAGGCATCGAGACATGGTCGTCATCTCGACGTGGCTTAGCTTGCTGTAGATATACTGTAGCACAATCCCTTACTTAGAGCATTTCAGGAAGAGGGCGTTGATCAGTGTGTAACTCAGTCAACGCTTCTTATTCCACAGTGTCGAGTGATGTTTCTTGGTTCAACGCTTTCTTGACTTAATATCAAATATTTAGTCAGTGACCTTGCCGTTGAGACAACAAACATAGGTCGACGTTTTTGGGTCACAGGCGTCGAGCGATGTGTAGTGTCTCGACGCTTGTGGACTTAGATGAACTCATTTAGCTTGACCTGATCTCCTGCACAATGATTCTAGATAGTATATCAAATACATTGTGAGGTATATCTTTGATTTAGGAATGGACTTCTCCAAATCTAGGACATTGTGGGCAATGATCCCAACAACTGCGACAAGTGGGGTCACTGGGCAGCTGAATGCAAAGGACCGAAGAAGAAGAAGGAGGAAGCCCCACAGAATGCTACAAATATGTTCGTCGACATCTCCAGTCCTATGTCCTTCGTGGCCATGATTGGGAGCAGTCAATGCAGCACATCTTCTGAGTGGTGGCTGGACAGTGGTGCAACCTGTCATGTGACAAACGATAGAGCTCTTCTCACCAATGTAACTGAGGTCAGAGACAAGGTAAAAAACTGCAATGGAGGAGAGACTGAAGTCAAGCATGCTGGGACAGCATAGCTGGTCCTCTCTTCAGGTAAAACTTTAACTTTATTACATGTTAAAGTAGTTCCTAGTTTAACTAAAAACTTAATTTCTATGAGTTTGTTAGATAAAGTAGGAATGACCTTCATAACCTCTAGCGGTAGAATAACTTTAACTGTTAATTCTCATTATTTTGGTTGTGCGTACTTCATAAACAGAATGTATAGACTTAGCCTTAATAATGATAGCATAAACCAAGTGAGTTCATCCTTAATAGATCCTAAATTGTTACAAAACAGACTAGGACATGTGAACTACAGGAAAATGCGAGATCTAGCTAAGAGTCATAATATCCCCTTAGATCTTTCTATTCGACTTGATAAATGTGAGGTGTGTGCGCAAACCAAGATCACTAGAAAATTGTTTGTCTATTTCTAGGAGCACACTGTAACATCCCGACTTTTATTGGGCCACTAGACCCTAGTGAGCCCAATAAAAGTAGGCCCGAGCAGTAGAAAACGGTCATTTCGGGTATCGTAGCGCGCCACTACCTCATTATTATGAATAGTGGCCGAACGAACCCCGAATTGACTTCCGTCAGTTCCGTTGGACTCGTATGGACAATACGAACGCAACGGAATTCGTTGCACTCCGATCCGAGGTCGTATAGAGAAAACGACCGTTTCGGGTATCGTAGCACGCCACTACCTCATTATTATGAATAGTGGCCGAACGAACCCCGAATTGACTTCCGTCAGTTCCGTTGGACTCGTATGGACAATACGAACGCAACGGAATTCGTTGCACTCCGATCCGAGGTCGTATAGAGAAAACGACCGTTTCGGGTATCGTAGCACGTCACTACCTCATTATTATGAATAGTGGCCGAACGAACCCCGAATTGACTTCCGTCAGATCCATTGAACTCGTATGAACCATACGAGTGCAACGGAATTCGTTGCGCCTCAGTCCGAAGTCGTTTGAAGAAAACGACCATTTTTAGTAACGTTGCGCGCCGCAACTAAGTCATTGGGGTACAGTGGCCAAACGAACCCCGATTCGACTTCCGTCGGATCCGTTGGACTCGTATAAACCATACGAGTGCAACAGAATTCGTTGCGCCTCGATCCGAAGTCGTTTGGAGAAAACGACCATTTCGGGTGTCGTAGCGCGCCGCTACCTCATTATTATATTGACCGAACGTACCCCAAATCGACTTCCGTCAGACTCGTTGAACTTGTGTGGACAATACAGGCACCACGGAACTCGTTGCACCTCGATACAAGGTCATATGGAGAGTATGCCACTTTAGCACTATGCAGATCGCCTCGGTGAAACGCACGAGGTATAAAGCACACGAGCCCGGCAACGGCCCCGGCAACTCTTATCGGCCTCGAAGAACCTAGATAGACCCCGGTCAAACCACGACCCCCCTATTAGGGTAAGAAAGGAAGGGGGGGGAGAAAATATCTCCCCCCCCCCCCCCCACTCACCCCCCCCCCCACCCTTTCATGCACGTGAGAAAAGAGGGGGGGGGGGGAAGAAATATCTCCCCCCACTCACCCTCCCTTCATACACGTGGAAGGGAGGGAGAGGGGGGGGGGGGATGGCTCCCCTCCTTCCTATAAAAGGAGGGGCAGCCCCTCCATTCCTCCCCCACACACCACCCCTCTCTCTCTCTCTCTCTCTCTCTCTCTCTCTCCCTCAGCTCCCCTCTGCCAGCACCCCAACCCAGCCGGCCACCCCCCTCGCCGGAGCTAGCCGGAGCCAAGCCGCCACCACCCTCCTCTTCCTCCTCCATGGCCGGCCACCACCACCCTTCCTCCTCCCGAGCACCCCCTCCACCCCAGGTAGAGACCTCCTCCTCCTCCTTCCCACCTCTAGGGTAGAACCCCCATCTCCCCTGCCGCCGGAGCGCCGCCGGCCGCCGCCCGAGCCTTGGCAAGGCTCGGGGAGGAGGCCGGCAGAAGACCTACTCTCCCCCAGCGCCGGTGGTGGCGCTGGGGGGGGGGGGGAGGAGGTCAACAGGTCCCCGTCGGGGACCTCGGCGCCGGCGCTGGGGAGGCGGCCGGGCCGCCGGCGGGCACGGCCGGCGGCACCCGTGGCCTTCCCCGCCTCCCCTGCTTTCCTGTATAGGAATAGCCAAACCCCCCGGCGGCGGCCGGCGGCTCCAGGCCGCCGGGCCACCGCCGGAGGGTTGCCCCCTCCCCGGCGCCCCGTCCAGTGGCGGCCGGGAGGGCAGCACTCGGCAGGAGCGGCGGCACCGCGGCCTGCATGGCCCATGCAGGCCACGCCGCCGCCGCCCGCCCCTTTTAATCCCTCCCCCGGCGGTGGCCGGCGGTGCCAGGTCGCCGGACCACCCCCGGAGGAGTCGCCGGCCCCCGGCGCACCGGCCGGGGGCACCCCCCACCCCATCCCCTCCGGTGGAGGCGGTGGCGGCAAGCATGCAGGAGGCGTGCGGACCGCCACCGCCCCCGTGCCCTTGCAGCACGAGCCCCGGCGGTGGCCGGCGGCGCCAGGCCGCCGGACCACCACCGGAGTGGTCGCCCGCCCCCGGCGCACCGACCGGGGGCGGCGCCGGCCACAACCGGCCGCTGCCGGCGGCGGCAGCGGCCGTCTCCCGTCAGGGCTGACGGGAGCCGTTCGATCTCCCCCGGGAGATCAACGGCTCCTGTAGCCTTAACTCCCGCCCCCGCGTGGGTTTGAGTGCCCCCACAGCGGATCCGCTGTGGATCCGCTGTGGGGACAAAGGACGGCGCCCGGTGCGGCGCCCCCAGGTCCCTCCCTGCCTCTATTTGCACCCCAAACACCCTATAGGCTTCTCCATTTTTCTGAGGAAAAATGGGGCCGTTCCAGAAAAAGTTTTCTAAATGAAAAGTGTGCCTCACCCTTAGGGGCACCCTCTGTAATTTTTTGGGATTTTTAGGAGGGGTTTTACTATTTTTAAAACCCAATATAAAGTTTATTTTAGGTAATAAAATACCCAAATGAGTCTCTAAAATTCCCCAAAAATTAGGGGCACTAAATATAGGTATTTTACAAATACTATCAAAGATAGGAAGTGTGGACTTGTGATTTGACCCCTCGAAAGCCTTTTCAAACAAAAATAGACGCCCGGAAAAGAGCGAAATTCATTAAAATAAATCGGCGTCCCCTCGACGCATATTTTAAATACTTATCCCAAAATTATGCATAGTAAGCTAAGAGACCGACTAAGCTCGGAAAAGCAACGCAAAAATCGGAACGACATCGCGACGCGGCGCCAAAACGTAACCTCGTCGCGACAATAATAAAAGTACGGAGTCGTCGATCGAAGCCTCCTCTGATAGAGTGATTGGACTACTAACCATTTCATCTTATGCAATTACAGTCTGTACTTTCATTTAAATCCAGTCTCGTACTGGTCCCCCCGCATTTACATTCTGTACTTTCATTTAAATCCAGTCTCGTACTGGTCCCCCGCATTTACATTCTGTACTATCATTTAGATCCAGTCTCGTACTGGTCCCCCCCCCCCCCCCCCCCCGCATCTACATTCAGCACTTTCATTTAAATCCAGTCTCGTACTGGTCCTATTTACATGGCCTTTGCTTTCGGCCTACTTTCCTGCTTTATACATGGCCTTTGCTTTCGGCCTACTTTCCTGTTTAATACATGGCCTTTGCTTTCGGCCTACTTTCCTGTTTAATACATGGCCTTTGCTTTCGGCCTACTTTCCTGTTTAATACATGGCCTTTGCTTTCGGCCTACTTTCCTGTTTAATACATGGCCTTTGCTTTCGGCCTACTTTTCTGTTTATTACATGGCCCATTCTTCGGCCTAATTTATTTACTAGCGCAGAGCTGCCGTGGCCACGAAAGCGGTGCTTATCCTCCCTTCGGCGAGGCCTTAGTTGGGAAAAACCCGGAGTCGAGTCTCTCCTCCCAGGTTAGTCCCAAGCAGGGAGCCCTCCTACCGCTAAGCCTCCCGGTCCAAGATCGTGCGATCGGTCGAGTAGAAATTGCCCCGTGGCCTAAGGGTTTGTTTTATATAAAGCGGGTGAAGATTGATTGGAAGTGGCGGGTCGGTCACGCTCGCAGACCGTTCGTACCGGTGCGGGTGAGTTGACGACTCATGGCGACAGGGAGATGGGCACAGTGGGTTATTACCCTCTGAGCCTGCAGTATCGCCTCCGCTGGTCGGCCTAAAAATCGGTTCGCCGGATGTCGCTCACATCCATTCAGTACACCAAGTTGTACGGGAGGGCCTGAATGATACGGTACGACTACATTCAGAAGTGGCAGGACTGGCCACTGTCACCGACGGCCACATCGGTGAGGCCCGCGGGATTAGCTCCCCTGCTTGAACTAAAGCGGTCTAAAACTGTGTCGACACAGGGTCCTTTGTGTGGTTACAGGTCTTGAGTACCTGGGTGTGTGTATGCGCGCGATAGTGTTAGATATTTACTATACGGCGCGGTTGTGGATACTAGGGCAGGAGCCCCGCTATATATATATATATATAAATATATACATTTGCCTGCTGCTAACCCTTTCCTTGCTTCGGCTATTTCAAATTCTGTCTTTTAGCCGCCCCCCTGGATACGGATCCGGGGAGGGGGATGTGTTTTCTACTTAGCTCTGTGACTAACGGTTATTTCTTATAACCAATCACAGGAGACGGGACAGCGTGAAGCCCCCACATCACAGGTTGATCTCGAAGCCTTGGAGATGATCCGTACGACTTTCCCAGCCCCGCCCCCTGTCTTCCGAGACGTGAGTCCTAGAGTATAGGACCGGCTTAGGCCCTTTTGTTCAGTCGATGTAGCCTTCAAGGCACTCTTGTAAACGTTAGGCTTCGGCCCCGTTAAGTATGTAAATATAAGCAGTGTGTTTTGGTTTCCTATTTTTTGTTGATTGCTTCCGCTATGCGTTCTGATGTGAAGTTGTGATTCTTGTGCCTGACAAAGAGACCGCTCAGTGCCTAAGCGGGTGGGACGTCGCCACCCGGAAAGCGCTGGGTGGTCTTCTTTGGGCAGTAAGATCCCCCCTCCCTGAACCCGGTTCAGGATTGGGGAGGGGGGGGTCTTACAAATGGATCAGAGCTACCACGATCCGACCACATGGGGCAGTCTTTCGATCCTCTCGTCCCCGTTTCCGTTCCTTGGTTCGGGACGAACCACGCAGCGGAAGCCTGGTGGACCCTTTAGGCTTAGAGTTAAGGATTCGAGACTGCACGGTAGTACACCCACACGCTTTCTGCTTACTTTTCGTTTCAGTCCTGCAAAATTCCCTTATTTTTGCAAGTTCTGATATTCATGTTGTTACTTCTCCAGATACCGGAGTCGAGCAACGGAAGGTCCTCCTCTGAGGATCAGTACCACCCTACCACCCCACCACCAGTCCCAGCCACACCAGCCGCAGCTCCATTTGGAGATACAGAGCTAGGACGGACACTGATAGCCTTGTTAGCAGCTTTCCAGACAGCCACCCTACGACCACCCCAGCAGGCCACCGTACCCACCGATCTGCTGACCACGTTCCGAGGGCTAAGGCCCCCCACCTTCCGAGGTACAGAGTCAGCTATCCAGGCCGAGGAGTGGGTGGAGAGGGTAGAGGAGCTTCTTGTAGGGATGATGTGCCCAGCAGTAGCCGCAGTATCCCTAGTAGTGACCATGTTAGAGGGCTATGCACGAGACTGGTGGAGGGCAGCTAGCCGCTCCACTTTTAGAGGGCGACCCCTCAGCACCATTCTCTGGGGGGAGTTCTCAGAGGCCTTCTTGGAGCACTTCATTTCGGATGCAGACCGGATGGCACTCCAGGAGCGGTTCCTGCAGATCAGGCAGGGAGCTAGGACAGTTCCAGACTACCAGAGAGAGTTTATCCACCTGGCCCGCTTCGCCGGGACCTTAGCAGGTACAGATAGGGACAGGGCGGCCAGATTTTATCGGGGATTACGAGACGACCTCCGTCAGGCCCTGATCATGATTTCCCAGGCATCCTTCCACACGATCGCCTCACATGCCACCGCTCTGGAGATGGACCAGCGGATGGTAGCCCAGCAGCGGAGGGGACATGTAGGTGTTCCCCAGACCCAGGGCCGGGAGAGAGGGGTAGGTCCTCGCAGGCAGGGCCGAGATGGGAGACAACGTCAGCGTCACCAGCCATATAGACGGGCACCCCAGCCCCGACCAGCACCCCAGCCCCGACCAGCACCCCCAGCCCCAGCACCTCAGGTCGTCCCAGCCGCACGACGAGATGTTCCCTTCGCAGGGAACTGCTACCTATGCCAGCAGCCTGGGCATATACGAGCCTTTTGCCCACAGGCTACCGGGAGACCCGGCTTAGGAGCAGTACAGAGAGCGGCAGAGAGAGGACGAGGTGGACGCAGAGGACGTCCCGCAGGCAGGAGGGAGCCGGCTAGGCAGGGCAGAGCAGCACCGCTCGAGGCATACGCATTGGATCTCCAGCACGGTCCTGCTCCTGACGTAGTGATAGGTATCTACTTCCGATAGTAGGATATCCTAGGAGATGTTATAGCTTTATATGTTGGGACTTTTGTATATGTCATCCCTACTCATGTATATGTACGAAAGCTTTTGATTATGATATATATATATACATATATGTTGTCAGGTTTACTTTTGGTAGAAGGTCGCCCCGCTAAAACACTGTTCGATACCGGCGCCACACATTCTTTCGTTGCACAAAACTTCATCGCAGACAAGGAGAACACGGTACGATCATCCGGGATGTCAATCCGAATACGACTCCCGGATGGATCAGATATGACTTCCACCGAAAAGTGTTCCTTCCAGGCAATGCTAGGAGGCATAGAGTTCGAAGTCAACGCCACCATCTTAGCAATAACCGGGTTCGACATCATTCTGGGGATGGATTGGTTGGCAGAGCACAGCGCCCAAATCAATTGTTCAACCCGAGAAATCCGCCTCCAGAATCCGAATGGGCAAGTTATCACCCTAGCAGGTATACCCTCCGTCACCCGCATCATCTTAACGTCTGCACAAACTGTCAAGGCAGTGCGGCGGAAGGACGAGATATACCTAATTTACTTTGAGATGGAAAACACGACGCAAGTACTCTCTAAAGTACCCGTGATCAGGGACTTCCCAGATATCTTCCCAGAGTCACTCCCCGGGTTGCCCCCGCAACGGGAAGTGGACTTCCAAATCGAACTTACTCAAGGAGCCCGACCAGTGTCCCGGGCACCGTACCGGATGGCCCCGAGGGAACTGGCCGAGCTCAAAATTCAGCTACAAGAGTTAGTCGACGCAGGATTCGTACGTCCTAGTACCTCTCCCTGGGGAGCCCCAGTACTGTTCGTTAAAAAGAAGGATGGATCGCTGCGCCTCTGCATCGACTACAGAGGTTTGAATAAACTCACGGTCCGGAATACCTATCCCCTACCCCGGATAGATGAACTGTTCGATCAACTGCAAGGCGCGTCTGTCTTTTCCAAGATGGACTTAAGGTCCGGCTACTATCAACTTAGAGTGCGAGAAGAGGACATTCCCAAGACCGCTTTCAGCTCTCGCTACGGGCTATACGAGTTCATGGTAATGCCATTTGGGCTAACCAATGCCCCGTCCGCCTTTATGGCTTTGATGAATACAGTATTCAAACCCTTTCTGGACCATTTCGTAATAGTCTTCATAGATGATATCCTCATCTACTCAAAGAACAAAACCGATCACTCCAGGCACCTCCAAATGGTACTACTTAAGCTAAGAGAGCACTCGCTCTTCGCCAAGTTTAGCAAATGCGAGTTCTGGATGGAAGAAGTCGGCTTTCTGGGACACACCATCAATAAAAACGGAGTAGCAGTAGATCAGGCCAAAGTGCAAGCAGTACGAGATTGGCCGCCACTTAAGACAGCAGCAGACGTCCGAAGTTTCCTTGGCCTCGCCGGCTACTACCGTAAGTTCGTCGAAGGTTTCTCCAAAATCGCGTTACCACTTACCTCTCTCACCAAGAAGGATGTGACCTTCCAATGGTCTCCCGAATGCGAGGCAGCATTCATCGAACTGAAGAACCGGCTGATATCGGCCCCAATCCTAACCCTCCCCTCCGGTACCGAGGGTTTTCAAATCTATGCTGATGCCTCTCTGAAAGGATTAGGGGCCGTGCTTATGCAACATGGTAAGGTGATTGCCTACGCCTCACGTCAGCTCAAGCCACATGAGCTAAACTACGCCACCCACGACCTGGAACTGGGGGCGGTAGTTTTCGCATTAAAAGTCTGGAGACACTACCTCTACGGGATACGATGCGAAATCTTCTCCGATCATAAAAGCCTCAAATACGTCTTCACCCAGAAGGAGCTGAACCTCCGGCAGCGTCGGTGGTTAGAATTCCTCTGTGATTATGACTTCGCCCTCCAGTACCACCCCGGCAAGGCTAATAAGGTCGCAGACGCCTTGAGTCGGCAGCCTCCGAGGACCGGGAGTTGGTTAGAAATGGTGCCGGAGGAGTTGGTCAAATCATTGGCAAAAATGGATATTATCCTCATCACCCGCAGAAATCCGATGGAATACCAGGCTCATCTCTATTGGATGGAGATACAGTGCGACATTAGGGATAGAATACGGGAAGCCCAGAAGGTCGACGTAGAAGCGGCCTCGATCATTCAGGCCTTGCAACACGGCGCGCAAGAAGACTACAACTTGTATGATGGCATCCTACAATACAGACACCGCATCTTCATCCCCGCTGCAGAGGGAATCCGGGAAGAAATCCTCCGCGAAGCACATCAAACCAGGTACTCCATACACCCGGGAGTAGTAAAGATGTACACGGATCTGCGAAGGACGTTATATTGGCCAGGAATGAAGAAGGACGTCACCAATTATGTTGCACATTGCCAGACCTGTCAAATGGTCAAGGCGGAATGTCGAAGCCCAGGAGGTCTACTACAACCTCTGCCAATTCCAGAATGGAAATTTGAAGATATCTCCATGGATTTCGTCCATGGTTTACCTCGATCCCGTGCAGGAAACGACTCAATATGGGTCGTAGTAGATCGACTCACCAAAGTGGCTCGTTTCATTCCAAACCGACAAGGCGACGGCGTCGACATCTTAGCCCGGCTATTTATAGAGCAAGTGGTCCGATTCCATGGGGTACCTAAGTCAATCGTCTCTGACCGCGATGGACGCTTCACGTCAAAAGAATGGAGACGAGTACAGGCGTATCTAGGAACCAGATTAGCTTTTAGTACCGCCTTCCACCCCCAGACCGACGGGCAAACAGAAAGGACAAATCGGACGATGGAGGACCTCCTCCGATTATGCATAGTGGAACACAGCGAGCCGTGGGAACAGTTACTGCCCTTAGTAGAGTTCTCCTACAATAACAGTTTCCAAGCAAGCATCAAAATGGCACCTTACGAAGCCCTCTACGGAAGACGCTGTCGGACCCCGCTGTCTTGGGCACAGGATGAGGACCCCGAAGCCTTAGGAATCACCTACATCGACGATACCACCGCCGCAATAAGACTAATCCGGGAACGCATGCTGGAAGCGCAGAGCCGGCAGGCCAAGTATTACGACGCACGTCATCGGCAGGTAGAATTCCAAGTGGGAGATATGGTGTTCTTAAAGATTAAGCCAATGCATGGGATATCACGAATCAAGAGGCAGAAAAAGCTGGACCCCCGCTATCTAGGCCCGTATCCCGTCATCGAAAGAATTGGCCCGGTGGCTTACAGGTTAGCTTTGCCAGCCGAGCTGGGGAGCCTTCACGACGTATTTCATGTCTCCTCGCTAAGACGTGTTCTGCGCCAACCAGAGCAGCACCTTCCCACCCCACCAACATCAGTACAATCCGACCGATCTGTCCGACTCGAACCTGTAAAGATAGTGGACTACAAGATCAAAGAGCTGCGGAACAAAACGGTCACAATGGTCAAGATCTTATGGTCGAACGGTGGACGCGAAGAGTTCACTTGGGAACCCGAGACGCTCGTACGAGAGAAATACCCGACGCTCTTCCCCCAGGTACATCATTTAAACCCCTACTTTAGCCAATTTTCGGGGACGAAAATCTCTTTATTTTTATTGGATTGTAACATCCCGACTTTTATTGGGCCACTAGACCCTAGTGAGCCCAATAAAAGTAGGCCCGAGCAGTAGAAAACGGTCATTTCGGGTATCGTAGCGCGCCACTACCTCATTATTATGAATAGTGGCCGAACGAACCCCGAATTGACTTCCGTCAGTTCCGTTGGACTCGTATGGACAATACGAACGCAACGGAATTCGTTGCACTCCGATCCGAGGTCGTATAGAGAAAACGACCGTTTCGGGTATCGTAGCACGCCACTACCTCATTATTATGAATAGTGGCCGAACGAACCCCGAATTGACTTCCGTCAGTTCCGTTGGACTCGTATGGACAATACGAACGCAACGGAATTCATTGCACTCCGATCCGAGGTCGTATAGAGAAAATGACCGTTTCGGGTATCGTAGCACGCCACTACCTCATTATTATGAATAGTGGCCGAACGAACCCCGAATTGACTTCCGTCAGATCCATTGAACTCGTATGAACCATACGAGTGCAACGGAATTCGTTGCGCCTCAGTCCGAAGTCGTTTGAAGAAAACGACCATTTTTAGTAACGTTGCGCGCCGCAACTAAGTCATTGGGGTACAGTGGCCAAACGAACCCCGATTCGACTTCCGTCGGATCCGTTGGACTCGTATAAACCATACGAGTGCAACAGAATTCGTTGCGCCTCGATCCGAAGTCGTTTGGAGAAAACGACCATTTCGGGTGTCGTAGCGCGCCGCTACCTCATTATTATATTGACCGAACGTACCCCAAATCGACTTCCGTCAGACTCGTTGAACTTGTGTGGACAATACAGGCACCACGGAACTCGTTGCACCTCGATACAAGGTCATATGGAGAGTATGCCACTTTAGCACTATGCAGATCGCCTCGGTGAAACGCACGAGGTATAAAGCACACGAGCCCGGCAACGGCCCCGACAACTCTTATCGGCCTCGAAGAACCTAGATAGACCCCGGTCAAACCACGACCCCCCTATTAGGGTAAGAAAGGAAGGGGGGGGGGAGAAAATATCTCCCCCCCCCCCCACTCACCCCCCCCCCCCCCACCCTTTCATGCACGTGAGAAAAGAGGGGGGGGGGGGGGGGGGGGGGGAAGAAATATCTCCCCCCACTCACCCTCCCTTCATACACGTGGAAGGGAGGGAGAGGGGGGGGGGATGGCTCCCCTCCTTCCTATAAAAGGAGGGGCAGCCCCTCCATTCCTCCCCCACACACCACCCCTCTCTCTCTCTCTCTCTCTCTCTCTCTCTCTCTCTCTCTCTCTCTCTCCCTCAGCTCCCCTCTGCCAGCACCCCAACCCAGCCGGCCACCCCCCTCGCCGGAGCTAGCCGGAGCCAAGCCGCCACCACCCTCCTCTTCCTCCTCCATGGCCGGCCACCACCACCCTTCCTCCTCCCGAGCACCCCCTCCACCCCAGGTAGAGACCTCCTCCTCCTCCTTCCCACCTCTAGGGTAGAACCCCCATCTCCCCTGCCGCCGGAGCGCCGCCGGCCGCCGCCCGAGCCTTGGCAAGGCTCGGGGAGGAGGCCGGCAGAAGACCTACTCTCCCCCAGCGCCGGTGGTGGCGCTGGGGGGGGGGGGGGGGGGGGGGGAGGAGGTCAACAGGTCCCCGTCGGGGACCTCGGCGCCGGCGCTGGGGAGGCGGCCGGGCCGCCGGCGGGCACGGCCGGCGGCACCCGTGGCCTTCCCCGCCTCCCCTGCTTTCCTGTATAGGAATAGCCAAACCCCCCGGCGGCGGCCGGCGGCTCCAGGCCGCCGGGCCACCGCCGGAGGGTTGCCCCCTCCCCGGCGCCCCGTCCAGTGGCGGCCGGGAGGGCAGCACTCGGCAGGAGCGGCGGCACCGCGGCCTGCATGGCCCATGCAGGCCACGCCGCCGCCGCCCGCCCCTTTTAATCCCTCCCCCGGCGGTGGCCGGCGGTGCCAGGTCGCCGGACCACCCCCGGAGGAGTCGCCGGCCCCCGGCGCACCGGCCGGGGGCACCCCCCACCCCATCCCCTCCGGTGGAGGCGGTGGCGGCAAGCATGCAGGAGGCGTGCGGACCGCCACCGCCCCCGTGCCCTTGCAGCACGAGCCCCGGCGGTGGCCGGCGGCGCCAGGCCGCCGGACCACCACCGGAGTGGTCGCCCGCCCCCGGCGCACCGACCAGGGGCGGCGCCGGCCACAACCGGCCGCTGCCGGCGGCGGCAGCGGCCGTCTCCCGTCAGGGCTGACGGGAGCCGTTCGATCTCCCCCGGGAGATCAACGGCTCCTGTAGCCTTAACTCCCGCCCCCGCGTGGGTTTGAGTGCCCCCACAGCGGATCCGCTGTGGATCCGCTGTGGGGACAAAGGACGGCGCCCGGTGCGGCGCCCCCAGGTCCCTCCCTGCCTCTATTTGCACCCCAAACACCCTATAGGCTTCTCCATTTTTCTGAGGAAAAATGGGGCCGTTCCAGAAAAAGTTTTCTAAATGAAAAGTGTGCCTCACCCTTAGGGGCACCCTCTGTAATTTTTTGGGATTTTTAGGAGGGGTTTTACTATTTTTAAAACCCAATATAAAGTTTATTTTAGGTAATAAAATACCCAAATGAGTCTCTAAAATTCCCCAAAAATTAGGGGCACTAAATATAGGTATTTTACAAATACTATCAAAGATAGGAAGTGTGGACTTGTGATTTGACCCCTCGAAAGCCTTTTCAAACAAAAATAGACGCCCGGAAAAGAGCGAAATTCATTAAAATAAATCGGCGTCCCCTCGACGCATATTTTAAATACTTATCCCAAAATTATGCATAGTAAGCTAAGAGACCGACTAAGCTCGGAAAAGCAACGCAAAAATCGGAACGACATCGCGACGCGGCGCCAAAACGTAACCTCGTCGCGACAATAATAAAAGTACGGAGTCGTCGATCGAAGCCTCCTCTGATAGAGTGATTGGACTACTAACCATTTCATCTTATGCAATTACAGTCTGTACTTTCATTTAAATCCAGTCTCGTACTGGTCCCCCCGCATTTACATTCTGTACTTTCATTTAAATCCAGTCTCGTACTGGTCCCCCGCATTTACATTCTGTACTATCATTTAGATCCAGTCTCGTACTGGTCCCCCCCCCCCCCCCCCCCCCGCATCTACATTCAGCACTTTCATTTAAATCCAGTCTCGTACTGGTCCTATTTACATGGCCTTTGCTTTCGGCCTACTTTCCTGCTTTATACATGGCCTTTGCTTTCGGCCTACTTTCCTGTTTAATACATGGCCTTTGCTTTCGGCCTACTTTCCTGTTTAATACATGGCCTTTGCTTTCGGCCTACTTTCCTGTTTAATACATGGCCTTTGCTTTCGGCCTACTTTCCTGTTTAATACATGGCCTTTGCTTTCGGCCTACTTTTCTGTTTATTACATGGCCCATTCTTCGGCCTAATTTATTTACTAGCGCAGAGCTGCCGTGGCCACGAAAGCGGTGCTTATCCTCCCTTCGGCGAGGCCTTAGTTGGGAAAAACCCAGAGTCGAGTCTCTCCTCCCAGGTTAGTCCCAAGCAGGGAGCCCTCCTACCGCTAAGCCTCCCGGTCCAAGATCGTGCGACCGGTCGAGTAGAAATTGCCCCGTGGCCTAAGGGTTTGTTTTATATAAAGCGGGTGAAGATTGATTGGAAGTGGCGGGTCGGTCACGCTCGCAGACCGTTCGTACCGGTGCGGGTGAGTTGACGACTCATGGCGACAGGGAGATGGGCACAGTGGGTTATTACCCTCTGAGCCTGCAGTATCGCCTCCGCTGGTCGGCCTAAAAATCGGTTCGCCGGATGTCGCTCACATCCATTCAGTACACCAAGTTGTACGGGAGGGCCTGAATGATACGGTACGACTACATTCAGAAGTGGCAGGACTGGCCACTGTCACCGACGGCCACATCGGTGAGGCCCGCGGGATTAGCTCCCCTGCTTGAACTAAAGCGGTCTAAAACTGTGTCGACACAGGGTCCTTTGTGTGGTTACAGGTCTTGAGTACCTGGGTGTGTGTATGCGCGCGATAGTGTTAGATATTTACTATACGGCGCGGTTGTGGATACTAGGGCAGGAGCCCCGCTATATATATATATATAAATATATACATTTGCCTGCTGCTAACCCTTTCCTTGCTTCGGCTATTTCAAATTCTGTCTTTTAGCCGCCCCCCTGGATACGGATCCGGGGAGGGGGATGTGTTTTCTACTTAGCTCTGTGACTAACGGTTATTTCTTATAACCAATCACAGGAGACGGGACAGCGTGAAGCCCCCACATCACAGGTTGATCTCGAAGCCTTGGAGATGATCCGTACGACTTTCCCAGCCCCGCCCCCTGTCTTCCGAGACGTGAGTCCTAGAGTATAGGACCGGCTTAGGCCCTTTTGTTCAGTCGATGTAGCCTTCAAGGCACTCTTGTAAACGTTAGGCTTCGGCCCCGTTAAGTATGTAAATATAAGCAGTGTGTTTTGGTTTCCTATTTTTTGTTGATTGCTTCCGCTATGCGTTCTGATGTGAAGTTGTGATTCTTGTGCCTGACAAAGAGACCGCTCAGTGCCTAAGCGGGTGGGACGTCGCCACCCGGAAAGCGCTGGGTGGTCTTCTTTGGGCAGTAAGATCCCCCCTCCCTGAACCCGGTTCAGGATTGGGGAGGGGGGGTCTTACACACACAACTTCTCGATTTGATACATTCTGACCTCTGTGGTTTTAAGAGTCATGCCACTAGAGGGGGAAGGAAGTATCTCATCACGTTCATCGACGATTATTCCAGATATTGTCATGTATATTTATTGAAATCGAAAGATGAAGCTTTTGAGATCTTCAAGATTTTCAAATCTCGGGTAGAAAATCAATTAAACCTGAAGATTAAGCATTTTAGAAGTGATAGAGGATGAGAGTATACTACAATAGGGTTTCAAGACTTTTGTGCCTATGCGGGTATAATCCTAGAAACCACTGCTTCTTACTCACCCCAGTCAAATGTTATTGCTGAGCAAAAGAATAGAACATTAACAGAAATGCTGAATTCTATGCTTCTTACTGCTGGCATCCCTAATTCCTTTTGGGGAGAAGCAGTCAGAACTGCTAATCACATTCTGAATAGACTGCCTCATGCTAAGCTCACTTCCACTTCATATGAGATGTGGCATGGTCATCCTTGTAGTTTTGACACTCTAAAGAGTTGGGGTTGTATTTCTTATGTTAGGATACAAGACCTTAAGAGACCTAATGTGGGACCTAGAACAATAACTTATGTATATCTAGGTAGTGCAGAAGATAGTGCAGCAAATAAGTTTCTAGATCTGTCCACCAATACTGTGATAGAATCTAGAGATGTTATTTTCTTTGAAAATAAGTTTATCAAAGATCATGGTTTAACCATCTCCGAGTCTACTGAGATGATTTCTGACTCTCCTATAGCACCTGAAGCTGGCCCCTCTGACACTGCTTCCTAACTTATAGAGGATAACCTTATCCCAGTTAGAGTATCTACAAGAGATAGTGTCCCTAAGAATTTTGGTGAAAACTTTGTCACCTACCACTTAGAGGATGACCCATTTTCCTACCAGGAAGCAATGCGATCTAGAGATTCATTAATATGGGCAGAAGACATAAATGATGAAATAGACTCGCTGCTACGAAATAACACCTGACATCTAGTGGTCCTCCCTAAAGGAGCCAAAATCCTTGGTTGCAAGTGGGTGCTGAAGAAATTGTACAGTGATGGGTCTATAGCGAGATATAAAACACGTCTAGTCGCTAAAGGCTATAAGCAACAGGGGAGAATTGACTACTTTGATGTCTATTCACAAGTGTGTCACATATCCACTATTAGAATTCTTCTTGCCTTGGCCTCAATCGAGAACTTTATAGTTCATCAGATGGATGTCAAGACAACCTTCTTGAATGGAGAGCTTGATGAAGTGATCTACATGACGCAACATGAAGGTTATTTCTATCCAGATCTAAAAGACAAAGTGTGCAAATTAGACAAATCTATCTATGGGCTTAAACAAGCGCCTAAGATGTGGCACATGAAGTTTGATCAATTGGTAAAGAGTTTTGGCTTTCAGTCTAGTCTTTCAGACAAATGCTTTTACCACCGCTCTATGTCAAATCAAACTGTCATCATATGTCTATATGTGGATGACATGTTGATTATGGGGTCAGATCTTGTTGTAGTAAAGGATATCAAATCCACCCTCGCAAAAGAATTTGATATGAAGGACCTCGGTCCAGTTGATACCTTGTTAGGTATGAAGCTTAGAGTTGATAAGGGTAGAGTTACTCTTAGTCAGGCTCATTACATTGAGCAACTTCTTTCAACCTGGGGATACAAAAACTGTAGGCCTGTAGAGACACCCTTCGATCATAATGTCAAATTGAGTCTAAATGTTTGGACTAGCATTGATCAAGTAAAATATTCCAAAATTATTGGTAGTCGCATGTACGCCACAAGCTGTACTCGACCAGACATTGCCTTCTTTGTTAGCATGCTGAGTCACTTTACCAGTAGTCCGAGCAAAGAGCATTGGGATGCTCTCGACAGGCTGATGAAATACCTGTCAAGTACTAAAAATCACGTCTTGTGCTACACTGATTACCCACTTACTGTGGATGGATATTCTGATGCCTCGTGCTGTTCAGAAGTTAGTAACAGCAAATCTACCAGTGCATACATATTCACTCTGGGTGGAGATCACTTGGAAATCCAAAAGACAGATCTTTATAGCATTGTCTTCTATGGAAGCCGAGTTGTTTGCCTTAGCTTCGGCTGATGAAGAGGCAGACTGGATCAAGAATCTGATACTAGATATTCCCTTGTCTAGGTTACAAGTCAACTTACTAAGCTTGTATTGCGATAACCAAGCAGCAGCCCAAGTTATTAAGAATGCTCTCCACAATACTAAGAGGAGACATGTACGACTGAGACATGCTCTGCTAAACTACCTGAAAGAACAAGGAATTATCTCTTTGGTCGATGTGTGATCAAAAGATAATCTAGCTGATCCACTGATGAAAGGAATGCCCAAACATCGGTTGATCAAAATAGTGTGGGAACTGTGACTACATGCGATTTAGATCACCTTAGTCTGCATCGATGTTTTGATTTTCCCTGATTTCCTTTGTCAAAGCAAGAATGTTGTGCTCCGTTGATGTTTTGGTTGTTGAGTATGAATCTGGTGAGTTATTTCATTCCAAATCTGATATTAATAACTTTACCTGGATTTGTCTTCTCTTACCTTGGAGGAGAGTGTTATTCCAATTTTGATAACACAATCTGACTCAGTTTGACTCTTCTTCTGTTAAACTGAGTCTTCATTCCCAACTTGATGATCTCCACTTAGCTTTAGAAGAACAGTAACCCGGACATTCCATATTGGAACACATATATAGCTGCGGTGTCCAGAAGTCTATAAATCGTCTCGTTGGAAACTGATAATAGATTATGAGGTTTAACCTATAATACTCTAAGTACTCCTTCAAGCTTAATTAAAAAGTACTACGTTCCTTTTGTAGAACTAGATACTTGTACATTTTCAAAGTATGAATTCATTTCTAATGACATTCTATGTTGAAAATTACTGGAGTTATTGTTGATGGAGGAGCACTGGCAGGATGGGATCCTGAGCAGGATGATTTGCTGGACGTCTGAGGCCGACGAGAATTAGAGTGTTATTTGCTTTCTTTGTTTTATCTCTGTTTAGAGCATTGTTTTGCTCTTTTTGATACACTTGCTATTTAGACTATTGCTTTTTTGTTGATTCTAGTCACTATATTTGTTGGACTTGTGCTATGATCGTACTTTAGACTGTTCTGTGGTGCAGCTGAGATTTACAGTTTATCTTTATGCGTGCATACAATCTTCTTTGAGTCTAATCAGTTTTTTGCAGGTGTTGGACACAGTTGTGTACTTTTCAGGACTTGGTTGGACTTACACAAACCACCCTAATCGTCGCAGGGTTTACCGCGGACATAGGATGAGATTATTAACGTATTTTAAATAATATGTCCGCGTGTCCGAACCGACACGATAAACCTTAACGGGTTGTGTGTCGACCTAGGGCTTCGTCCTTAAGCTGGAGATACTATATATCCCTCATTCCAAACTTGATGAGGAGTGTAGAATATCTTGAGCGCCTCTAACTCTAACAATTAATGGTGTATATATTGTAGCGTTTATTTTCCTTTTCTAGTTTAGTCTCACACCGTCTGTGGTGTTTCTCTGCTGTATGCAAAGCCATACATGTAGACCCCAAGGGTCATGTCTTTACTTAATACAAAACAAATCATTTCTTCTCAGTTCTATAAATCTCCATCTCCTCGGTCGGCGTTCACGAAGGTTTTGAGGTCGCTGGAGCTGGTTATTGTGGTGGACGAGGAGGCGGACTTCACCGTCGTAGCCCGGCGAGAAGAGATTGGCGAGAGAGATAGCAGGTTCCGGTAGTTTTGAGTGGCGAAATCGAACCAGCGGCGAGAGGCGGGATACTGTGCGAAACGATGGAAAGGAGGGGCGAGTGAGTGCCGTTATGTTTTCGCAAAGTTCTTAAATTACAAAGACCAAATTTGAGTAGGGTTAGCCAAAGTTGAAGAGCTGTTAGATGTAATGATGTAATCACGATGTTTATGTCACTTTTAAAATAATAATCATATTCTTTATTATAAACTATTTCCAAAATATGCAACGCTGGTTGCGACTTTGTAGTTGCACTAAAGTCTTCTGAATATTTCTCGGAAATTGGTTAATTCTTGACTTTTTTTAATTAATTATTTAAGAGCGGTGTTAAATGTAGGCTGATTTTGACTATATGCAGGTCATGATTTTTTTAAAAAGAGCGATGTTAAACGCATGCCAATTTTGGCTATATGCAGGCCACAGTTTTTTTAAAAATATATCATTTTTCTTTTTCCACCTGCAAGAAAAAAATGATTCGAGTCGTTTAATACTTCATGTATTATGTGTTTTTCCTTCCATGCAACCGTGTCTCAAGGAGTTTACTCATTTGTCCGAGTTTAGGGATACTTTAATGACTGCTCACACATCTTGCTCGTGACTGCTTCTCTTTTTTTCATTTTGGTTTACCTTTTTTTTTTATAATGCGATAAGGTAAATGTAATAGCTTTCTAAAGTAATTAGTTATTTTACTTGTTTTCTCCTGATGAGCTTTCAACCTTGCGTTGAGCACTCCTTCATAACAAATAAACGTTTTTTAGAATTAAAAATTGAAATACAACAAAAATAGTCAGAAAGTTCAAATTTATATATTTGTATCTCATATTTTATAAGAAATGTCTAAGTTATTGTAGCAGTGCATCTGATATTTCGTAACAATAGCTGAGAAATTCTAGTGTTCATTCAACGTAATTTCTCAGATATTAGCCGACAATACCTCTCCTATATTTTACTGACGAAACAGGGACATTCAACATAACCTCGCACGCATGATAGTTTCTTTACTTGTTCTAGGAATACTATATTTTGCTTGGTGATTTATTTAAGATCGAAAACATTAATTTGATTTTTGAATATGTTCTGTAAATATGAATTTTGGTCTGCATGAATAATTTTTTGGCCTGCATATGTCCGCGACCTGCATAAAGCCAAAAGCGGACTGCATATAACATTGCTCTTATTTAATAATAGTTTTTTAATTTACGCGTGAAATTTATTACACGCCCGAATAAAATAAGATGATTGTTAACCGCAACTCAATTTTAGCTTCTCGCACCTCAACATTAACCGCAACTCGAAAATTTTAAAAATGTTAACCACAACCCCATACTTGGCTCACCACACCTCATTTTTAAACGCAACCCGAAAATCCAAGAGAAACCCGAGAACACAAAATCTAAAATCTGAGAAAAATATGAGAAAAAATTAGAGAAAGTGGAGACGATCGAAAAATGACGAAAAACCTAATAAAAATAATGATTAAAAATAAGGATACACGAGGGATTAGGATCTGAAAAAAAATGATGGTTGTTTATGATATGAGAGAAACTTAGGTGCGTTTCTCTCACCTAGAATTAGGTGGGAGAGAAATATAGCCGTATGATTTCAGATCGGACGGTATATAAAATACTGACATTAATATTATTTATAAATACAGGAGTATTTAGGAAAAATACAACCGTATGATCTGTGATCAACGACTTAGATGGGCTCCACTCATCATGATCTTAGGTGAGAGTAACTCACCTACAAATTTTCCTTATGATATAGCGATCCCCATAATTGCCAGCTCACGTAGGTTCCCAATGACAATAAAAGAATTAAATAGGCACATAAATGAATTTAAAGAAACTTAAATGTGAATCCTAACTACCAGGAGGCAGGACCATTTCTTTGGTTTTTTGCTTTTTTAGCCACACGTTGGATATACTAACTACTAAACAACTCCAAATAATTATATATTTATTGATAATATGTTCATATTTATTATATATATATATAATAATTATATATTATAATTAGCAAGCAATGTTTAATGTCCACCTAGAATTGCACCTTATAGAATTTTCATCAATATAATGAATTAGTGTATATTACATTAATTTTCAAGTGTATTAATATGTATAAGCTTTACCAAAAAGGTTAATTTGGTCTGCTCCAAGAATTCTTTCTAGTTTCGCATTCTCATCGTGTGTGAAGTTTGGAATGGCTGCATGCAACAGTTCCTCAAAGGGATTAATAGAGTGACTATTGGTGTGAAAGTTTGAAGCGGAAGAAACAATGTTATGAAACTTGATCATGTTGTTAGATAATCGATCATCATGATATCTCCAATCTGTGTATAAGATATCTTCTACCTGTTCTTTATGCCGTATCTTTATATTTACACATTTTCTACAATGACATGAACATTTTTTTACCAACTGATGTATATACATATAATAAATCTAGCAAAATATCATGATTTATATATATATATAAATTCTTGAATGGTGTAGCTCTATTCTCTAACTTAAAAAAACAGTAACAATAAGGATTTGTAGCTCTACAGCAACAACAATGCTCAAGCCTTTATCCCACTATAATGAGGTCGGTTATATGGATCTTTTATCGCCATTCTGCCCTATTTTTAGTCATAATCTCGCTAATGCCTAAGTACATCATGTCTTTCCTTAATTATAGTCTCATTCCACGTCTTTATTGGTCTACCCCTCCCCCATTTAACATGCCTAGTGACTAAACTCTCACAACGCCTAACATGTACCTCTAATGGTCGATCTCCTTTGTACGTGTCCAAACTGTAAGATCCCCCTCCTCCTTATTGGAGAGTTTCCGGATCTTATGCCCAGAACCGCCGTCTTACGGTGACCTCAACTCACGGGTTAGCTGTCACCGCTCAACGCCGATCATGCTGGCTAATTTTGCAAGAAGTAACAAATACAAATATAACAAGTCCACAACCACAACATATATATGTATATATGACAAGTTCATATATAAGAAAAGTGCAGATAGTCCACAATGAGAATAAAACTAAAAGAGTGCAAAAGCTTAAGCCCGATACAGATCCAAAAAGAAACTAATAATGAAAATGCACTCTCTCACTCTACACTATGCGGAAGCAACACAAAATACTCTCCATAACCTGTCACTATGTGGAAGTAATGATGCGTGGTATCTGCTCCTCAAGGTCTACCATCCCGTCCTGCCTGACGTACTGTGGCTCCTGCTCTTCGATCTCCTAGTGCTACAGCCATATCCGACCGTCAGTCAAAAAGACTAAGTCATTTTGTCCTCGCCACCCCCCCCCCCCCCCGACTCCTAGGTACCGAGCAGGAGGACGAAGCGAAGGACAACAAGCGATAAAAGGAAATGCAGGTGACATGGATCATACTAACAGTATAATGAATAAGCGATCAGTAAGTATAATAGCAATAGGTAATATACGAGCAGTAAATATGACAGCAGTAGGTAATAAACGAGCATTAAATAAATAAAAGCAGTACAAGTAAAGTCATAAGAAAACTATCATACTATCATCTAGAGTACCTTAACTTATATGAATGCTCATACAAACTTATAACTTAAGATTTTCGGAATTGCAACTTCTCATATAAAAGAGCACATACAAATTTATATGATAAGGGTCTGCAAATGTATATGTCTATAGGATGTATGAATATTATGTCATGATATGCTATGTTCATACAGTGCAAATCACTCACACGACTCTGAGCCCACAGACCTTTAGTTCTCGCTTTTCGAAGGTAGCAAGCCTCTCAGGTACTTCCGTCGTGGCAACGGAGTCAGTGGATCAGGCATTCCACTTCTAGGTGGGTATACACACTACCAGACCTAGACCTTACGTACATTGTTGTACACGTCATAGGTGCACTTTCGTGAGCTTTGCGTACTCTTGCTGGCATCCCGCCAGTCTTCTATGGTCGGGGTGGGTTACTAAGGATTGTCTGCTAGACTACAGTAAATTAACCTGCTGGCCCTCTAACTCACCACACCCCGCCAAAGTCAACGTATTGTCATTGGTGTGACAAATGGACCCGTACCAAAGACTCGTCACTAGTTTATGCACATGCAAGGTTTATCACACTACCCGAGCCTCCAGCTCGCAGGACCAACTATTCTTGAACCATTTTGTCCTCTCTAATAGGACGAGGTTTGCTTTTCTCAACTTTCTTCATTTAGGGTTACTCTTGTTTATTACTTAGGCGATCATAGTGATTTAAGGTGAATTATGGACTTCCTGAGGTCTACCCGGTGAAGGGCTCGCAGCGGTACTAGATGGTATTCTGGGGTGACATCCCAGACCTTCATTTCTCAGAATATTTACTTTTATTGGTAACTACCCATTGTTAAGGTTATCATCATGGTTGCTTTAGATTACTTAAGAACGACTTAGAATTCTTTTAGGCAACTTGACGACCTTCTTACGGTGCGAGGTGTAAACTCTAAGATATTCATCTATATGTCCAACTCTAATCTTGAAATGCATCATGATCATATTAACATTCTAAATGTTACTATAAGTGTCTAGGGTAGGAAACTCCCAAAATGCTTCAATTGTTCATAGAGACGTACTTCCAGTTTAATATTCTCTATAAGGCAGGAGTCCTCCAATAAGACTGCAGCTTATATGGACAGATTTTATGTATGCCTTCTCTTTGTGTTCTAGATTTCATTCCATTTCTACATGTTATGGTCAGTCTAAACACTACCCCAAGTTTTTGCTATTCACAGACCAATTCATCATTGAACTAGGTTGATCTCTATGATGTGAACTTCACTATAACTTGACCAAATGCCCTAAAATTTATACCATAGGTTAATCATGACCTAATTAAGAGATGGTTAGAAATTCGTAATTTTTTCAATTATTTTGGTCATTGATAAAAATACTTTAATGATAATGTATACCTCACTTTACACATGGGGTACAACTTTCAGAAGTCAATGTGCTCCCAATAATTTATCAGTGAGATGTAATATGGAAATATCATGACTGAATGAATTTGCTAATTTTCCATAATATGTATGACTCCTATTTCAATATTTAAACTTTATGTCAATTGGTCACATTACACAACAAGTACAAAAATAACTTATTCAAAAATTCTAGAAAATTTACAATAGACTTATAATGATCCAAAAACATCTAGCCAAATTTTCATAATTTTCCAGATAACATTAACTATATAAATTTTATTAATACATAAGTGCAACAAATGACATTTTTGGTAATTTATAATGTAAATTACTTCCAAAAATCCTACCAAAATTTCTAGAGATATATTTCAATGTAAAACATCATATGACAGAATATTGGATTTTTTTTCTAGAGTTTAGATGATGTTTATTTGATTTATATACTTATGTGACAAATTCAATTATGCTCAAATAACTAGGGAAATCAACTCTAAAAATCTCAATAAAATTTCCAAAGGTATATAATACTCTAAAACATCATGTGGCGGGAAATCAAGTTTATCCAAAGTCATTTGAACGCTTTTATTTGACTAATACATTTATGTGACATTAATGTTATTAATTAAATACTTAGGATTTTTCATTCCAAAAACCCTAACTTTCCTAGGGGTAGTACCCTCCACAAAAATATATGTATTGCCCAAATATCATGACCATACAACAAGTCATTTGTGATAAATTCCCAAAATACCCAAAGGTGCTATATGCACACCACCCTTCCATACATCTCATTCCTATGTATGTGAAATATAATGTTCCACAATGGTCCAAATGACCTTAACTTTTTACATGTGACTAAATACGACCTAACAATTATGTCACCCAATATTTGGGTCATTTTACATTTATCAAGCCATATTTATTTCATTAATATGAAAAAGCATATTTACCACAAAAATTTAGAAAAATGTTGCTCAAAAATTATGATTTATGGACATGGGGTGTATCTAAGTCATTTACACTTATGTCCAAAATATTAGACCAATCCAAGCAACTATGTGAACTAGATCTACAAAATAAGGACTAGTCATCCTTTAGGACACATCTCAGGAGAATGGCCATACAAGGAGCTGTAGACCTCAAGGGATACAAAAGTTGTCTCAGGCACCTTTGTCTGAAAAGGCATCTAAGTAGCTTAAATAATTAATCTAAACTTCAGTATAAAGTGTGACAAAATGATTTCATCATATTAATATGGTCTGCGTATAAACATCAACTTAAATCAGAAGGCTATGGTTCATCGTCCACGATAGGCTGACGACCAGGATTCAACATTCCTAGAGCCTTTTCTTCTCGCAATTGTCGGCCACCTGAGGGCTACCACTGCCGACCACCACCACCACCTCCGTTAAGGTGGTGGCTATCGATTGGCGGCGACACGACCACCGGAGGAGGTGTCTCCCGCGAACCCAAGCAAGGTGAAGAGCTTGGCAAAACCACACCTATCTCACGTGGATCGTGGCACAATTGAGCCCGGATTCTCAGCCTAATGATCTAGAGAACTAGCACATAGGGAGAGGAGGAGAAACATACCTCAATATTGGCTCGGCGATGGGTGCTCCGACGAGTGGCCATGGATTTCTCCGTCTCCGACGAGCTTGCCTGATTTGCTGATCCTCCACCAAAAGCTCTGCTCTAAGGGGCTGGCTCGACTCCTAAGGACACTCTGAAGCTAATGGAATGGTCAAATGGAGATGGTGATGGTTGGATAGGGAGGATAGAGTGTGGGGTGTCTCGGCCATGACTTTACAGCCTCCCCTTAGCAGCTAAGCGGCTGCCATGCTCTGAAAAGACTATTCATAGTATGAGGGAGTCGGGTGGGGGCTTGGGCAAGGTTGTAATGGGCCATGGAAGCTCCCTAACTCAAAGCACCTTTTACCTTAAGGAGAAAATGCCATTTTTGCCCCCAAGCACCTTCTCTCTCTCTCCAATTTTAGATGTAGGATGCCAATAGACTTGTGTCATGCTGGTTAGGCATGGGATGAGTCCTTGGTTCACTTGGATTTCACTTGGTCTTTGATTTCTTCCTTTAAGGCCTTATGTTGACTATGGTTGACTTTTGGGTTGACTTGGTCAAATTGGTGGGTGGATTAGCCCCACTTGATGGTCATGTGTCATATGGCCTTTCCCAAAGTCCATTGGACCATGGTGTGGCTTCAATTTGGTTAATTGATCCATATGGTGTGAGTTTGACCTAAATTAGCATAAGTTTGACTTTGGTCAGATTGGAGGGAATGGTGTTGAAATTATTGAAGTGAAGTGGAAGGTGACCGGCGGTCTGATTTTTGGTGACCGCAGAGACCGCGTGGTCTCTATGTTGGTTCTCTGCCGGTCTGGTTCTAGCGGTCTGCTGGTTGGCCGGTCTGTTCTTGTTTGTTGCGGTCTCTTCCGGGGTTGTTCTGCTTGGTTGGTCTATCTTCTTTGTAGAAGACCGGGCGGTCTGTTCTTGTGTAACCACTGTGACCGGGCGGCTTATGCAGTTTGGTCTGGCGACTTGTCTGAAGTGGGCTAGATATTCTTGGTTTTCTCTTGGTGATCTAAGGAAGGAGTGTTCTTGTGTCCGCGCGGTTTGTGCGCGGTCTTGTGTTCGCGCGGCTTGTGCACGGTCTGCTGCTGATCTGCGGTCTTGGATAGGATGTTGTCCAAGTGGTGTGATCGCGCGGTCTGCTCTGTGAGACCGCTGGCGATCTGGCAGGTGGTGACTGTATCTCTCTTACGGCGGTGACGACATCCGTCTTGTCGCGTATAAATAAGGGTGCATGGCCCGTCATTCACAACGAGAACTGTAAGAACTAGAGCCTGGGTTGTTTTGTGCGGTCTCAACTTTGAGGTCGGGCGGTCTCGGAAGCGAGTTGACTGTTTGTTGTGTTCGCAGGTTTGTGGTCAGCAGGTTGCGGTCTCCTTCCTTGGTGATTTCCCAGCGACTCGAATAAACAGTTCGGCAGCGGCTTATCTGCGGACTGGTTTATGTTGTTCTTGTGCTGTTCGCAGCGAGCTCAGCGATCAGGCGACCTTCGGCGGTTAGGCGATATGAGTTGCGGTCTGGCGACAGCTTCTGTTCTTCGTTCAATTCAATAAGCTCCAGTTCGTGCGGTCTGAGGTGGCGGTCTTGCAGTACAGGCATCCTGTCTATTTTCTGTTCGTGCGGTCTCAGGTCAAGTCGAGCGGTCTCTGGTGTTCAGCGGTATGTGCGGTCTCTGCTTGTCAAGCCGCCAGTTTTGTTTTTTGGTGTTTTTGTTCTTCTCTCCTTCGTGATTCTTATGAATCATGTCTTGCCATGTATGTCTTGAAGTGTAATGAAGTTTTTGTGATTCAATAAAGTCTTTTGTGTTGCCGTGTGGCATTGTGGTTGTTTGGCTATAACTCAGTTGATGCAACTTCTGCTTACTCCTAAACGATCAAAATCAAAAATTCTAACATGGTATCAGAGGGAGGTTGTTGGAGTGGATAAGCAGTGATCAACTTGAGTTGCCTTCGTCTTTGTGAAGAAGAGACCACATAGTTTGCCATGGAAGCTGGATATGCAAGGGGGCTTGGTATTGAACTCCTCACATTGACTAACTACAAGAAATGGAGGTCGTGTATGGAGAGTTACTTACTTGGCGAGGATCTATGGGAGATAGTTGGAGGAGAAGACACACAAGAAGTGTTTCTAGCAGGAGATAATATGGCAGAGGTGAGACTTTAGAGGAGGACTAATGCAAAGGCAGAGTTCACACTCAAGAGGGCTATCTCACCAGAGCTATTCAATCACATCATTAGATGTAAATCTGCTGCTGAGATTTGGACGTCTTTGGACAGGCTGTTCAATAAGAGAAATGTAGCTCGGCTACAGTTTCTTGAAAATGAGTTGGCGAAGGCCTCTCAAGGCGATCTTTCCATTTCTACCTTCTTTCTCAAGATGAAGAACCTCACAGCAGAGATTTCTGCATTGGACCCTGATGAGCCCATCTCAGAGGCAAAACTGAAGAGGCATATCATCCGCGGGTTGCGGAAGGAGTATCTTGCTTTTGTTACGTCAGTTCAGGGTTGGGCAAATCAGCCATCTCTGTTGGAGCTGGAAAATCTACTTGCTTCGCAAGAAAGTTTGGCAAGATAGATGGCGGGGACTTCTATCTCTGGGGTAGATAGTGATGTGTTGTTCTCTGGGAAGAAGAAGAAGAAGTGGGAGAAGAAGAAGAAGTGGGAGAAGAAGAAGCCAGGTCAGGATGGACCCTCTACTTCAGGTCAGCAGGATAGGGTTATGCTTCTAAGTCGGATGGGAAGAAGAAGGGAGAGGGACCAAGGTGCTTCAGGTGCAATAAGACCGGCCACTTCAAGAAGGATTGCCGGGTTAATCTTCAGCCGGGACATGCAGCGAAGAAGGAGAAGCCAAAGTCCAATGAAGCTGGATGGGGAGGAGCCTTTGCGGCCAATATGACGGCGATGCCCGTTAAGGCCTTGGCTGCCATCAACTTCGAAGAGGATTGGATCGTGGATTCAGGGTGTGGGCATCACCTCACCGGGGATGAATCAAAGTTCTCTTCTTTGGCGCCTTACTCAGGTAACGATGCTATCATTACGGCTGATAATTCTATTCATGCAGTAGAACAAGAAGGTGTTGTCTCTCTGAGCAGTGATAAGGGTCCACTCACATTGAAGAGTGTTTATCACATGCCTGGTATGAAGAAGAATCTCTTCTCTGTGACCAATGCGGTCGATGTCGGTTATCACGTTCTATTTGGCCCAACAGAAGTGAAGTTTCTTAAAACTCAACCGGAGATAAAGGGAGATGTTATTCATGTTGAAAAGCGGGTGAAGGACTTGTTCATTTTATCGACAAGTACCTATGTTGACAAGATGAAGATCAATGATAGCGCGGTTATTTGGTATGAAAGGTTGGGGCATGTAGGCATGGACAAATTGAAGGCTATGGCGGTAAGGGGCCTTGTCAAGGGCTTGCCTAGCTTGTCCTCCTATGGAGACGGTCATGTTTGTGCGGGATGTCAGTATGGTAAGTCTCATCGACTTCCATTTGATAAATCGCAAACAAGGTGCAAAGCGCCGTTGGAGTGCATTCACGGTGATTTGATGAGACCGACTGCCACCCCAAGCCTTGGAGGAAATAGATATATGTTGGTGTTGATTGACGATTACACCAGATATGTCTGGGTGTATTTTCTAAAAGAGAAGTCAGAAGCTTTTGCGAAGTTCGTGGAGTTCAAGGAGCTGGTGGAAGGTCGGTTAGGCCTGCGGGTGAAAAAATTAAGAACTGACAATGGTGGGGAGTTCACCTCTGGTGAGTTCTCAAGTTTTTGCAGGAAGCACGGCGTCCGGAGAGAGCTCACGTGTGCCCATACTCCACAGCAAAATGGCGTTGCAGAGCGGAAGATCCATCATCTGACGGAAACCTGCAAGTGCTGGCTTCATGCCAAGAGTATCCCAAAGTCCTTTTGGGCGGAGGGAATGTCTTGTGCGGCATACGTCATCAACATGATGCCTCTAAGTCCTATCAACATGAAGACCCCTCACGAACTGATGTTCAAGGAGAAGCCGAGTGTTGCACACCTTCGGGTGTTCGGGTCAACCTGTTATGTGCATATCCCTGATGCACTTCGGACAAAGCTAGATGCGAAAGCAAGGAAGCTAGTCTTTGTTGGATATGATGAGCGGAAGAAGGGGTGGAGATGCATGGATCCTGAGATACGGAGATCAGTGGTATCTCGGGATGTGGTGTTCGATGAGGTGACTTCCTACAAGGGGAGTTCAGGAGTTGAACTCCTAGAGAGCAGGGTTGATGAAGAAGGGAAGGCTGTGGAAAATCTTCAAGTCGAGTTGCCTGTTTCACCAGGAGCTCCAGCTGTGTCAAGCTCAGAGATGGAGGCTTCAGGTTCTGGAAGCAGGGGGAGCGATGCTCCAAGTTCGTCTGGAAGAGGAGCTAGCACAGAAGAAGCAACTGAGGAGGTGGTTAGTCAGGAGCAACCTCTTAGGAGGTCGAAGAGGACTATCAAGCCACCTGATCGATACACAAGAGGAAACATGGTGAGCTTTGTCTCATGTTTCTTTGCTGGTCCCTTGGATGAGAGAGAGCCGTCGAGCTTTGAGAAGGCTAAAGGCATGAAGCAGTGGGACATTGCTATGCAGGAGGAGATGGATGCTCTCAAGAAGAATGAGACTTGGTCTCTAGTGCCCAGGCCCAAGGGCATTACCCCTGTGACATGCAAATGAGTTTTTAAGCTCAAGAAGAAAGCTGACGGCACTATCGAGCGATACAAGGCTCACCTTGTGTCTCGTGGGTTCTCACAGCAGTATGAAGAAGATTATGATGAGACGTTCAGTCCAGTGGCAAAGATGACTTCGGTTCGATTTGTTATTGCTTTGGCGGCATCCAGTGGATGGGAAATTTGGCAGCTCGATGTGAAGAATGCTTTCTTATACGGAGAGATTGACAAGGATATCTTCATGATCCAACTGCCGGGCTTCATCTCAGAGGATTGTCCGAACTACGTCTGCAAACTGAAGAAAGCCATGTATGGGTTGAAGCAAGCGCCTCGGGTGTGGTATGGAAAAATCGCGGAGTATCTTCTATTCTGCAGGTTCTTTGCTTCATACTCTGATTCTAGCTTATTCGTCAATAAGGAGGGGGTGCTTCGGGTTATTGTTCTGCTGTATGTGGATCACATGATTGTCACCGGGATCTCGAAGGAGGTAGTAGCGAGGCTGAGAGCCGAGCTTGCTATCAGGTTTGAGATGAAGGATCTGGGTGAGCTTCACCATTTCCTTGGACTCGAGGTTTAGAGGCGGGAGAGAGGAGTGCTCATTTCTCAGGCTGGATATGCGGAGCGGATCGTTCAATGATTCGGCATGGAGGAAGGAAGAGCAGCTCTATACCTCTGGAACAGCATCATAAACTTCGAAAGGATGAGGGGAGAGTTCTATCTGATCCGTTGGTGTTCCGAGCTCTTGTTGGGAGCCTGATTTACTTGACCATCACAAGGCCAGATATTGCTTATGCAGTTGGCAAAGTGAGTCGGTACATGGCGGAGCCACGGAAGCCTCATCTTCTGGCGGCAAAAGGAATTTTGAAGTATGTGAAGTCGACCTCTGATCTGGGTCTCCTATATAGGAGAGGGTCAAGCTTGGAGTTGCTTGGATACATGGATGCTGATTACGGGGGAGACGTGGATGATCGGAGATCAACGTCTGGTTTTGTCTTCATGACAGGCCCCACAGCTATTTCTTGGTGCAGCAAAAAGCAGGACTCGGTGTCCGTATCTACCACAGAAGCAGAATACAAGGCTTCGGCCTTGGCAGCTCAGGAAGTCATTTGGCTCAGGAGGTTGGTGGAGGACATTCATGAGGAGGTTCGAGGTCCCACTATGCTACACGGGGACAATGAGAGTGCTCTCAAGTTGGTTAATAATCCAGTTTGTCACGCGAGGACCAAGCACATTGAGATTGAGCACCATTTCATTCGTGAGAAGGTGTTGGGAGGATCTCTTATGGTCGAGCATGTTCGGAGTGCGGAAAATGTTGCAGACATCTTCACAAAGCCGCTGGCGAAGGGACCGTTTACTCGGTTGCGGAGTTTACTTGGGCTAGTTTCCACTTCCCACTTCAAGGGGGAGTGTTGAAATTATTGAAGTGAAGTGGAAGGTGACCGGCGGTCTGATTTTTGGTGACCGCAGAGACCGCGTGGTCTCTATGTTGGTTTTCTGCCGGTCTGGTTCTGGCGGTCTGCTGGTTGGCCGGTCTGTTCTTGTTTGTTGCGGTCTCTTCCCGGGTTGTTTTGCTTGGTTGGTCTATCTTCTTTGTAGAAGACCGGGCGGTCTGTTCTTATGTAACCGCTGTGACCGGGCGGCTTATGCAGTTTGGTCTGGCGACTTGTCTGAAGTAGGCCAGATGTTCTTGGTTTGCTCTTGGTGATCTAAGGAAGGAGTGTTCTTGTGTCCGCGCAGTTTGTGCGCGGTCTTGTGTTCGCGTGGCTTGTGTACGGTCTGCTGCTGATCTGCGGTCTTGGACAGGATGTTGTCCAAGTGGTGTGATCGCGCGGTCTGCTCTGTGAGACCGCTGGCGATCTGGCGGGTGGTGACTGTATCTCT
Organism: Dactylorhiza incarnata; assembly: GCA_033032865.1. NCBI lineage: Eukaryota > Viridiplantae > Streptophyta > Magnoliopsida > Asparagales > Orchidaceae > Dactylorhiza > Dactylorhiza incarnata. Next base: position 207,747 of record JAWHQI010000271.1, read on the forward strand.
CTTACGGCGGTGACGACATCCGTCTTGCCGCCTATAAATAGGGGTGCATGGCCCGTCATTCTCAACGAGAACTGTAAGAACTAGAGCCTGGGTTGTTTTGTGCGGTCTCAACTTTGAGGTCGGGCGGTCTCGGAAGCGAGTTTACTGTTTGTTGTGTTCGCAGGTTTGCAGTCAGCAGGTTGCGGTCTCCTTCCTTGGTGATTTCCCAGCGGCTCGAATAAACAGTTCGGCAGCGGCTTGTCTGCGGACTGGTTTATGTTGTTCTTGTGCTGTTCGCAACGAGCTCAGTGATCAGGCGACCTTCGGCGATAAGGCGATCTGAGTTGCGGTTTGGCGACAGCTTCTGTTCTTCGTTCAATTCAATAAGCTCCAGTTCGTGCGGTCTGCGGTGGCGGTCTTGCAGTACAGGCATCCTGTCTATTTTCTGTTCGTGCGGTCTCAGGTCAAGCCGGGCGGTCTCTGGAGTTCAGCGGTCTGTGCGGTCTCTGCTTGTTAAGCCGCCAGTTTTGTTTTTTGGTGTGTTTTGTTCTTCTCTCCTTCGTGATTCTTATGAACCATGTCTCGCCATGTATGTCTCGAAGTGTAATGAAGTTTTTGTGATTCAATAAAGTCTTTTGTGTTGCTGTGTGGCATTGTGGTTGTTTGGCTATAACTCAGTTGATGCAACTCCTGCTTACTCCTAAACAATCAAAATAAAAAATTCTAACAAATAGTTGACCAATTGATGGGGCTTTAGGGTCCAATAAATCCTTAATGGGGCTAGAAGGTTAGGGGTGAAGTCAATTTAACCAATTGAATGCCAAGTGGTCCTTGATTGGGTTGATTTTGGCTATGTTGACCAAAAGTTGACTTTGGTCAATACCTTGAAATTGGGTGGAACCAATTAGTGATTATTGACCTAATGACCTTCCTTAGTGGTTAGGAAAACATAGGTAAGGTCAATTTGAGGTATTGAAGGACATTTGAGTCTATTTGTGTTGAATATGGCTTTATTGACATAAGTTTGACTTTGGTCAATTTGGCCTATTTGATTAACCAATTGTTGGGGTTCTTGGTCAAGTGAGTCTTTATTATGGTTAGGAACATATTGGTGAGGTCAATTAGTGTTTATGAGTTCAATTTGGCTAATTTGACCTAAGTTGTCTTGTGCTCATTTGTGAGCACTATGTGAGTTCACCCCAACTTAGTGAACTCTAAGGTCATCTCCTTGCCTCCACTCACCCTTCTATCCTCATGTCATGACTAACACCCACATGGGGTCCAGTAGGATTAGTGATGTTACAAATCCCAATAAACAAAAATAATAATTTCGTCCTTGAAATTTAAGTTCGGGTCTACGGGATTCCATGCAAGTGAGAATAAGGAATGCAAACTCATGTTTAGGGTGTACCTGAGGTGATTAGTACCGGACACTGATGTTGCATGAGGTCCCTTGGTTCCCATGTGTGCTTCTCTCGTCCATGATTGGACCACAACACCTTGTCGAGGGGAACCTTCTTCCTTCCCAGAACTCGGACGGTTGTATCGTCGATGCGAATGGGCTCCATGCGGACTGATCTGTCGGATGCTATCGGGCCTGCTGTAGTCGTAACATACTGCTCTGGCCAAAGTAAGGCTCTCCAAAGTGAGGAGACGTGGAAGACGTCATGCAGGTTCGCCAACTCCTAAGGTAGCTCTAGCCTATAAGCCAAGGGGCCGATCCGCTCCAGGATCATATAAGGCCCCATAAAACGAGGGCTGAGCTTCTTCTGTCCTCGCACCCGCGAGACACCATGCATCGGTCATATCTTTAAGAAAACCTTGTATCCTTCTTGGAACTCCACCATTCAATGCCTCGCATCGTAATACTTGGCCTGCCAGCTCTGAGCCTCCAGCATCCGGTCACAGATCATCAGTATTAAAGCATCTGTATCAACTATATATTCTGATCCAAGTGACCTTGGATCCTCGTCATGGACCCAAGACAATGGCGTCTGACATTTCCTCCCGTAAAGAGTCTCATACGGTGTCATCCCAATGCTTGACTGATGGCTATTATTGTAAGAAAACTCTATTAGTGGTAACAGCCTCTTCTAGGGTTTCCCCGTATCCAGAATGCATAAACGCAGCAAGTCCTCCATCGTCATGTTGGTGCGCTCTGTCTGGCCGTCGGTCTGTGGATGGAAAACAATGCTGAAGGTGAGTCGAGACCCTAGATATGTTTGCACTTCCCTCCACTCCCTCGAAGTGAAGCGACCATCCCAATTTGAAACAATTGTCATGGGTACATCGTGGTACCTGACGAACTGCTCCACAAATAATCTCACCAATACAGTAACTGGAGCGTCCTTCCAGACTGGAATGAATCTGGCCACCTTAGTCAATCTGTCCATTATGACCCAGATGGAATCATGCCTAGAATGGGACTGCGGTAGCCCATGCACAAAATCCATGGCTATGTCCTCAAACTTCTACTCTGGGATTGGTAGCAGCTGTATCAAATCCCCACCGCTTTGGCACTCGGCCTTTACTCTCTGGCAGGTCTCACAGTGTGTCACCCAAGCTATGATCTCCCTCTTCATCCCAGGCCAGTACATAGTCTTCCACAGGTCCGCTGTCATCTTGGTGATCCCGGGGTGCACTATGTACCGAGTGTAGTGTGCCTCACTAAGTATGTCCTCCCGGATCCCACCACCTGCATGTATGTATATACGGCCCCGGAAATGAACGAGGTCGTCCCATAATGAGTAGTCTCCTCAGTTGCCCCCTTATAGGGCTCTGAATACCGGCTCTAGTGTTGCATCATGTCTCTGTTGTGCCCTGATGCGGTCTCGGATGTCACAAGTAATGCTCAAGTCAGCTAGGTACTCCTCGTAGGACTCAGACTCAGCCCTGGATACCAATATGATCTCCATGTCCTCTAACATCTTCACAAGCTCTATAGCCATCACTCGGGGATCCGGTCCAAATGTGCCGACTCTCCTACTCAAGGCATCTGTCACCATGTTGTTGGATCGTATGACGCCCTTAGAGGGGGGGTGAATAAGGGTGTGTCTAAAAATTAATTTTTACTTAGTAATTTTTTGAAGAGATTTTACTTTACTAAAAAATTACTTATAAATACTTTCAAACAAATGCAACTTTAGTATTAAACCAAAACACAAATTTCTAAGATAAAGATTATGCCACCAAATATGTAATTAAAGAAAAAGACATAATTATATTAATCATGAAATTTGAGTACAATAAAAATGATCTTAACAATGCTTAAGATCAAGGCACAATTATGTTAAAAAAAAAATTTCTACAAATTTGGTTTACCAATCCTTCTCCCAAGGATCGGAAGGCTATCGCTTGTCTTTCCCAAGACCAAGCCCAAGCCTATCCTCTAGATCTTCCCAAGATCTAGACGTAGCACACAAGGCCACGATTTCCCACCAAGCCACGCAAGGACTTGGACACTCCGCACAAGGAAGCGATTTTCCCCTAAGCCGCGCAAGGACTTAGACGCCGCACGCAAGACGACGATTTCTCTACCAATACAAAATGAAAAGTATGTGAATGAAAATACAATATGAAAAGAACAACTCCCTAGAAGATCAGATATCTGAACGGATTGTTGAAGCCTCGAGATGATCAATGATGTAGAAGCGCGCCCAATCTCGTCTTCAATCTTCAATCCTTCTTTGCACAAATGGGAGTTGAAGAGGTTCTGGAGCTCTCTGGTTCGTATGCACTCAGGAAGGGACTTGGAATTCTCAAAGCTTGGAATGCACGAACACAAGGAGGCAATTTATAGAAAATCGCTGTCGCCTGGGCGACAGTGACTGTGGGAATTTTTCGACAGCGTTAAACTGCCGCTGGAGTGGCGTCGTGCGGGCAGTTGCTGTAACCATCGAGCTGTCGCCTGGGCGACATCGATGTCGGATTTCCGACAGTGCAAAACTGCCGATCGTGGGTGGTGTCGTGGGCAGTTGTTGTAACCTCCGAGCTGTCGCCTGGGCGACATCGCTGTCGGAATTCCGATAGCTCAAAAATGCCTTTCGTCGATCTGGCGTGGAGGGAAGTAGTTGTAACTTCTCTGCTGTCGCCTGGGCGACAGCGGCTGTCGGAATTTTCCGACAGTGAAATTTCCCACATTCATATTTAGCTCCAGCAGAAATGTGAACATCTCATACCTGTTATCTGCACACCATTAATAAAAAATAGAATCAAATACAAACGGGACTTTGTTATTATCAAACCGGAGGAGTGCGAAACGCATGCTCCAACAATCTCCCCCTTTTGATAATAACAAATCCGTATAAAAAAATCATGTCTATTTAGATTGTTGATTTTATCATTTGGTGTGTGCACAAAAATAACATGATATATTTCTCTTAAAATAAATAATCTCCCTTTAGATGAAGGCTCCCCCTAAATGAATGCTCCCCCTAAATATATGCTCCCCCTAAATATATGCTCCCCCTAAATATATGATGTATTGTGTAGGTGGAATATTTAGGTGTAATAGATTTTTGATTTTTCTTTTTATACGTGTTAATTCTCCCCCTTTTGGTATTAGCAAAAGTTAATATTAGATAAAAGAGTAGTTCTTAAGGGAAAGTATATAGGATATAGAAATGAAAAGTAAGCGGAAGCACTTTGTTGCAAATGATTGAAGTTCATGAAATAATAGGAATATGCCATAGTATGAATAAATCCATGATGTGACGGTATGCCATAGTAGAACGAGAGAAGGCTGTCGGAAGTCGGCGACAACTCTAGATCTAAGGTATGGATTTTGGATTTTTATGTTTTTTGACTCAAATTTGTTAGGGATTTTTTATTTTGAAAGTAGAGAAGAAGGAAAATGTTGTTTTCATCTTGATTTTTGATGATTTGGTGTAGGTTTTTGAAGTTGTGTTTTTTTTTTTTAAATGAAGATCTAGTTTAAAGCAAGTGGATCTTGTTGGATCTTTGTTAAAAATGTTTTGATTTTGGGAGTCTTGTGGTTGGAGGTTTGCTTTTGTTCATAGTTTAATTTTAAAAATAGAAGATTTTCCTTTTGAAAGAAGGTTGAAGATGATGAATAGTAAGGATATGGAGAAGATTTTGATTTGAAAAACAAAAATTTTTTTTTTAAATTGTTGTTGAAATAACCTTGATTTGAGTAGATCTGGAAGGGTATGTAAAAAATTTCGAGAGAAGTTCACTGGATAGCTGTCGGAAATTTCCGACAGTCACTGTCGCCTGGGCGACAGTGTTCCAGTGCTCAGCACATGTTAAAAAAAAAATTTTATGTTATTTGCAGAATGGCTTCCAGTTCCAAAGCTCGAAGGAGTACTTCGGAAGATGTACATAGTTCATATCAAGTTTTTCCTGGGGTGGAGAAAGCTATTGTTGGAGTTGCGAAGTATGTGGAATTTGATTCGCCGAAGCACGATCATATCTATGATCGGCTTGCGAATGCAGGTATTCTCTCAATAATCACCCCAGAGCCGTTCTCTTCCTTTTTGATTCGCGAGTTCTATAATCATTTGGAAGATCCAAATTGCACTGAGTTGGATGGAGGAGTAAGATCAAGAATTCAGGGTCAACATGTGGAAATAACACATGTTGATCTAAGAGAGGAATTCGGATTAGTGATTAGTGAAAATGTGCTGGATATAGTGGAGAGTTATAGAAAAGATAGAGATTGGACCCTTGTAAACGTGAGTTTACATGGGAATCAAAAGAAGACTCTAACCACTGAAGTGACGTCACTCAATCCGGATGCTTTCTTAGTTCAAGATATCTTAAGGAATTCAGTCATGTTGAAGAGTGGAGATACAAGAAGTATTACGGCTCAGTTGACCCTCATTACATACTACATTATGGAGGATGAGCTTTTTGATGTGGCGGACTTCATACTCTCCCAGATTAGGTATACGTATAGATTAAAGCATCCAAGATGGGTGAAGGTTCATACGCTGCCAATGGGGGGCAATAATTCAGCGTGTACTCTATAAGAAGTACGGATGGATAGCGCAAAGTTCTTATTTGGATGATTGTTATCCGGAGATATATTATACGGGTTCGATGAAAGTGAAGAAGACGCAGAAAAAGGCTCATCCGGGAATTGAGATTCGAGAGCCACCATTGCCTAGGGCAGGATCACTACGAGAGTCCATTGATAATTTACGTGATTCATTAGAGGATCACAAGAAGGAAGTGAAGAAGGACCGTAGTCGAATGCAGAAGTTTATGAAGTTTCTCGTCAAAGGTTTGAAGTTGAAGCCAACGCTGGAGGAAGAGGCCGAATGGCAAGTTCCGGACGAAGAACCGCCACGCCAATCGGTGAGGCGGACTCGCCGTGGTAAAGCCGTGAGACGAGGACCTCCAGAAGATTGTCCAGAGAGCAGCGGGGCTGGTTATGAAGATTCAGAGTAGTTTCATCAGGTTGCTGCTGCTGGGAGATGTCGGAAATTTCCGACATCCACTGTCGCCTGGGCGACAGTGAACTTCTTCAGATCTATTGCTGTTTAATGAACTTGATCCTTATGTTATTTTCTACTGTTTTTATTTGAACAATATTGATGTAATATTAATGATGTTTGAATTTTTTTTTGTTAAGTCTTTTGAAATTCTATTGTTTAGGTTTTAAAGAACTTGATACCATTTTTAAAATTTAGGCTTTTGCTTTTTAAATTGTTTAGGTTTTGTGATAAAATATTTTTTAATTTTATAGGCTTTAAATAGTGATATATTCATTGTGAAATATCTAGAATTCTCAATTCTAGCCTAAGCATAGAAAAACGGGAATCCGGTAACGGCTTAGTGAATATATCCGCTAGTTGATTTTCCGTGCCTATAAAGTTGATTTTTATATTACCCTTCTTAATATGATCCCTTATAAAATGATGTCGGACATCTATATGCTTAGATCTAGAATGTAATACGGGATTGTTAGTTAAGTCTATAGCACTTTTATTATCACACTTTAATTCTACACAACTTTGTTGCATGCCAAAATCTTCTAATGTTTGTGACATCCAAAGAGCTTGGGCACAACAACTACCTAGTGCAATATATTCGGCCTCGGTAGTAGAGAGGGCAACAGAATTCTGTTTCCTACTCGACCATGAAATAAGTGAAGGGTCGATAAAGTGACAAGTGCCACTAGTGCTTTTCCTATCTAAAGAACATCCCGCATAATCGGAATCTGAAAAACCATGTAAAATAAAAGAATCATTATGAGGATACCATAAACCTAATTTTGATGTTCCAATGAGATATCTAAAGATACGTTTCACCGCTTTTAAATGTGACTCTTTAGGATTAGCTTGAAATCTAGCACATAAACAAACGGCAAACATAATATCAGGTCTAGATGCAGTTAAATACAATAAAGACCCTATCATACTTCTATAAAGAGTTTGTTCAATTGAAACACCACTTTCATCTTTTCCTAATTTTAGTGAAGTACTCATAGGAGTGTTTGCATGCTTAAGATTTTCAAATCCAAATCTTTTTAACATATCATGAATATATTTGGTTTGACATATAAAAATACCATCATGTTTTTGTGTAATTTGAAAACCTAGAAAATATGAAAGTTCTCCAACCATGCTCATTTCAAATTCATTTTTCATAATTTGAACTACTTCATTACACAACTCTTCATTAGTGGCTCCAAAAATAATATCATCAACATAAATTTGTAAAATAACTAAATCATGATCAATTTGCTTAATGAAGAGTGTAGAATCAGCACTTCCTATTTTATAATCGTGCTTTAACAAATATTGAGTTAATCGATCATACCAAGCACGAGGCGCTTGTTTTAATCTATAAAGCGCTTTATCTAATTTATAAACATAATTTGGATATTTCTCATTTATAAAGCCAGGGGGTTGTTCTACATAAACCACTTCTTTTATATACCCGTTTAAAAATGCGGTTTTGACATCCATTTGATATAATTTAAATCTTTTAAAACAAGCAAATGCAAGAAATATTCTAACCGCTTCTAATCTTGCTACGGGTGCAAAAGTTTCATCAAAATCTACCCCTTCAATTTGTGCATAACCTTTTGCAACTAATCTGGCTTTATTTCTAACAATTCTAAATTCATTATCCATTTTATTTTTGAAAATCCACTTAACACCAACTACAGGACGATTTTTGGGTCGTTCTACAAGATTCCAAACCTTATTACGTTCAAATTGATTAAGTTCTTCATTCATAGCTAAAAACCAAAATTCATCATTTAAAACGGTGGAAACATCTTTTGGTTCTATTTCAGAAACAAAACAAAGGTTGGAAAATAAAACATGTAGCGATGAACGAGTACTAACCCCTTTTTGCGGATCTCCAATGATAAGCTCCTTTGGATGATCCTTTGAAAATCTCAATTCACTTGGAGGCACATATTCTTCTCTTTCTTCTTCTCTTTCTCCTTCTCTTTCTTCTCCTTTTTCTTCTTCATTGTCTCCAAGTTCTTCATCATCATTCTCCACCGAAGGAAGGGGATCATCTTCTTTTCCTGTTATTTTCTTTTCTACACATGAAGCAAACTCATCAAACCTAACATGAATGGATTCTTCAACTATTTTTGTTCTTTTATTAAAAATCCGATAAGCTTTACTAGTTGAAGAATAGCCAATAAAAATACCTTCATCACATTTTTCATCAAATTTTCCTAAGGAATTTTTAGAATTCAAAATAAAACATTTACAACCAAAAACTTTGAAATAAGAAACATTTGGTTGTTTATTAAAAATTAATTCATAAGGAGTTAATTTTAAAATAGGGCGAAGCATTACTCTATTTATTACATAACATGTCGTGCTAACCGCTTCAGCCCAAAAAGATTTTGGTAATTTGAATTCAGATAACATTGTACGGGCTAACTCTTGAAGAGTTCTATTTTTCCTCTCCACTACACCATTTTGCTGTGGTGTGCGTGGAGCGGAAAATTCATGTTTAATTCCTAACTCCGTACAAAAAGAAATGAACTTTTCATTTTCAAATTCTCCTCCATGATCCGATCGTATGCCTTTAATTTTTAACTCAAATTCATTTTGAATACGCAAACATAATTTTGAAAATTCTGAAAATGCTTCGGATTTGGAGGTTAGAAATAAAGTCCAACAAAAACGAGAATAATCATCAATTAAAACAAATGTGTATTTTCTACCTCCTAAGCTAGAAATTCCAATTGGCCCAAATAAATCCATATGTATTAATTGAAGTGGCCTAGTGGTAGAAATAATGTTTTTACTTTTGAAAGATCATTTTGAAAATTTTCCTTTTTGGCAAGGCACACATAGTGAAGAAGATAAATTTCCATTTAGCAAAGGTAAACCTTTAATTAATTTATCTTTTGAAAGTTTTGAAATTAACTTGGAACTAGCATGTCCAAGTCGCCTATGCCATAAATCTAATTCATCATTTTTTGATAAAAAACATTTTAAGGTAGAATTTGAAAAAATCAAGAAATTTAATCATATATACATTATGACATCTAGGTGCGGTAAAAACAATTTCATTTGTTTTGGAATTAATAATTTTGCATAAATTTGTAGAAGATTCAAATAAAACATTTAAACCCTTATCACATAATTGACTAATAGAAATCAAATTATGCTTTAAACCTTCTACAAATAAAACATTTGAAATTGAAAAATTTTCGTTACCCACAACTCCGATGCCGATGATTTTTCCTTTCCCATTGTCTCTGAATGTAACAACTCCTCCTTTCTTCATCTCTAGGCTAAGGAACTTTTCTTTATTGCCTGTCATGTGCTTTGAACAACCCGAGTCCAAGTACCACACGTCTTCTTTGTCCTTAGCCTGCCAACATACCTAGAAAGAAGAGGTGAGTAAAGATCTGGTTACCCAAGTGGTTCCACCCATAGTATAGGTAGAAGCCTTAGGCACCCAGATTTGTTTGATTTTACTTTTTCCTTCTTTCCAGCAAGAGTTCGTAGTGTGACCAAATCTATTGCATTTGGCACATGTAATGTATTTAGAGGAGTATAACTTTTCTGGACTTTTACTGGATGAGGATGCAGTATTTAATAATTCATTAATTTTAGAATTTTTAAAAGTGAATTTTCTGGACTTTTCACTGTCGCCGGCGACAGTGGTTGTCGCCGGGCGACAGCTTCCAGATGTGTATCCGAGCCCAAACCTTCCAGATCCATGGCGTTGGTATCCTAAGATCATATCCAGTGATCTTCGGCCCATTCCAAATTTTTTCATGGCTAGTGTTAAGTCATGAATCTGGTGTCTCATTTTTGTATTCTCGGATACTAGATTTACGCATCTACGTTCAAAAGATTTCTTTCCCTCATGGACTTTGGAGATTGAAGATTTCAGATCTCTCTCTAAAATCTCATTCTTGTTAGTAAGAATTTTTATTGTAGAATGAGATTTGGAAAGAGATTCTTCAAGTTCATTAATTCTTCCCAAAAAGTGATCACACTCTTGGCAAGAGATATCTCGTTTTCCAATAGTCTTAATTTCCCTTAACAATTTTTTGTTTTCTTTAAGTAAAATGTCATTTTCGGATTTAAGAAGATCATTGTCTTTTAAGCTTTTTTCAAAAAATTTGCAAGTCTTTAAAAATTCAGAAAACAATTCATCATAGGTTGGAGGAGTTACCTCAGTGTCGCTTTGGACACTGCATTCATCATCAGATATGACGCTCTTTCCCATTAAGCATATGTTGGCCTCCTCTTCTTTACTTGAGTCGGAACTGCTCGCATCCTCAGAAGTAGTATCATCCCAGGTTTCCGCCTTCAACACCTTCTTCGACCCTTTGTGCTTCTTTTCTTTAAGTTCTTTCAAGTACTTTGGACACTTGCTTCGAATGTGTCCTAACTTCTTGCAGTGATAGCACTCCGGTGGCGGTCTCTCTTCCTCCTCATCGCCTTCCTTTCCTTTTTTCTTCCTAAAGGTCTCCTTCTTAAAATACTTCTTAAACGAATTCCTTCTCTCCGGATTTTTCATAAATTTTCTAAATTTTTTAACAAATAAACTTTCCTCATCTTCTTCATCCTCCTCAGAATCACTAGTTTCTTCCTTCTTTGATCTTAGAGCCAATCCCTTCTTCCTTTGCTCCATATACTCTTGTTGTTGAATTTTCAATTCAACTTCATGAGTTTTCAAGTTCCCAATGAGGCTCTCCAATTGTAAGGTCTTAAGATCATGTGACTCGGAAATTGCAGTCACCTTAGGATTGAACTTCGGGGGAAGTGATCTTAAGATTTTCCTTACCAAATCTCCATTTGAGAACACCTTTCCTAGCACCTTTGAGTCGTTCACGATTTTTGTAAATCGTGTGTACATCGTATCAATCTCTTCATCTACCTCCATTTTGAACCTTTCAAATTCAGATTCCAGTTGAAATAGCTTTGAATCCTTTACCTGCGAAGTACCTTCATGAGTGATTTCTAATAAATTCCAAATTTCAAATGCAGTATTACAAGCACAAACTCTATTAAATTCAGTGCGATCTAGTGCGCAAAATAAAGCATTCATGGCTTTTGCATTGTTCTTACATTTTAATTTATCGTTGTCATCCCACTTGTCTTTGGGCTTATCCATGGTTACATCTCCTACAACAAATGTTGGAGAAGTGTAACTAGATTCTACCATATTTCAGACTTCTATATCTAGCGCAATTAGAAAACAACGCATACGTGTTTTCCAATAATTATAGTCTGTGCCCGTAAAAAGTGGTGGCCTACTAATTCCTTGCCCCTCAACGAACGCGTGATCGTTGTGCGCCATTACTCCCGGTGGTAAAACCGTTTTGGAGTAACCTCCCTCTGATACCACTTGTTGGATCGTATGACGCCCTTAGAGGGGGGTGAATAAGGGTGTGTCTAAAAATTAATTTTTACTTAGTAATTTTTTGAAGAGATTTTACTTTACTAAAAAATTACTTATAAATACTTTCAAACAAATGCAACTTTAGTATTAAACCAAAACACAAATTTCTAAGATAAAGATTATGCCACCAAATATGTAATTAAAGAAAAAGACATAATTATATTAATCATGAAATTTGAGTACAATAAAAATGATCTTAACAATGCTTAAGATCAAGGCACAATTATGTTAAAAAAAAATTCTACAAATTTGGTTTACCAATCCTTCTCCCAAGGATCGGAAGGCTATCGCTTGTCTTTCCCAAGACCAAGCCCAAGCCTATCCTCTAGATCTTCCCAAGATCTAGACGTAGCACACAAGGCCACGATTTCCCACCAAGCCACGCAAGGACTTGGACACTCCGCACAAGGAAGCGATTTTCCCCTAAGCCGCGCAAGGACTTAGACGCCGCACGCAAGACGACGATTTCTCTACCAATACAAAATGAAAAGTATGTAAATGAAAATATAATATGAAAAGAACAACTCCCTAGAAGATCAGATCTCTGAACGGATTGTTGAAGCCTCGAGATGATCGATGATGTAGAAGCGCGCCCGATCTTGTCTTCAATCTTCAATCCTTCTTTGCACAAATGGGAGTTGAAGAGGTTCTGGAGCTCTCTGGTTCGTATGCACTCAGGAAGGGACTTGGAATTCTCAAAGCTTGGAATGCACGAACACAAGGAGGCAATTTATAGAAAATCGTTGTCGCCTGGGCGACAGTGACTGTCGAAATTTTCCGACAGCGTTAAACTGCCGCTGGAGTGGCGTCGTGCGGGCAGTTGCTGTAACCATCGAGCTGTCGCCTGGGCGACATCGATGTCGAATTTCCGACAGTGCAAAACTGCCGATCGTGGGTGGTGTCGTGGGCAGTTGTTGTAACCTCCGAGCTGTCGCCTGGGCGACATCGCTGTCGGAATTCCGACAGCTCAAAAATGCCTTTCGTCGATCTGGCGTGGAGGGAAGTAGTTGTAACTTCTCTGCTGTCTCCTGGGCGACAGCGGCTGTCGGAATTTTCCGACAGTGAAATTTCCCACATTCATATTTAGCTCCAGCAGAAATGTGAATATCTCATACCTGTTATCTGCACACCATTAATAAAAAATAGAATCAAATACAAACGGGACTTTGTTATTATCAAACCGGAGGAGTGCGAAACGCATGCTCCAACACATGTTTTCCTTCCTCAGATGATAGTGCATGGTGTAGTCATAATCACATAGGAACCCTAGCCACCTCCGCTTTCGTAGGTTCAGGTCCTTCTGAGTATCTATATACTTGAGGTTCTTGTGATCTGAGAAGATCTCACAATGAGCCCCATAAAGATAACACCTCCAAATATTCATGGTGAAGATCACAGCCCCGAGATCTAAATCATGAACTGGGTAGTTCTGTTCATGCTTCTTCAGCTGCCTCGATGCATATGCTATGACATGCCCGTGCTGCATCAATACTGCACCCATCCCTTGATAAGATGTGTCGGTGTAGATCTGGAATCCTTCCTTCCCAGATGGAAGGGCAAGGATCGGGGCTGAGGTGAGCTTGTACTTCATCTCTTGGAATGCTGCCTCACACTGTGCTGTCCAGGTAAATGTAGCATCCTTCTTCGTCAAAGATGTAAGTGGTAGGGAGACCTTTGAGAACCCCTGTATGAACTTGCGGTAATAGCCCGCTAGTCTGATAAAGCTACGAACATCTGATGCCGACCTCAGCTACGACCACTCCCTAACTTCTTGCACCTTGGCTGGGTCTATCGCCAACCCGGCTTCGCTGATAGTGCGCCCCAAGACTGCTACCTCCTGCAGCCAGAACTGGCACTTTGGAAACTTGGCGTACATCTGATGCTCCCTCAGCTTCCCCAACACTAGTGTCAAGTGCTGGGTATGGTCCTCCCTGGTCCTGGAGTAGATCAAGATGTCGTCGATGAAAACTATGATGAAGATGTCCAAGTAGGCTTTGAAAACACAGTTCATCAGACTCATGAATGCGGATGGTGCATTCGTGAGCCCGAGGGGCATCACCGTGAACTCATATAAGCCATAGCGCGAGCTAAACGTCATCTTCGATATATCCTTCTCCTGGATCCTCAGCTAGTGATATTCTGACCTTAGATCGAGCTTGGGGAACCAGTGGGCTCCGTGAAGCCGATCAAATAACTTGTCGATCCTCGGTAGCAGATAAGTATTCTGCACCGTCGGCCAGTTCAGCTCCCGGTAATCGATGCAGAGTCGAAGCGACCCATCCTTCTTCTTCACAAATAGCACCGGAGCTCCCCATAGTGATGAGCTCGGCCTAATAAATCCTGACTCCACTAGATCCTGGAGCTGCGTGCAGAACTCAGCCAGCTCCTTGGCTGCCATCCGGTATGGTGCCCGAGATACAGGCCTAGATCCGGGCACCAGCTGAATCTGAAAGCCTACGTCTCGTCGTGGGGGTACGTCGGAAAAGTCCCGAATCACGGGGATGTCGGCCATGGAGGCCTCCGCCTCTACCATCCAAAAACAGACCAGATACACCTCGTCTCCCTGATGATGGGCTTTGACATCCTGAATAGAGGATAATAAAATACGGGAGATGGGTATAATACGTTTTATCACCACCTCAGAGTCTTCATGTCTCAGTATGATCTTCTTTGTCTGGCAGTCGATCCTGGCATGGTTCCAATGTAGCCAATTCATGCCCAGGATCAAATCAAAATCTGGCATCTTCAGGCGTGTCATCGGTGCCTCAATTGGATTTCCCTCAATCTCCACCACCATATTGCACTTGGTGCATGTCTCTATCTCTGACTCATCTGGTAGCCGCACCTTCCTGTGGATGCCTTCGAAGTGCTGAACTTGGTCCAGATCATCTACGAACTCCTCCGAGACGAACGAGTGCAAAACACTCATGTCGAATAATCTGTATGCAGGTTTGTCATAGACAAACACTATACCTTAGGTGGTTTTGTTGTTCGGGTTATAAGTCTCGGAAAAATTAAGGTTTGTGCAAGCTACGATGAAATTGTAAAGAAAACATTAAAGTACATGTGATGACTTCGTCGGGGTTCCTCTCCTGAGCTAAATCCAGATCATACACCTTCTCCAGCCTTAGGCCTTTATCGTGATGTCTCCGACCCCGACCTCGTCCTATTCCTCGGCCCTGATGTGCTGGTGATGGAGGGGCTGTTGGAGGGGGAGGAGGAGGAGGTGGACGGAACAGCTGGGGGCAGTTGGCTCTGATGTGTCCTGGCTAGTGGCATCCAAAGCATACTACTGGGCGGAATCCTCTATCATCGTACCTTGGTGGCTCCTGGATCCGCACTGGTGGAGGAACTGGTACTGTAGGAGGTTGTTGCTCTGTCCTGAAGTTAGGACGAGGATGTCCTTTGCCTCTCTTGTGCCTCATAATCCTGCCCCACTATGGTACCATGCTATTCTCCCCAAAGTGCGTCACATCCACTGGTCTCTTCCCCTTACTATGCACCATCAGATGATCTGCTTTCTGTTTCTTCGTCGTCTCTACGATCTTGGCCAAGCTGTCATCGGCCACGAACAATATTGCCTGCCTCAGTGGGTCTTTGAGTCCTCGGTAGAACCTCTTGGCGTAAATTCTGTCATCGAATGAGTGCATCTCCGCAAATCTATCCAGATGGGAGAACTCCCTATGGTACTCTATCACCGATCGGCTCCCCTGTCTGAGGTTCAAAAATCTCTCCTCCAACTCGTCCCTGTCCGTCATTGTCACGAAGTACTCCAAAAAAGTGGCACTGAACTCCTCCCAAGTAATCTCCAAGTAATCCCGGTCCGCGTAAGTAGAATCCATCAAAGACTTCCACCATCTCTTGGCATGGGCATCCAAAGCAGTATTCTCCAAAGAGACTGTCGTGTTGACCAGGCAATTGATGCATGCGAGCATCTCCTGTATAGTATCCAATCATTCCTCCATCTTGACCGCATTCTCTGTCCCGTGGTACATCAGAGGGGACAAGATTTTGAATGCGCTCAACCAGTTGGATCTTGGGTTTGGTTGAGATGCAGGAACCTGATGTGCCTTAAATGCCTCCAGAATGGCTGTCAATGCCTGACCGAGCTCTGACTGCAGGAAGGGAGTGGCAGCCAGGGGAAAAGGAATGGTGTCTTGTGGGCCGGTACTCCTCGGGGGCTACACAAATATAAGGAATTTATTAGAATTGGCCTAACTAATTGTTTAGATGGACTATATATGTGGTTTCACACATGTGCACACCATTGCTTCTGCTGCATAGTTTGTCCGCAAACTAATGCCCGAATGGGGAGACCCAGTGTTTTGTGGACTTCTTTCTGTTATGATCATTTGTTAAGTGATACCAATTGTAACATCCCCCTCCTGCATACCGGAGAGTTTCCGGATCTTATACCCAGAACCGCCGTTTACGGTGATCCCAACTCACGGGTTAGTTGTCACCACTCAACACCGATCCTGTCGGCTAATTCGATCATATCACAAGCCAATTTTGCAAGAAATAATAAATACAAATATGAAAAGTCCACAACCACAGCACACACACACACACACACACACATATATATATATATATATATAATATATATAGATATGAAGTTTGTTTTTTCTTTTTCGCGTTTTATTTTGTTGCATTCTTACGAGTTGAATCCATTTTATTTTCCGTTTGGGTGTCATTCGTTATATCATTTTGGGGACTACTATTAATACTTGTGGTTATACCATGTGGGCTAAATGATTTGTGGCTTCCATTAGTAATATGCGGTGCTGGAATAATTTGTGGTGGGCTACTATTAGTAAATTGTGCTGATTTGGTGTGCTGGAATTCTTAGTTGTTGGATGGTTAGTGTGCTTGACGTGTGTTTGGCACTTGGCCAAGCCACATGTAGGCTGGTTTGTGCTTTGGGGCTTAATTGAGGACACCTCATGCTATGACTCGGTTGAGTTTGGCCTTATCTTACCGTTGGCCGCTTACTGTGTTGATTAAATAGCGCTGAACTTACGTTGTTTCATTCCTGCATCCTGTCCCGTGCGCTCTTCTTTCCGTCTGCCGCTGCTCCCGACTGCTGCTCCCGACCACTTCTCCCTCTCTCTCTCTCTCTCTTTCTGTTGGTGGTTGTTGCTACCCCTTGTGCCGTGCTACTACTTGTGCTGTGCCGAGCTCGTACCGCTGATTTGTTGCCGCTGTTCTGGGAGTTGTTGCCGTTGGATTTCCGCGTTCTCCTAGGGCTTGGCGACTTCCTTTCTTCCGACGATAGCAACACGCTTCTTCTTGCATCCAATATGGGGGCTCGTGGAAGAGCTCGGTTGTACCTCCGCTTAGTCCGATAGAGACCGATTGTACAGCTTTCTTCTTCTTCCTTCTCCCACTATAAGATTTCTTCTCCTCCATATGGTTTATGCTGCTGCCCTTGTGCTGTTTTGGGATTACTCCTATGCTTTAGTTTGGGGCTGGTTTGAGTTGGAACAACCATGTTTGGGGCTGGTTTGAGTTGGAACAACACTTATATATCTATAAGTTTTTGTGAACTTTATTATTGTATAACGGATTCTTACGCTTTTCCTAAACCTTTGACACCCTTAATAAAAAGTCTAAATCCTTTTTAACATTAACGCTACGAGTTATCCAAGAGACGCAACCAATTTAAAGTGCGTACTATTTCAGTATTTTTCGAGGCCGAGAAACAAGAGGATAGCATCTCACGATAAGCGTGGCGAGAATGCAGGAAAGGATACTGGTAAAGGAAAGACGATGATGACTATTTTATTTCTTGAAATTATGTTTATTCAAGTATTTTCACATTCCTGTTTTATTTGAAGGAAACTGTCTGTGCATATGAGTTTAACTCAATGATATCTCGCTAATAAGTTGAAATGGGGGCGAGGGAAAAGAAATCAATACAACTTTTCTGAGGGGAATTTTATATTAAAATATTAGTTTTCAGTTACATACATCAAGACAAGAATAATAAAATTCTGCATAAGAAAATGTGATGGTTTCAAATCCTTAAGTGGATTTACCAGTAGGGGTGAGCCTACACTTTTGCCCTTAAGTGGGATGTCCTTAAGTGGGTGGGGCCCAATTCAAGTTTGCATATCCAAGCATTTCCTATTTTATGTAACTAAAATTAAAGGGTAGATTAAGAATTGCATTAAAAGGGAAGGGTACGAAAATTATGATTTATTGAAGTGTATGCATATTGTTACTTCCCCTTTGCTTGCATGTATAATTATTTCACGAAATACTTTTCTCACTTAGTCATATTTTTATGACTAACCCATTGTGGACTATATTTTTAGGAAACAGGAGCTTCTCCCAGCGCACCCAAGAGGATTCCCCCTGAAGAGCCGGCGAATGTATGGTTAATGATTTTTATAGGAATCGAAGAAGCGCGGGAGAAACATAGAACCACTTGTACCGATGTTTCTTGTGATTACTGTAACGAGTATTATCTGTAAAACTTTTGAGTAAATAATCTATATGAATAAATATGGTGTTTATGATCTTTATACTATGTATCTATGTGATTCTGAACTGCAATCTTTTTATTGGAAACTGTGTCGATCCTCGAATCAATTGGGAAGCCCGGAAATAGGGTCTTCACAACTTGGTATCAGAGGAATGGTTTTCAATATTTTGGTCGTAGACAGTACAAAGTCATAAAACAAGTTAAAACTGTAACATAATTAATTCAATCCCTTATAGGAACTCATCCAAGTATATTCCAGTCGACGACGTCACGAACTTCGAGAAGAGCGCGAAGAACATCAAAATACGAGGTCAAAAGGAAGTGACAATGGACATCATCAACGACGCCCCTCAGATTTCGTACTAGCAATAGCGTAAGCGTTTAAATTAGTCTTTCCAGTGTTAGCTGCGTTGATCCTACACCAAGACAGCATCCGATGAACCCTTCTGCTGATCTCCCTCCAGTCACTGTAGCACCTGCACCCCTCTACCGTCAAATGGACTATGACCTCAAGCGATTTATGGAGTTAAAACCACCGACCTTCGTAGGAGGCTTGTCTCCTTTAGAAACGGAAGATTGGATACTCCGCATCGAAATGATATTCCAAGTCATGTGCTGTCCGAAAGATTGGAAGGTCGAATTCGCTTTGTTTTTATTGGAAGGCGCAGCGAAGCGTTGGTGGAATAATGTTATTGCTATGAAGTTCGCAAGACGTGGAATCGTGACGTGGACAAACTTCCTTCAAGAATTCACAAACTGGTTTGTGCCACAGTCAGAGAAACGAGTATTGCATGACAAATTTCTGCGGCTCGTTCAAGGGACAAAGTCAGTGCTACAATACGAGACGGAATTTTCCAAATTGGCATATGCAGATTCCCTCGTAACTTCCGAAGAAAATCGCTGCCGCCAATTCCAACAAGGACTGCAGGACGATATTCATAATTTGCTAGTACCCCTTGATATTCTGGAGTACGGAAAGCTGGTTGAACGAGCGCGCTTAGTGGAGATTGATCAGGAAAAGTCGCAAAAGCGACGAGACAGCGGAAAAAGAAAAGTCACCGAAACACCGACTCAGGAAGAAGCACAAAGTAAAGATGTGAAAACTTTGCAAACTGGTCCTTCTTCGAGCAATGCGTCTCAAGCAACTACGATAAAGTGTGCCAAATGTAACCGGTTTCATCGAGGGGAAAGCTTAATTGGAGTTTGTTTCTACTGCCGTCAGCCTGGTCACACAAAGAGAAATTGTACAAAATTAATAAATAAAGAAGTCAACTCGCGAGGACCTCCCCTTCCAACACCACATCAATTATATCAAATGTATGTTGAGTCTTTAGCATCAACCCCTGCACCGACACCTATACTTACTCTTGCTCCAACTCCTCCTCAAGATGTTCCAGAAGAACACTTGATTCAGCCTCGTGCTTTCAATTTAGAGCCTTACCTTAAAAAGGGAATGCAATAAATAACGAGTTGTTGTTCTTAAATATTTGTGTATATAAATAACAGTTTGGTTTCAAGTTAAGTGATCAATTTTTATTTTCGAGGACGAAAACTCCTTCTAAGGAGGGAAGAATTATGACGATCTAACTTTCGTACAATTTTTTTTTTAAATTTTTTCCTGATGATGATCACAAGGCAGTACGATGTTTGTTTTTGCTTTTTTCGCGTTTTATTTTGTTGCATTCTTACGAGTTGAATCTATTTTATTTTTCGTTTGGGTATCATCCGTTATATCATTTTGGGGCCTACTATTAATACTTGTGGTTATACCATGTGGGCTAAATGATTTGTGGCTGCCATTAGTAATATGAGCTGCTGGAATAATTTGTGGTGGGCTGCTATTAGTAAATTGTGCTGATTTGGTGTGTTGGAATTCTTAGTTGTTGGTTGGTTAGTGTGCTTGACGTGTGTTTGACACTTGGCCAAGCCACATGTAGGCCGGTTTGTGCTTTGGGCTTAATTGAGGACACATAATGATATGACCTGGTTGAGTTTGGCCTTACCTTACTGCTGGCCGCTTACTGTGTTGATTAAATAGCGCCGAACTTACGCTGTTTCCATTCCCGCATCCTGTCCCGTGCGCTCTTCTTTCTGTCTGCTGCTGCTTCCGACTGCTGCTCCCGACCACTTCTCCCTCTCTCTCTCTCTCTTTCCGTTGGTGGCTGCTGCTACCCCTTGTGTCGTACTGCTACTTCCTGTGCTGTGCCGAGCCCGTACCGCCGATTTGCTGTCGCTGTTCTGGGAACTGTACGTTGCTGTTGGATTTCTGCGTTCTCCTAGGGCTTGGCGACTTCCTCTCTTCCGACGATATCAACACTTCTCCTTCTTCTTACATCCAATACAGGGGCTCGTGGAAGAGCTCGACTGCACCTCCGCTTAGTCCGACAAAGACCGGTTGTACAACTTTCTTCTTCCTCCTTCTCCCACTGTAAGATTTCTTCTCCTCCATATGGTTTATGTTGCTGCCCTTGTGCTGTTTTGGGATTACTCCTATGCTTTAGTTTGGGGCTGGTTTGAGTTGGAACAACCATGTTTGGGTCTGGTTTGAGTTGGAACAACACTTATATATCTATAAGTTTTTGTGAACTTTATTTTTATATAACGGATTTATACGCTTTTCCTATTCCTTTGTCACCCTTAATAAAAAGTCTAAATTCTTTTTAACATTAACGCTACGAGCTATCCAAGGGGCACAACCAATTTAAAGTGCGTACTATTTCAGTATTTTTCGAGGCCGGGAAACAAGAGGATGCCATCTCACGATAAGCGTGGCGAGAATGCATGAAATGATACTGGTAAAGGAAATACGATGGTGAGTATTTTATTTCTTGAAATTATGTTTATTCAAGTATTTTCATATTCCTGTTTTATTTAAAGGAAACTGCATGTGCATATGAGTTTAACTCAATCATATCTCACTAATAAGTTGAAATGAGGGCGAGGGAAAAGAAATCAATACAACTTTTCTGAGGGGAATTTTATATTAAAATATTTGTTTTCAGTTACATACATCAAGATAGGAATAATGAAATTCTACATAAGGAAATGTGAGGGTTTCAAATTCTTAAGTGGATTTATCAGCAGGGGTGAGCCTACACTTTTGCCCTTAAGTGAGATGCCCTTAAGTGAGTGGGGCCCAATTCAAGTTTGCATACCCAAGCATTTCCTATTTTATGCAACTAAAATTAAGGGGTAGATTATGAGTTGCATTAAAAGGGAAGGGTACGAAAATTATGATTTATTGAAGTGTATGCATATTGTTACTTCCCCTTTGCTTATATGTATAACTATTTCACGAAATACTTTTCTCACTTAGTCATATTCTTATGACTAACCCGTTGTGGACTATATTTTTAGGAAACAGGAGCTTCTCCCAATGCACCCAAGAGGATTCCCCCTGAAGAGCTGGTGAAGGTATGGTTAAAGATTTTTATGGGAATCGAAGAAGCGCATCAGAAACATAGAACCACTTGTACCGATGTTTCTTGTGATTACTGTAACGAGTATTATCTGTAAAACTTTTGAGTAAATAATCTATATGAATAAATGTGGTGTTTATGATCTTTGTACTATGTATCTATGTGATTCTGAACTACGATCTTTTTATTGGAAACTGTGTCGATCCTCGAGTCAATTGGGAAGCCCGGAAATAGGGTCTTCACACACACAGACACACAGACACACAAATATATATATATATATGTATATATATATGTATATATATTTATATGTATATATATTTATATATATATATATAAGAAGAGTGCAGATAGTCCACAATGACAACAAAACTAAAAGAGTGCAAGGGCTTAAGCCCGATACAGATCCAAGAGAAAACTAATAATGTAAAGGCACTATCTCACTCTACATTATGTGGAAGCAACACAAAATACTCTCCAACCTGTCACCATGTGGAAGTAGTGATACGCGACATCTGCTCCTCAGGGTCTACCGTCCCGTCCTACTTGATGTACTACGACTCCTGTTGAAATTGTTGAAGTGGAAGTTAGAGGACTTTTGGACCTGGGCGGTCTGGGAGGAGGTCGGGCGGTCTGGCGTGACCGAACGACTTGGCGGTCTGCCTCTGCGGTCTGGCTTGTCTAAGCCTAGCTGCGGTCTTCTGGCCTGATCACTGGTATGGGTTCAAGGCGGCTGAAGGTGAAGGCCGCGCGGTCTGTCTCTGACCGCGTGGCGGGTTGTTCGTCTTCATGTGTGCGCGGTTTATTTCTAACCGCGTGGCGGGTTGTCTTCTTCAAGGCTGTGGCGGTCTGGTGTGACCGCACAGCTTGTTCCAGTTCGCTCCAGAATGCGGTCTGGTGGCTGACCGGGCTTTCTGGTGTATTCGCGGACTAAGGGTCTTGTCGCGCGGTCTTAGTTCGCGGTCTCAGGAGGAGACTGGTATGCGAGCAGGTCGCTGCTCGCGGTCTCAGAAGGAGACCGGCATGCGGACAGGAGTTCGCGGGTTGATGGCGAACTGGCTGTGTTCGCGGTCTCGGGCGAACACAGGAGGTGAACAGCTTCGGGCGGTCTGGCGATCTCCTTTGGAGTCGCGATCTGCTGTGAGAGTGGCGGTCTCTCATGGTTGATGTTGAAGCTGGCGAGTTCACCAAAATGAAGCAGGAGTTCTATTGTTGATCACGCGGTGTGACCGGTCAGGTCGCGCGGTCTGGAGGGTGGTGATCCTATCTCATAGGGTGGTGACTGGATCAGGTTCCACACCTATAAATAGGAGCCACTGTAGCAGCAAATTATGACACACCAAGTGTAAGCTGAGTTCGCTTCTTTCCTACGGTCTCTATTTGTCTGACCGGGCGGTCTGCTGATTGAATTCTTCTTGTGCAGCTTCTGCGGATAGTGCGGGCAGCAACGATCACCTCTTCCTCTGAAAGTGTTCGGGTGGTCTGCGGCTTGGAGTTGTGGTGCTGGAGTTCGGGAGAATCAGGAGTTCGGAAAGGAAGGGTGCGGTCTGATCAGCGGGTTGGTGTTATTCTGAGATCGGCAGCGGGTTGCGATCTGGCGGGTTGCTGAGGTCGCAAGGGAGACCGCGCGGTCTCAAGTTGTCTTCAACATTGTATCTTTTCCTTTGGTTTTGTGCTGGCGAAATCATGTCTCGTCAAGCATGCCTTGCCTTGTAATTTGAAGTTGCTATCAATAAAGATCACTTGTTTGTCTCCATTTGCTTCTGGTTGTTTGACTTGTGAACTCTAAGTTGACTAACTCCTACTCGCTTCATAAAGATTCGAAAAATTTCACATGGTATCAGAGCGAGGTTGGAGTGGATAGAGCAGTGAGTGACTTAGAGTATCTCGGCATCTCGTTGCTTTGACGCTCTGGCTCTATATATAGAGGGGTAGGGGTCTCTGAGGGCACGACTTTTCTGATCTCGCTCAAGATGTCGCGCAGTATTACCGAGGAAGCTGCCGCTGACATGGCCGAGCTTGAAAGTCTGCTGCCACCGTTGCGGAAGCCTGCTCGCGACGCCGAGCTTGAGGACTTCCTCGCTTCCCGGAAGAGGAAGAGGCTCGAAAAGAAGAAGGGGAAGAGGAATAAGAAGCAGAAGAATGTCGCCGCCTCTGAGAATGTCGCCGATTCTCTGCAGGTCGGCAGTACCCAGCAAGTACTTGACGACTTGGGTCTCGGCCACTCGGGTGAATCGCCTATCCCTAACCTTCCCGCGTCGAACGTCGCCCTGGAGGCGAATACTTCTGGAATCTCGACCCAAGTTCAGACTGAACTCCCTTCCTTACAAAGTGAGAGCTACCTACTCGCCGCTTTTCTAGTTTGAGTCGCCTAATTTGTTGGCGAGTTTCTGATACTTTCTACACTATCTCGCAGATCCGCTACTTACCGCTGCCCAGGAGGAGCCTTTGATCGCCATCCCTCTGCGATCATCGCCTATGATCTCGCCCCGGACTGGGGGAGGTGGTCGCCGAGGTGGATCGGTGCGAGTCCTTCAAAGCTCTTCGGTGGACAAGAGGCCGATGAGCGAGCAGAGGGCTCCTCCAGCGAGTAACACTCCTCCGCCGCCACCGCCTTTGCAGCAACCAGAGGTGGAGAGTAGCGCGCAGCTACCCGCGGACGAACTTCCTCCACCTCCTCCTTTTCCACCGCCTGCCGACATGCAAGATGATCGTCGCCTTCTGTCTTCCTCGGCTCCCACCACGCATCCGTCTGAGTCCTCGCGTCGAGGCGGGGTGGCGGGGTCTTCTGGTTTCTTCGTTCCCAGAGGGGGAGGGCGACTAGCGGATGGTCGCGGTCGGGGTGATGTGCATTCCAGCAGGGAGCACATCGACGGATCGCACTCTAACTAGCGAGATGGCGGCCATCGCAGTCTATCCCCGCATCGGGGAAGGGGCTCTCCTCGCCGCCAATCTCGGAGTCCTCGCCGCGACTCGCGGAGTGATGCTCATCGGCCTGGTAAATGGAAGTTACTATTTTGCCGAATATCTTGAAAAAAGGTCTTGTCGCTACTCGCTACTAAGGCTTTGCTTTTTGTCTTCTTCTGCAGTTCGCGCTCAAACCCCTTTTGGGGATCTGATTGACGGGGTTGGGCTTCCCTCCCGCGAGTACCAGGAGAGGGCTACTCGCGCCATCCTGGACTTGGAGGCGAAGTTGGAGCGTCTGGAGATCAGCGAGTCTCATCGTCGCCGGACTGCGGTGGAGGCGCGAGTCGAGCGCTTGGCGGCCGCTGACTCTCAGCGTCGCCTGACCGAGCTGGAGGTGCGAGTATCCCGGCTAGAAGAGTTCGATGCTCGGCTGGTGGGAGCAGAATCTCGCCTTCAATCTGTCGGCGATCTGGAGCGCCGGGTTGGTAGGATGGAGCATCGTCAGCAGTTGCATCATGACGAGCTGGTGGGAATGCACGCGAGCATGGGCTCCGCTGGTCGCCTAGCGAGGATGGAGGAGCAGCTGCGACAAGGCGAGGATGTGATGTCGGTGGCCTTCGAGCATTTCAAGCGAGCTCGCAGCATGGGTTGGGTTGGGCGACAACCACAACTTCCCGATTCTCAGGCGAACCCCTAGGATCCTGACTTTTTTCTCTTTGTAGTAGCTAGTCGCCTTTTGGCGAATGATATGTAATTCTAAACAATTTGATTTCTTCAAGTAATATGTTATTTGGCGAGTATGAAAATTGCCCTTGCTTTCTCGTCTGCTTGTTGTGATGTCTGGATTTACTTTTTTGATTTTTTGTTTCTTTCTTGCGAGTATTTGTTGAATGTTGCATCGATTTGGCGAGCATCCTAGTGATCTGATGCAGGTAGTCGCTCACTTGGTGTTGGTGATTTGATGTGCGTCGTTGGTTTTGGCGACGTTTCCTCGATTCTCGCCACCCCTTACTCGTGCTCGCGGCGGCGTACGCGACAAGCCAAGTATCGTCGAGTACTATAAATAGGGGGGTGGGTACGTATTTATTACGCTTTTGGCGATTTCCTTTCTTTCCAGCGAGTATCTACCGATTATTCGACTCCTCGCCTCTTTGATACTCGCTTCTCCGTTTTCTTCCTTTCCAAATGGCTGACGAGGCAGCTATTCATCGTGCGAGTCATGCAAAGAACTTTGAGGCGACTTCCTTCAAGAAGACAATTACTCGGCCGAGCGATCTGAAGGAGTTCTCTGCCAAATACTTGTCGTCGGGGTATGTCGGCAGGCTTCCTCGCGAGGATGAGCGCCTAAACTCATTCTCGGCGACCGAGCTAATATTCCCCATCCGCCACTTCGAAGTCGGCCTACGACTACCATTGTGGTCGGAGGTCTGCCAGATACTCCGCTATCACGGGATAGTCTCGGCCCAGATTAACTCGAACGGAGTGGCGATGATCATGGGCTTTCTCTGCTTCTTACGAGAACAGAAGATCGCCTTCGATCTTTCCGTCTTCCGGCGAGTATTCCATTTCGGCTCCACTAGCGAAGGCGTCGTCTTCTTGTGCAGCCACGTATGCACGCTGGTCAGCACGGCGAACAAGAACCATCGCTGGACCGAGCGATTAGTTGTCGTTAAGGGCGACTTTGGAGTCGTCCCGACCTCATCTTTCCAACCGGCGGAGAGGGCCTTCGCTGTCCCTTATTTGGAGGAGAGCCGGGAGAAGCTACTTGACAGCTTCCAGGGTCGCCGCCTGGATGTCGTCCTCTGGAGGAGGCGAGTAGATGAGCTCGCCGAAGTGTTCCCGGGTGAAGGTAGTCTTTTGAGCGAGTATTAATTAGACTTGCCCCTTTGTCTTTAACTGATAACTAATGTCTTTGCTTTGTGCCTTGGTGCAGCTACTCGCTCCTTACCGAGCGAGCTTCTTCCTTTGGTGCCGAAGGCGGGAGCTCCTACGTCGCCGGGTGGCGATGAGCAGGCGAGGCGTTCGACGTGGTGTTCGCCCTTTATGGTCGCGCTGATGCCGAATCCCTGCAAGTTGTTTCAGCCGAGTACCTTGCACACCAGAGCTCGCGAGCTTACCTGCGAGCTGCCGAGCTCGGTCACGCGACGGCTAGGAAACTGCTTGAGTAGGAGCAGGTGATCAAGGTGCAGAGCAAAAAGCTCATCACCATGGGGCTGGAGTCCGCCAAGTGGAAAGATCATGAGGTACTCGCTCGTTGCCTTTCTGGTTTTCAGGACAGTCGGCTTTCGCGCCGATTGATGTTTGCTAACCACTGTCTTTATCTGTACAGGCCGCCGAGGTGGAAATGGTGAAGAAGGTGTCCCAGCTGGAGAAGGAGCCGGAGGATACTCGGCAGACCTTGGAGGCCGCCCAAGTTCGCATCGCCGAGCTGGAAACTCGGCCTGCCGAGCAACAGCCTTCGTCAGCGGGCCCCTCCAAGGTTGGCAAGCAGATTCGAATACACGGCGATGAAATGCCGCATATTCGCCGCGAGATCGCGCGAGCAACCGGGAAGGTGGTCTTGAGCAAGCTGAAGGCCGAAGGTCTCCTAAAGCCGGAGGCAATGGACCTGACTGTCATGGACATCATCCCGGCACTACTCGCCGAAGAGTCCACTTCTCCCAGGCGAGTTCTTTCGTCGTCTTCTAGCGATGATGACGATTCTGAGGAAGAGGAGGATGATGCAGATGTCGATGGCGACGATGATGGCGAGGACGATGATGAAGGCGATGATGGAGCATAGTCGCCTAGTTCCCTCTTGCAAATCTGTACAACATTTTTTGTATATGCAATCATGAGAGTAATGAATACAATTTTTTGCTCGTCTTCTGTAGTCGCTTCTTGCTTTTCTTCTTTTGTGGTTATGTCGAGTAGGCTCTTAGGTTCGAGGCGAGGTTGAGTGCTCGCTAGGCGACTAAGCGTAGATGAGATAGGATACTGCGGACGACGATCATACCTTGCTCGCACGTTAGTTGCTCGCTTGTTGGATACTCGCCTCTATATACTCGTGTGTGCATACTCGTATCTGCATACTCGCATCTGCATACTCGCATCTGCATACTCGCACCTGCATATGAAGAAGTCTTTTTAGAGGCATGCAATCCCGAGACTCCATCTTGTACCCACCACGTTTGATGTTGATGGAGAGATTGACACGATAGGGAATGACTGTCGGGGAGGTTCCAGAGGAACGCCTTCCAAGGGAACACACCATCCCAAGGTCTTCATCCTACTGCTCTTGTTGATGCAGTTGAAGAGGTCGACACAGTAGGGAATGACTGTCGGGGAGGTTCCAAAGGAACACCTTCCAAGGGAACACACCATCCCAAAGTCTCCATCCTACTGCTCTTGTTAATGCTGTTGAAGAGGTCGACACAGTAGAGAATGACTGTCGGGGAGGTTCCAAAGGAACACCTTCCAAGGGAACACACCATCCCAAGGTCTCCATCCTACTACTCTTGTTGATGCTGTTGAAGAGATCGACACAGTAGGGAATGACTGTCAGGGAGGTTCCAAAGGAACACCTTCCAAGGGAACACACCATCCCAAGGTCTCCATCCTACTGCTCTTGTTGATGCTGTTAAAGAGATCGACACAGTAGAGAATGACTGTCGGGGAGGTTCCAAAGGAACACCTTCCAAGGGAACACACCATCCCAAGGTCTCCATCCTACTGCTCTTGTTGATGCTGTTGAAGAGATCGACACAGTAGGGAATGACTGTCGGGGAGGTTCCAAAGGAACACCTTCCAAGGGAACACACCATCCCAAGGTCTCCATCCTACTGCTCTTGTTGATGCTGTTGAAGAGATTGATACTTTCCTGCCATACTTGACAACCAGAGAGGATTTAAACATACCTACTCAGATGATCGAAAGAAGTAAACGGGAGCGAAGTGCTTTGCTGCGAGCCTTTGGCTCTCGAGGGTTTATGACACCTTTATTCAAGGGTCCCCTGCGAGGTTAAGTGGATCATCCCTTCGTCGGATTGGGAGGTCAGCGTCCAGACTTCTTCCTGATAATCTTACCAGCCGGATGAGAGGTGCGGTCGGAGGGTTCCTGCAGCCAACGTGCAAGGGGGGAGCTGATCTCGACCGTCAGTGCAGAGGCTTGGTCTTATGAGAATGCACTACCGAGGCACCGTACAATCACCTGTTCTGGGTTTTATAAGAATCAAGTCGGAGGCCAGTTTCCCAACCCATCGTGGAGATCGACTTCACCTTCCTTTAGACAATTGCTTTTTAGGAGAAGAAAAGAAGCTCTCGCAGCCCGTTTTCCCGGGGGGCGAGGAATTTATATTCATCGTAGGAAATTACAAAAGAGGGGGAGAATACACCTTCCCTGCTCAGGGATAAAACCTTTTCAGGTCGTCACCGCTCCAGGTATTTCCCAATAGCTCTCCTTCTTGGTTATGTAGACGATATCCTTCCGTCATGAGCGCTTCATGGATGATGAAGGGCCCTTCCCAATTTGGGTTGAGCTTCCCTACGACTGCTGATCTTCTTGCCGCGTCCACTTTCTTCATGACTAGATCACTTGCTAGGAAGTGTCTGAGGCGGACATGTTTGTTGAAATTGTTGAAGTGGAAGTTAGAGGACTTTTGGACCTGGACGGTCTGGGAGGAGGTCGGGCGGTCTGGCGTGACCGCACGACTTGGTGGTCTGCCTCTGCAGTCTGGCTTGTCTAAGCTTAGCTACGGTCTCCTGGCTTGATCGCGGGTATGGGTCCAAGGCGGCTGAAGGTGAAGGCCGCGCAGTCTGTCTCTGACCGCGTGGCGGGTTGATCGCCTTTAGGTGTGCGCGGTCTGTGCGTGACCGCGTGGCGTGCTATCTTCTTCAAGGCTGTGGCGGTCTGGTGTGACCGCACAGCTTGTTCCAGTTCTCTCTAGAATGCGGTCTGGTGACTGACCGGGCTTTCTGGTGGTATTTGCTGAATAAGGGTCTTAGTCGCGCGGTCTCAGGTCGCGGTCTCAGGAGGAGACTGGTATGCGAGCTGGATGTTGTTCGCGTTCTCAGGTGGAGACCGGCATGCGGACTTGAGTTCGCGGGTTGATGGTGAACTGGCTGTGTTCGCGGTCTCGGACGAACACAGGGGGTGAACAGCTTCGGGCGGTCTGGCGATCTCCCTTGGAGTCGCGATCTGCTGTGAGAGTAGCGGTCTCTCATAGTTGATGTTGAAGCTGGCGAGTTCACCAAAATGAAGCAGGAGTACTGTTGCTGATCGCGCGGTGTGACCGGTCAGGTCGCGCGGTCTGGAAGGTGGTGATCCTATCTCATAGGGTGGTGACTGGATCAGGTCTCACGCCTATAAATAGGACCCATCGGCAGCAATAATTAAGACACACCAAGTGTAAGCTGAGTTCTCTTCTTTCCTGCGGTCTCTATTTGTGTGACCGGGCGGTCTGCTGATTGAACTCTTATTGTGCAGCTTCAGCGGATTGTGCGGGCAGCAGCGATCACCTCTTCCTCTGAAAGTGTTCGGGCGGTCTGCGGCTTGGAGTTGTGGTGCTGGAGTTCGGGAGAATCAGGAGTTCGGAAGGAAGGGTGCGGTCTGATCAGTGGTTGGTGTTGTTCTGAGATCGGCAGCAGGTTGCGGTCTGGCGGGTTGCTGAGGTCGCAAGGGAGACCGCGCGGTCTCAAGTTATCTTCAATTTCTGTTTTTCTCTTTGGTGTTTGTGCTGGCGAAATCATGTCTCGCCAAGCATGCCTTGCCTTGTAATTTGAAGTTGCTATCAATAAAGATCTCTTGTTTGCCTTCATTTGCTTTTGGTTGTTTGGCTTGTGAACTCTAAGTTGACTAACTCCTGCTCGCTTCATAAAGATTCGAAAAATTTCACATTGTATCAAAGCGAGGTTGGAGTGGATAGAGCAGTGAGTGACTTAGAGTAGCCATCACCTTTGTGAAGAAGGAACCAGTGGTAGAGCAATGGAAGCGAGGGGTCTTGGAATTGTGATGCTTACATCGACTAACTTCAAGAAGTGGAAGTCGTGTATGCAAAGCTATCTTCTAGGTGAGGACCTCTGGGAGGTAGTTGGTGGAGATCAGACGCAGGAAGTTGTCCTGGAAGGGGATAATGGGGCTGAGGTGAGAACTTGGAGGAGGACGAATGCGAAGGCTGAGTTCACTCTGAAGAGAGCAATTTCACCTGATCTGTTTGATCACATTCTGGGATGTGGATCAGCTACGGAGATCTGGAGAGCCCTGGATGGGCTGTTTAACAAGAAGAATGTAGCAAGGCTACAGTTCTTGGAGAATGAGCTGGCAAGGTCGGCTCAGGGTGATCTTTCTATCTCCACTTTCTTTCTGAAGATGAAGAACTTGTGCGCTGAAATCTCAGCATTGGATCCTGATGAGCCTCTCTGAGGCGAAGCTGAAGAGGCACATCATTCGCGGCTTGCGGAAGGAATATATTGTTTTTGTGACGTCGGTGCAGGGATGGGCAAATCAGCCGTCTCTGTTGGAGCTGGAGAACTTGCTTGCATCGCAAGAAAGTTTGGCAAGGCAGATGGCAGGGATGTCGGTGGCTGGGGGAGATGGCGAAGTGCTCTTCTCGGGGAAGAAGAAGAAGTGGGATAAGAAGAAGAACACCGCTGGAGGAGGCTATGGGCCTTCAACTTCTGGGCAGCAGGAAAGGGGGTATGCTCCCAAGGCTGACGGGAAGAAGAAGGGTGAAGGTCCGAAGTGCTTCAAGTGTGGCAAGTATGGCCACATCAGGAATGATTGCAAGGTGGTCACCCAAGCTGGGCATGCTGCGGAGAAGGAGGAAGCTGAGGCCAGGCAGTTTGAAGGAGGTTGGGGAGGAGCCTTCTCGGCTTCTGTTGGAGCTTCTGCTTCTATCAACTATCTGGAAGACTGGATCGTGGACTCGGGGTGTGGTCATCACCTCACCGGAGACGAGACCAAGCTTTCTTCTGCACAGCCCTATACAGGTAACAATGCAATCATTACTGTTGATAATACTGTGCATCCAGTAGAGAAGGTGGGGGTTGTTTCCTTGGGCAGTGATAGAGGGTCACTTACTTTGAAGAGTGTCTATCACGTGCCTGGTATGAGGAAAAACCTCTTCTCCGTGACCAACGCTGTAGACGTTGGGTATCACGTTCTGTTCGGCCCAACAGAAGTGAAGTTTCTACGCAATTTTGAGGCTGTAAAGGCTGAGGTCGTCCATGTCGGGAGACGGGCAAAGGACTTGTTCGTTTTATCGACAAGTTCCTACGTCGACAAGATGAAGACGAATGATGGTGCCGTTATATGGCATGAGAGGTTGGGGCACGTAGGGATGGACAAGCTGAAAGCTATGGCGGTGAGAGGTCTGGTCAAGGGCCTGCCAAGTCTATCTTCCTACAGTGAAGGTCATGTTTGCGCGGGATGTCAGTTCGGCAAGTCTCATCGACTACCGTTTGACAAGTCGCAGACAAGGAGTAGTGTGCCGTTGGAGTGCATCCACGGTGACTTAATGGGACCTACTGCTACCCCAAGCCTCGGAGGCAGCAGATATATGCTGGTGTTGATCGATGATTACACCAGATATGTCTGGGTATATTTCATGAAGGAGAAGGCGGAGGTGTTTGCCAAGTTTGTGGAGTTCAAGGAGCTCGTGGAGGGTCGGCTAGGACTGCAGGTGAAGAAGCTGAGGACTGACAACGGAGGGGAGTTCACCTCCAGTGAGTTCTCTACTTTTTGCAGGAAGGCAGGCATCCGGAGAGAGCTCACTTGTGCACATACTCCACAGCAGAACGGAGTTGCAGAGCGAAAGATCTGTCATCTGACGGAGACCTGCAAGTGTTGGCTGCATGCCAAGAGTATCCCAAAGTCCTTCTGGGCGGAGGGAATGTCTTGTGCTGCCTACGTCATCAACAGGATGCCTTTGAGTCCCATCAACATGTTGACTCCGCATGAGATGATGTTCAAGGAGAAGCCAAGCGTGGCACACCTTAGGGTGTTTGGTTTTACCTGCTACGTGCATGTTCCAGATGCTCTTCGGACGAAGCTAGATGCGAAAGCAAGGAAGCTAGTCTTCGCGGGATACGATGAGCGGAAGAAAGGATGGAAGTGCATGGACCCGGAGACGCGGAGGTTTGTGGTATCTCGCGACGTCGTGTTCGATGAGGTGACATCTTACAAGGGGTCTTCTGATGTGGAGCTACCAGAGAGCAGGGTGGAGGTGCCGGAGGAAGCTGTGGAGGATCTTCAGGTGGAGCTACATGTGTCACCAGGTGGTCCATCTCCTTCTAGTTCCGAGACGGGGGCTTCTGGTTCAGGGAGCAGGGGGGAGCGATGCTCCTAGCACGTCTGGAAGAGGAGCTACGGAAGAAGCAGCTGAAGATAATGCGGTTCAGGGGAAGGAGCTGAGGAGGTCGAAGCGAGCGATCGTCGCCCCTGATCGCTATACAGGAGGAAACGCAGTGAGCTTCGTCTCATGTTTCTTCGCTGGTCCCTTGGATGAGAGGGAGCCGTCGAGCTTTGAGAAGGCCAGAGGCGTGAAGGAGTGGGA
The DNA here is from genome assembly GCA_033032865.1 of Dactylorhiza incarnata. Taxonomy (NCBI): domain Eukaryota; kingdom Viridiplantae; phylum Streptophyta; class Magnoliopsida; order Asparagales; family Orchidaceae; genus Dactylorhiza; species Dactylorhiza incarnata. Next base: position 240,934 of record JAWHQI010000271.1, read on the forward strand.
CATTGTTATGCAAGAAGAGATGGCAGCTCTCGAGAAGAATGAGACTTGGTCTCTTGTGCCCAAGCCCAAGGGCACCACTCCTGTGACATGCAGGTGGGTTTACAAGCTCAAGAAGAAAGCTGACGGCAGCATCGAGCGGTACAAGGCTTGTCTTGTAGCTCGGGGGTTATCGCAGCAATACGGTGAAGACTACGAGGAGACATTCAGTCCGGTGGCAAAAATGACTTCAGTTAGGTTCATCATTGACTTGGCGGCGTTCTCTGGATGGGAGATTCGTCAAGAACGCTTTCTTGTACGGCGAGATTGACAAGGATATCTTCATGGTCCAGCCACCAGGTTTTGTGTCTGAAGATTTTCCGGAGCATGTCTGCAAGTTGAAGAAGGCCCTGTATGGGTTGAAGCAAGCGCCGAGGGCGTGGTACGGGAAGATCGCAGAATATCTCCTATTCTGTGGATTTGGTGCTTCAGACTCAGACTCATGCTTGTTCGTCAAGAAGAGCGGGGAGCTTCAAGTCATCGTGCTGCTATACGTCGACGATATGATCGTGACGGGGAACTCGAAGGAGGAGGTAGCGCAGCTTCGAGCCGAGCTGTCCATCAGGTTCGAGATGAAGGATCTAGGTGAGCTTCACCATTTCCTTGGACTCGAGGTGCAGAGGAAGGAAGGTGGAGTGCTGGTGACCCAGGCCGGATATGCGGAGCGGATCGTGGAGCGATTCAGCATGAAGGAAGGGAAGTGCACTTCCACACCTCTGGAGAAGGCCACAAAACTTCGGAAGGATGAGGGGAGAATTATGCAAGATCCGTAGGTGTTCCGAGCTCTAGTTGGGAGCTTGATTTATCTGACGATCACGAGGCCGGATATTGCATATGCAGTTGGCAGAGTGAGTCGATATATGGCGGAGCCACGGGTACCTCATCTGCTAGCGGCCAAGAACATTCTGAAGTATGTCAAGGCGACCTCGGACATGAGTCTCCTATACAGGAGGGATGCGGGTTTCGAGGTGCACGGGTACATGGATGCTGATTACGGGGGAGATTCGGATGATCGGAAGTCGACATCTGGATTCATCTTCATGGCGGGCCCTGCGGCTATATCATGGTGCAGCAAGAAGCAGGATTCCGTATCGGTCTCCACCACGGAAGCGGAACACAAGGCTTCGGCCTTGGCAGCTCAGGAAGCCATCTGGCTTAGGAGGTTGGTGGGAGATGTCCACAAGGAGGTTCGGGAGCCGACTCTGCTACGCGGCGACAACGAGAGTGCTCTCAAACTGGTGACTAATCCAGTTTGTCATGCAAGGACCAAGCATATCGAGATCGAGCATCACTTCATACGGGAGAAGGTGCTGGAGGGATCTCTTTCGGTCGAGCATGTGCGGAGTGCGGACAACGTGGAGGACATCTTCACAAAGGTGCTGGCGAAAGGGTCGTTCACACGGCTAAGGAGCCTACTGGGGCTAGTTTCAACTTCCCACTTCAAGGGAGAGTGTTGAAATTGTTGAAGTGGAAGTTAGAGGACTTTTAGACCTGGGCGGTCTTGGAGGAGGTCGGGCGGTCTGGCGTGACCGCACGACTTGGCGGTCTGCCTCTGCGGTCTGGCTTGTCTAAGCTTAGCTACGGTCTCCTGGCTTGATCGCGGGTATGGGTTCAAGGCGACTGAAGGTGAAGGCCGCACGGTCTGTCTCTGACCGCGTGGCGGGTTGATCACCTTCAGGTGTGCGCGGTCTGTGCGTGACCGCGTGGCGTGCTATCTTCTTCAAGGCTGTGGCGGTCTGGTGTGACCGCACAGCTTGTTCCAGTTCTCTCCAGAATGCGGTCTGGTGGCTGACCGGGCTTTCTGGTGGTATTTGCGGACTAAGGGTCTTAGTCGCGCGGTCTCAGGTCGCGGTCTTAGGAGGAGACTGGTATGCGAGCTGGACGTTGTTCGCGGTCTCAGGTGGAGACCGACATGCGGACTTGAGTTCGCGGGTTGATGGCGAACTGGCTGTGTTCGCGGTCTCGGACGAACACAGGGGGTGAACAGCTTCGGGCGGTCTGGCGATCTCCCTTGGAGTCGCGATCTGCTGTGAGAGTGGCGGTCTCTCATAGTTGATGTTGAAGATGGCGAGTTCACCAAAATAAAGCAGGAGTACTGTTGCTGATCGCGCGGTGTGACCGGTCAGGTCGCGCGGTCTGGAAGGTGGTGATCCTATCTCATAGGGTGGTGACTGGATCAAGTCTCACGCCTATAAATAGGACCCATCGGCAGCAATAATTAAGACACACCAAGTGTAAGCTGAGTTCTCTTCTTTCCTGCGGTCTTTATTTGTGTGACCGGGCGGTCTGCTGATTGAACTCTTATTGTGCAGCTTCTGCGGATAGTGCGGGCAGCAACGATCACCTCTTCCTCTGAAAGTGTTCGGGCGGTCTGCGGCTTGGAGTTGTGGTACTGGAGTTCGGGAAAATCAAGAGTTCGGAAGGAAGGGTGCGGTCTGATCAGCGGTTGGTGTTGTTCTGAGATCGGCAGCGGGTTGCGGTCTGGCGGGTTGCTGAGGTCGCAAGGGAGACCGCGCGGTCTCAAGTTATCTTCAATTTCTGTTTTTCTCTTTGGTGTTTGTGCTGGCGAAATCATGTCTCGCCAAGCATGCCTTGCCTTGTAATTTGAAGTTGCTATCAATAAAGATCTCTTGTTTGCCTTCATTTGCTTCTGGTTGTTTGGCTTGTGAACTCTAAGTTGACTAACTCCTGCTCGCTTCATAAAGATTCAAAAAATTTCACAATGTTTGTCGAAGTGCTTTGCCATTCGTCGCTTGATCTCCTCCTTCCTGGCAGATATCAAGTCTCGGAGTTCTTCGATGTAGTCGAGTGACAGCTCCTGTGCTTCGTTATTCTCCAACCGTCACTCTTCATCTCCATCCTGGGCTGCAACCACCCTGGGACTTCTGACTTCGAACTCCACCGGGATGAGAGCCTCAGACCCGTGAGAGAGTTTGAACGGGGTTTCCCTTGTGGCTGATCTAGGAGTGGTTCTCAAAGCCCACAAAACCGAGGGGAGCTGCTCTGCCCAATTACCTCGTAGGTTCTCGACCTTCTTCTTCAAGAGGTTGATGATTAGCTTGTTGGCAGCCTCCACTTGCTCATTACTTCGGGGATGGTGGACAGAGGCGAAACGGAGATCAGTCCCGAGTTGCTTGCAAAAATCTTCCAGCTCCAAGCTGGCGAATTGGGGACCATTGTCGGTGATGATGGCGAGGGGGATTCCGAATCTGCAGACGATCTCCCCCATATGAAGTTCTTCACGATTTGAGAGGTGGTCTTGGCCAGAGCTTTGGCCTCAATCCACTTAGAGAAGTAGTCGATCATGACGAGGACGAACTTCCTCTGGCCACTAGCCGAGGGAAAGGGACCTATCAGATCCATCCCCCGGATAGCGAACGACCACGGGGAGGTGATCGAGCGAAGTTGTTGGGCTGATTGTAATTGAAGGGGGAAAAATAGCTGGCACTTCTGGCACTTCTTCGAGAAGATCTCCGCATCCTTCCGGATAGTGGGCCAGAAGTAGCCATACCTCAGGATCCTTTGCTCCAAAGTGCGAGTCCCAGAATGACTTCCGCACTCTCCCGAGTGGATCTCTTCCAGCACTCTGGGTACTTTGTCTTCAGAGACACATCTAGCCAGAGGGCCCGAGATGGTCTTGCGATACAACTCCCCGTCCTGCAATAGGTAGTATGCTGCTTTGTACCGAAACTTCCTTTGGTCACTCTCCGCTGGGAGTTGTCCGGAACTCGGGAAGGAAATGAACGGATCCATCCACGAAGGACACCAATCGATCTCCATCATTTCCCTTTCTTCGATGGACGGTCGAAACAACTCTGTGATCATCCCTCCAACCCTTGGCCCGTACTTGGCTAGGAGATCAGCAGCTGAGTTTTTCTCTCTTGGGACATGCTCAACGAAGAAGGACTGAAAGCTTCCTATCAATCCCTTCACCTTGACCAGATACTTCTACAGAATGGTGTCATGTACTTCGAACTCTCCCCGAATCTGTGACGCGACCACCATTGAATCCATGAAGGCCCTGATGTTTTGAATCCCCAACTCTCTTGCGAGACGCAAGCCTACCACTATGGCTTCGTACTCGGCTTGATTGTTCGTGACGGGGAAGAGGATCTCGACTGTCTGCTAGATCCTAGTCCCCTGTGGGCTGACCTGCACGATGCCCACTCCCACAGAGCTTTTGCCCGAAGCTCCGTCCACGAACATCCTCCAAGGAATGGGAGTAGTTGTCTCCTCTCCTGGCTCTGCCTCTACTGAGAAGTCGGCTAAGAAGTCTGTCACCGCCTGCGCTTTGATCGCCACCCGAGGCGAGAAGGAAATGTCGAACTCGCTGAGTTCTACCGACCATTTCGCCAGCCTTCCTGAATGCTCCACCCCTTCCAAGATATTTCGGAGAGGATGGTCAGTCACGACCCGAATGGAGTGAGCTTGAAAATAAGGCCAGAGCTTTCGTGCTGACACCACCAAGACGAAGGCAAGTTTTTCCAAGATTGGATACTTCAGCTCCGCCTTCTTGAGCGCATGGCTAACATAATAAATGGGGAGATGCTTCCTTCCTCCCTCCCGGACCAGTACGGAACTTACTGCTTCCACCTCTACTCCCAAGTAGATGAGTAGGTCTTCGCCTTCTTTTGGGCGCTGAAGGAGAGGTGTCTGAGTCAACTGCTCCTTCAGCCTACCGAACGCCTTCTCGCATTCGTCGGACCATGCGAAGTTCTCACTCTTACGGAGCGTCTTGAAATAGGGAGAGCACTTCTCTCCAGCCTTGGACAAAAAGCGGCTAAGACCTGGCAACCTTCCTGTCAGCCTTTGGACTTCTTTCATGGTCTTCGGCGAGGTCATCTCCAGGATTGCCTTAACCTTGTCAGGGTTCGGCTCTACTCCTCCCGGGGTGATGAGGTGCCCCAGGAACTTTCCCCTTCCTGCCCCGAACACGCACTTTGTTGGATTGAGCCTCATCTTAAACTTTCTGAGCGTCGCGAAGGTCTCCACCAGATCAACCACATGCTCTCGGGCGCTCTTGCTTTTAACCAAGTGGTCGTCTACGTACACCTCCAGGTTCCTCCCTTTTTGCCCCTCGAACACATGGTCCATCATCCACCGGTAGGTGGCTCCAGCGTTCTTCAAGCCGAAAGGCATCATCTTATAGCTGTAGCAGCCATCACCCGTGATGAAGGACACATCGCGACAATCGGGGGGATGCATCCAGATCTGGTGGTATCATGAAAATGCTTCAAGAAAGCTCATTACAGAAAAACCGACGGCTGAATCAACCAGCGCGTCGATCCGAGGCAAGGGATAACAATCTTTCGGGCAGCTTTTATTCATCAAAGAAAAGTCTACACACATTCTCCAGCCCCCTCCACTCTTCTTAACCATTACAACATTTGAGACCCAGCCTGGATACTGGATCTCGGACACAAAACCTGTATCTAGCAGTTTCTTTACTTCTTCGCGGATAGGTCCGGCCAACATGGTGGCACTGGACCTCTTCTTCTGGCGGACGGGCTTAGCTGCCGAGTCCAGGTTGAGATGATGGCAGACAATCTCTGGATCGATCCCTGGCATCTCAGCAGCACTCCAAGCGAAGATGTCGACGTTCTCCTGCAGACACGTCGCCATCTCCATCTTCTCGCTGACCTGCAGCGACCCTCCAATCTTCAGCAACCCAGGTACTCTGGCTTTGGAGGGTACCTCAATTTCTTCTATCTCTTCGGATGCCTCCAGCCTGGCCGTGCTCCCCAGCATCTTCTAGAACTCCTTTGCCTCAGTCATCCAGCTAATAGTGCTGACGGCACTGAGATAACACTCGCGGGCGGCTCTTGGATCGCTCCTGATCCTCACATGAATGTTTCCCTGGCAGTACATCAAGCACTGATGGTAGGAGGACGGAACGGCCTCGAAGGTGTTGAGAAGCGGCCTTCCGAAGATGGCCTTGTAACAGCTCGGGGCATCTACAATGACGAAGCGGCAGGTAAGGGGAGTGCCGCCGAGCGTTACGAGGAGATCTACTCCTCCCTCCACCTCCTTCTTCTCTCCGGAGAAGCCAAAGAGAGGACTATCTGATGCTAGGACTCTTTCTGCTCCGACTCTCAGTCCGTCGAACGTCTCCTTGAAGATGACGTTCACGGAGCTACCGTTATCGATGAGGATTCGATCTACGGTGAAGTCTTCCACTGCTGCTTGGACTACGAGGGCATCATGGAAGGAGTTCTCATTTCCTAACATGTCCTCTTCAGAGAAGGTGATCTCCTCTAACGGGGGCGGCGCATGTGATCTCCTTCCTCCCACTTGACGACGATCCTCCACTTGGCGAGTATCACCCTCATACTCGCTATAGGGGCGAGTACCATAGTACCTCGCCTGCTCCTCCTCGTCTCGAAACCGGATCCCGTCAGCCCCTTGCGAGGTTTGTGTAAGACCCCCCTTCCGAAACACAAAACACGGTCGAGGGAAGTCTTATGCCCAGGACAGCCGCCTTGCGGAAGCGCCAGCACACGAGCTAGCCTCCCCCACAAGACGCCTACCCTGCCGGCCAAATCAACTGAACATCGCCAACCCATCAATAAAAGAAAGCATTAACAGTCATAGATTCACAATAAGTAATAATGTCCAAACAGTAAGTGCAAGGAAGACAGAAAGCTACACAAGCTCCTATAAATCATCAGAGTATCAAACTAAATGCCCCAAGGGCTACATCTCAAAACACTCGCTCGCCTCTGTCACTGACGGCAGCCAAGGTACCATAATCACCAGCCCTGCACACCTGACCTGTCTGGCCTCCTGTGTTGAACGCTGTCACGCCAACTAAGTGTGCTCCTAAAAAAGAGGGATGCAACAACCGTTAGTCATAAAGACTAAGTGGCTTCGCATCCGCTCCCCCGGCGACTCCAAGGCACCGGGCGGAAGGAAAGGAAGAAAAGCTGCAATATAAGCAATAATAGACAAAGCAGGTGACAGGAATGGTTGTACGTATATGTTGGTTGTATAAGTACCCGAGTACTTGCAAAAGCTTCATAAGCATGTTCATAAGTAAAGAGCATATAAAGGCAAGCATTATCATCAGGTATAAGAAGCACAACAAACAAGTAATATGACAATGACAGAGTATAAGCAAGTAATGAAATAGCACAGAAGTAAGCAGTTTATATCGTACCTTAACTTATATGAATGCCCATACAAACTTATAAGTTAAGGTTTCCAATTTGGGACCCATCATATAAAAGAGCTCATACTATTTTATATGATGGACCCGATGCGGTGCAATGCTATGATTATGCAGGATGAGTGCAATGCAATGATTATGATATGATGAACTCACCCATGCATCTAGCTATGTCGACATAGACCTTTAGTTCTCGCTTTTTGAGGGGTAGCTAACCGCTCAGGCATCTCCCGTCGTGGCCAGACGGAGACAGTGGAACGAGCTCCTCCACTACTAGGAGGGTATGAACACTACCAGTCCTAGGTCTCTGTACGCCTCGACGCTAAGAACACACAGCGGAGATCCTGCGTACTGCTCGACGCTAAGAACACACAGCGGAGCCATCAAGGACACATAAGGGGACTTGGGTAGGTGAGCACCAAGAGTCCAACCCAACCGGTCTAGAGTCTAACTGCCGGCTTCTGTCGGTGTCACGACTAGCAAGCCCGTAGACCCACCACAAGTAATCCTCCAAACAAGATCCATACACCACCATGTGAATGTGTTTTTTCAACTTGATATATAGGACAATAGAATATGCTCCTTCCTGACATCAGATTGATTTGTTTTTTGTGTTAACCTGCTTTTGATTGGTGTTTTCAACCACTCATGTTTGTTCATTTTGATAATAGTTGCTGTCTGGTATTTTTTGTCTGAGTAGTTTATCTTATTTAACACATGAATCATTGGCTATGCTTGATATCTGTGTAGTTACATGATGATAAATGTTTATGTGAAATATATTTGTAGACTAGAACCATGATGGAGCATGAGCATTTGATTGAGGTCTCATACTTGTAGTACTCCAACAGGTAATAACAGTTTGGATATCCTTTCTTTGGCCCATACTTTTAGTTGCCATTTTTTATTTGCTAGACCTTAACATCCTCACTACACAAGGTGTATCTTTGCCATTTGTAATTATGATTACCTCCTCTTCTCCATTTAAAATTACCAAAATCATGTGACAGTGAGTGGGCTGAATGTTATTTCCGCCACATCCACTCATGTGCATCTCTTGCAGCTCTCTGGTTTCTGGATTAAAAAGTGGAAGAGGACTATCATAGGTATAATGGTTGATAGATAAGAATTGCGTTCTCCATGTTATGCTTAGATTAATTTAGTTTTAATTTGGCAAGAGACCATGGAACTATTACTCTTGTCATGGTTATCTAGGCCCCGTTTGGCGGGGCTGATCCGTGGCGGTCCGACGGACCGCACCGCCCGGCCGCAGCACTGCATCGTTTGGCGGGGCCGCGGTCGGGCCGCGGTCGGGCCGCGGGGATCAACCCCGCCGCTGAAAAATTTGGGAAACGGGCGGATTTCACAGGCTCTTGCCAAATTACATCTCAAACATGGGATCATAATTATGAAGAAGTGGATCATAATTCATGGATATCCAGCTTAGGTATGGTATCATTTCTCCAGCTTGTTCTTGTCTTTATTAGATTTTATTCCGGTCAGGATAATTGGAGATTAAGGGATATGCTTTCCATTCAAACAGATTCAAGAGATTATGGTACACGGAGAAGGAGAAGGTGGCATTTAACTCTATTTGATACCACTTATGACTTAAATTGTATTAACTATAAATGCTAGCTGATAGTATCTCTCATGATTCAGTGGTGGTGTTGGGCCTCAAAATCCTTATTTTTGTATTTATTATGCTAAAATATCTTTTGGTTTATGTAGATAGCATCATTGGTTTGATTGGTCATTTTGGAAGTGGGGATTGCAATTGTTCGAAGTTATCATGCCACTGCAGCAAGTTTGGGTGCTACGTCTGGTCTGTAACTCATATCCATTGCTTCAATTTTCTTGATTTGGGTGCTACATGCTTTTCTTTATCTTCTCCTCTTTTCCATTATCAATGATTTGCTAGTCTTTATATGTTCTAGAATTGGAAATGAGATAAGATTTTGAAACTGGTTTGTTGTTTCAGGCTATAGAGAAATCAGGCAAGGCACAAACATGTTGTCCAGTTTCGAACCAAGCACGTGTTGTCCTGTATTTGTTGCTTGTCTTTGTGTGATCATTTACTTTCGCTATTATCTAACATGTTAATGAACATCTTTGTATTTTATGATTTGTTAATGGAATGCTATGATGTAATCTTTTTAGTAATGATGGTATACATATTGTCACATTTTAGTGATGCAATCTTTTTAGAAATTCAATTTACTTGGTATACATATTTTTGTTGCTCGTCAATCAAATGCTTAAACATTATCATTATGCTATTTAAATTGCTGATTTTGTTGTAATATAATTTTTTTTAATTCAATCATCTTTGGCCACGTTTTTTTGTAAAAACGTGGCCAAAGCTTGGCAACGTTTTTTTTTTAAAACCGTGGCGAAACTTTGCGACGTTTTTTTACATAAACGCCGCCAATGCACTAGAGTCTTTCGCTACGCTTTTCAGAAAAACGTCGCGGAATGCTTCCGCGACGGATTATACCACGACGCCTTTGCGGCGTTTATAAAAACGTAGCCAAAACATTGGCGACGTTTGAAAAACGTCGCGATTTCCTAATAAAAACGTCGCCAATATCATATTATCTTGTAGTGCCAGGGACTCACCAATGGAACCTTCTTACCATTCGCGTCATACCAGTTCAACCGATGCTAATTAGCATCCAAGGCCCCCAACAACCGGGTCATTAACATTTCACCACAAGATATAACAATATCTTATAATCCACACCAAGCCATCAAGGCTACTCATACCTAGTTGTCACGACTATATGCAGTAGCGTGTGCATAACATGGAAATTATCTCACTAGATCCTGTAGGACTACTTGTGTACCTTGTGGCGTATCAGATCACTAGAAGGGTTACCCAATATGTTTCCTGACCTTTCTCATCCTCGGGCTAATTTCACCACAAGTTCGGGGATGCATTTTTATTCAATTGTATTCTATCAATAACATTAATACACTACAACATGAGTATGTTTTCAAATATGCAACCTTCTGTTATTAATATCATTGTCGTATCTAGGTCAGCACATCTATTTGTAGCAAATATACTAGTGAAATAAGATTACCAACACCGAACATCGAACTTGCTACATCAAGACATAATTATCACATGAATACCTCTGCCAAAAGTGCACAGGAATTTTACCATAAAGTATGACTCCATATTTCTTTCTTCACTAGCATCCTAGTGTTTCACAATCAGCATAATATTTTACGATAATATATTTAATTATGAACCCATATCAAATCGAGCCTTGCTGAAACTTCTACCGTGGTTCCGCTAGCTTGTTATGGTCATTCCCACCAAATATTAGCCCCATCGGCATTCCCAATTATTATTTACAGTGCAATGTGAGAATGAACTATGATTGACAAAATTACAACAAGTATCATCCCAAAACTTATTCAAATACACATCACCATGATTCATTCATCAAAATCATCACCTTGAATATTTCAACCAATTTTAAGCCTCATTTATATTTACCAAAGTTATTTACGACCAATAAATTTATAAGAAGAGACTAGCCATATCACCGTAAATATATATCCAAAATACATAATTCTGATCGGGGGTGGTCTCAATACCATTAGGCACATGTCCACCAAATTTCAGGAGCATCCGATAAGTAATTTGAGAGAAATCCATACAATATTATAAACTTTACGTGTGTGTCGCTGTTTACCGAAACTGGATTGTGAGATCTTAGAACATATGTATCCATATTTCATACAACATAATATAGACGTGTACCACAATATTAAGTTCAAGTCTTTCGATTTCGTATGTGTCCGAAGACTAATTTAAGAGAGATCCAATTATATAATAATCTATATATTATGGATACATCTTACGGAAACTGAAATTCCCGTAGCTACAGGCCACCAAAAATTTCGTGTCACACCATTCCAAAAAGGTATCGCCATTGGCTACAATTTTCATGTTGATTCCCAGATCCAAATCTTAGCGTAATCTTTCTAAAAACAAGTTGAACCTAGCAGTAACTACCTGGACAGCACACTGTCCTGTACTAGACAGGACCAACTTCTGAACAACCAATTTCGATTGCACTTTGAGGGAGCTACAGAGCTCCACAGAAAACGCACAACTAGTCGCTGGAAAGGTCCTTCCGAGGGATACAACTTTCGTGTTGAGCCCGAAGCATGAATCCTGCTGGAACATGTCCAAAACTGGACTTGAACTCAGCTATGCGCAGAAAACAGATTTCTGTATCTATAAAATTATACGGATCCTAAAGTAAATCCGACGGTGGCTGGTTGTCTTCTTCCTCCAGCATTCACCTTTAAAATCTCTAAATATCACTCCCCTCACTCTCCCTCAACGACCGTGGGTTTGCCCCAAATCAAATCCCATCTCTTCCTCTTGAAGAGAAGAAATGATTCCAAGAACCTCGCGGCGAACGGTGCCCTAAATTTGAGGTTCCGACTTGGTCTTCCTAAGGAAACTCCATTAAAGCTCACACGAGAAGCTCTCTTGAGCCTTCATCTCTCCTATTGTGATCTAAGACGCTAGCACCAAAGGAGGGGGGAGGAAGCTCACCTCAATGTCCATGCATGCAACCCAATAGCCGCATATGCGGCATTTGTCTGTTGCTCCCGGTCGTGGTCGGATCTCCTCGAACCGGACCTTGTCGAACGTTGCCAAAAAGAAGTCGAACTCTTTGAGTGGGCTGTTTTGGCTTGGAGAGCGAGGTCTGTTTTGGCTTGGAGAGCGAGGTCGCTCTCTGTTTTGGAAAGGTGGTCGGAGCTTGTAGAGGGGCGGCCATGGAGGAAGTTCGCCGGAGATTTCGGCCATGAAAGGGGCGGCTTTGCCCGAAGAGAAGATGGACCTCGCCAGAGAAAGAGGAGATCGCCGGCCTTGGCGGAGGAAGTTGTGGGGGTTGATGCTTTGTCGGCCGGAGATGGAGAAGGAGAAGGAGGCGCTGCTCCATCAGGCTGCAGGGATGCGATCGTCGGCCATGGAGGAGAGTTGTAGAGAGAGATCGGAGGAGAGGAGGGAGATCAGATCTGGATTCCGCCGTCAAGAGCAAGGAGGGATCGGGCCTTTTTTTCTAACCTAACTGAGTAGATACATTTATATATAATATATTATGATTATTATTATTATTATTATTATCTTAAATTGATTACACTCAATCGCTCGTATATCGCTTTAGGGAACTCGTAATTTGTCCTGGATGGGCTCGTTTCAACCGTCTCGCTGACGCGCATCTAACGAAATGATCAGAGGTCAATTCCGAGTCCGTTTGCTCATTTTGTGTTGTCAGGAGCGTTAACGGGCTAATTTAATTATATGTCAAAAATCCTTCAAACGACGTCGGAATCGCAAACAGATAAATCTGTTGAATTCATACTATCGTTACGAGTCTAACAAGACTGATTGGGGTCAATTGCGTGGTTGTTTGCTCAATTTCACAAATGTGGAAAAGACGTAACAATAAAGAAAATATGCAACATTTTTATCAATGTTATATTCTAGCCTATTTTTCAACTCATTAAACTAGTTCTTATTGAAACTCATTTTTTGTCTAATTTCAGTTTGTGGGAAATTTTCTAAAAAAGGTTGAATATGATCATTCTGCAATTACTTTCTTCTTAATGTCTTGAAGATTTACATCATTTGTGCTTATAGTTGCCTCAATCCTGGATCTTTCGATAAATTTTCTAAGTCAAACTCATCTCGATTTATTTTACCACATGAAATTGACACTTGTAAATCCTGAGAAATTTGATTTGATCCTACTTTTTTTCTTAAAATCTCCATCAAAATTCCCAACTACAAAAAAACTTAATTATAATTTATGAATCAAATATTATGAATCAAAAATCATGCATAAAACCCCCAATTTTGAGTTTCAATACCTTGTTGTATGAACTGAAATAAAAGCAGGAGACTTATTTTTGAAAGAAAATTGAAAATGATGTGGGTTTTCTCATATTGATATTAGAGCATATGAATATTACACTAATTATGAAAAGTACTCTAGAAGAGGAACTGCCAATCAATATGAGAAATAAAAAATGTAAACAAAACAGGACTCTAGAACTAGAAGACTAGAACATCTAGTTATATTATTGGACTTTATATGAATCACTATTAGAACAAATTAGGGCACGCAAATCAGTCAATCATTATTGAAATTTGGAAATCTGGAATATTGTATTTGTATGAGTACTGGAGAAGTGAAAATCAATTCGGAAATGTAAGAAAATCACTACTAAAAAAATGAAAACAATGGAACTTGGACTGGAATAGAGTCCGAAAATCTGGAAATCTGGAATGCTTACCTTGCTGGCTTGCTGCAATGCTTAGCTGGAAAACTATGGAATCTGGAATAAAGCCCGAAGGAACTCCAACTCTCCAATCGCTTGCTCGCCGGTTGAAGGAACTACCAAAGAAAGTAAGGAGCTCAGGATAATGTCGCCTCTCGAAGCAAAAGGAAGGAAGAAAAATTGCATGATGAGCTTATACGGTTATACCTGGTTCGTTGCTACTCGCTACCCCCTCGCGTCTCCACGAAGAGACGAAGAGTGAAGACGAATACTCAGGAATAACAGAAGAAGAACTGAAGAAGAGTGCTCTGCTCATCTGCTCGGGGCTGGAATCAGAGAATCAGGGAAGAAGGAACGACTGTCGTTCGGCTAGTTCTGCACTTTTGCACTACTTGAAATGAAAAAAAACGGAAGGGAAAAACACTAGGGCATCACTGCTTAGGGTGCGCTCGCGAAAAAATACACCCGGGCACGTGTCAGAGTGTGTCTAGCCTTGGGTCCGCCCATGATTGCAATATAAGTTGTGTTTTAAAATATCTTATTTTAATCCGTATTTTATCTCTGCAATATACGTTTTTTTGTTTTGAAATTTTGTTGCTCAGATAAGAAAATTTATATCTTCTAATTTTTTTAATTTTGATCTCAGCCGTTCCCCTCCACACGGTCTCCCAAACTTAGATTTCAAAACAGAGCCTGATTCCAAAAAAAATCTCACCAATTTCATTGGCTATGTTACATCACGGGCTGAGGGAATTTTCTATATGATAATCTCACCAATTTCTTCGGGCCTGTTTGGCTAAGCTGCAGCGCTGGGAGAAGCAGTGGTGGGAAACAGTGGTGCAGGAATCTGCTGTTTTGCAGTGGTGGAAAAATTCATGAAACTGTTTGGAAAACTGTATTTGCAGTGCTGTGTGAAACAGTGGTGCAGAATTAAATAGTAATGAAAAATAAACAGTAATGGAAATTAAACAGTAATGGAAATTAAACAGTACGCATAATTTACAAAGTCCAACTAAAAATTAAACAATTTGCGCGACACAAATATTTGCGATAAATATATGCGACCATTCATCTGATGCATCAATTGTTCTTTTTGTTGGGTTCCAACCCAAACCAGTCTCCCCTCTTTTGAGCTCCCGCCAGAGCTTCCACTCACGCTTCAACTGATCCCATTTGTTCTTCAATTGTGCGCGAGTGTAATTAAATGTCGTACGCTCTTTGAAGTTCTTAATCAAATTTAGCCAACCATCTCTGCTGAAATGGGTGTTTGGTCTATTGCCTAATTCAATCTCTTGTATACATATGTCGCAAAATATGTGTACGTGCGCAGACTCCCATTGTGCCGAAATAACACCATCCTTTGGTTTACCCATCACTTGCCTAAAAAAATGAGTTATAAGTTTTCTAATAATTTGCAAACTCGTCGACCATTAGACAACAAAACATAACGAGCAAAAAAATACATAACATAATGTGAAGCAAAATAAGTCTCAATTTTTTCTGAAAAATGCAAAACTATTATGATTTTTTCTGAAATTGTGTATGCTGAAACTATTTCTGAAACTGTAATGAGAAAAAAAGTGTATGCTGAAACTATTTCTGAAATTACTGTGAATGAATTGGAAATGGCAAAAACTGGAGGTCAATTATCAGTGACAATTAAGGAAGTATATAGCTGACAATTATTAGTGAGAGAACACCAGGAGGAAATCACGCAGAGTGGCAAACACCAGGAGTTCGGGAGAGTGGCAAACACCAAGAGAAGATCACGCACAGAGAGAACATCAACGATATCAGTGAGAGAACATGCCTGGAGGTCGGGAGATCTGGAAAACACCTGGAGGAGATCACACAGAGATCTGGGCTCCGCTGATGCGCTGAGGAAGAAGCGAGATCAATCTGGGCTTGAGGATGGCAGCGCCGGCGTCAGGCGTGGACGAGAAGAAGAGCGCCGGCGTCAGGCGTGGACGACAAGAAGAGCGCCGTCGTCAGGCGTGGACGACAAGAAGAGCGCCGGCGTCAGGCGTGGACGACGGGAAGGCGAGAGGATGGCAGTGTTGCGCCTAGGGCAAGGGAGAAAAATCGCGAGAGAAATAGGCGGAAATCTGCAAGTCGCGGCTTTAACGCTAATCGGAGCCCACCGCAAGCTTTATTTTTCTGTTTGGCGCTGATGTTTGTGCCACAGCGGTGTGCAGCTGCGCTGCCGCTTTACCAAACAGGGCCTTCGACCCAGACGACGGCCTCCAAGCCCGGCGATACCCCTCCCATATCCTCCGCAGCCATTGTCGGCCCGTCCCGACTCCCCCGCCTCGTCGACCCGCTCCACTCCCTTACATCCTCTTCGAGCTCCCTCCCTGTCTTCTCCATACAAATCCAGAGCCTCTCCCACTTTCCCCAGCCTCCATCGAACAGCCACTGCCTCCCTGATCCTCTCCGGCTCCGCACCGCTCCACTACGATCCCAGACGCCATTCAGATCCCCTACACAGCAACCTGAAACCTCCATGCAACCCCGCATCATTCCTGAGAAACCTACCTGCGTTCCCACACAACCAGACAGTTCCATTTCCCCCTTGGCAGCAGTTCCAGTCCAATCCCTCCCGGCTTGACCTAGCTTTCTTTGAATGCAGAGATGTATTTGACCCGGTTCAACTCCTCTATGCAATCGGCATCCGGGGTAACTTCTCACCACATCCATTTCTCTCAAATGCATTAGCTTATTTTTTGTATGCAATGTTCGGGAGCGCATCACAATTGAGCTTCCCTTAAAACCCTAACTAGCAATTGTGCACGGCCCCGCTTGCAGCCGCAAGACACCTTGCGTTAATGTTGAGTTCCCGCCGGTGAGGAGTGGTGTGCGAGCAGACGAATGGCCTTAGGGGGTGGCCGGAGACAGGAGAGACGATAAGGAACAAGGCAATTAGAGGAAAATACTTCTATCATTAATCTCCATAATCCCTGATTACAATCAAGCTGGGTATAAATAACCCTCGGCTAGTAATGGGCCGTTATAAGAGAGCCGTTACAGGAATTCTTTTTGAAAAAAATTATTAAAACTAATTAATTGTTTATTTCGAGGCTCGGCTTTCCTTCTGCCTCGTTGATCTGCTTTAATGCCCCTTGACCGTTAGATGAGGCCGATGATGATGATCCTTACTCTATCTTTACGCTTGATTGATGTGATGGCGGTGGACTTTTGGGCCGCTGCTGGATGGTTGGATTTAAGTGGGATGTATTCCCGCCGTTCGATCAAAGTGATGGCGGAATGAATCTGGACCCTTTGATGATGAGTGGATATCTGAGGCCGTCGGATTAAATGATCCTAACATCACCTTCTCCTTATTAAGAACGCTGTCCTCAGCGTTCAACTCATTTCCCCTTTTTGCTTCTCTCTCCTCTGCTAGATCTGAGGTGCCTTCTGCCGGAGCGGGAGGTTGGGCTGGGGCTCGGTTCGGTGCTGGACTCGTCGAGGAGCTTGGCGGAAACGTTGTGGACGGCGGCGTCTGTGATGAACGGGCTTCGTCTTGTGAACAGGTACCTTCAGCCTGCTGAGAGCTGCAACCTTTCGTTTCTTCCAAAGTTCTTCCGGTCGGCAGGTTTTGTTTACTTTGTTCTGGTTGTCTTCTCGCTGGTTCTGAAGTCCCTCTTGCTTTTCGTGTTCTTTTTTTCTTCGTTCCCCAGGTCGTAAGTAGATCTGCTGGGCCTTCGTCGTCTGCTTGTTTTTCGTTCGATCTGGTTAATTTGATTTTTCGCTGGTTTTTCTCCGTCGTTTTGTGTTTCGTTTGTTGTGGCCATAGTTTTTGTAGATCTGGTAGGAGATGAGTATGTTCTGTTAGAGAGGGAATATCCTCCCAGGTGCTGTCTTCAGGCGGCAACCCTTGCCACTGGACGAGGGCCTGTTGTATTTCCCTCCCTTGCCGAATGATCTGGCGTGTGCTGATGACGGCAAGCGGTTTGTGAAGAGGATTGTTCTTCCAACTGAGGCCGGGAAGGTCAGTGACTTGTTGTTGTGGTTCCCCGTTGTATGGCTTTAAGAGGGAAACATGGAATACGGGGTGTATTTTTGATGCTGCTGGTAGGAGGAGGCGGTAGGCTGTCTCGCCAATGACTTCCGTTATCTGGAAGGGCCCGTAATATTTGAGACTTAATTTTCGTCCGGTGGGACGCGTTATTGATAGTTGCCGGAAGGGATGCAACTTCAATAATACCCAATCGCCTTTTTCTAGATTTAGTTCTGTTCGCCTTTTATCTGCTTGGACTTTCATTTTGTGTTGCGATCGGGCTAAGTTTTGCTTCAAGGTGTGTATCATTTCTTCTCTGGTTTTTAGCGTTGTATCCGCCGCTTCATTCCTTGTTTCACCTGCACAATAAGATAACAAACGAGGGGGTGGTCGACCATACATGACCTCATATGGGGTCATGTTGGTCGAGGTGTTAAACGTTGTGTTGTAATGGTATTCTGCTAGGTTTAAATATTCTGACCATTGATTTGGGTTTTCGTGGGTGAATATTCTCAAATATTGCTCAACGCAGCGGTTAACCCTCTCGGTTAGACCGTCAGTTTGGGGGTGGTATGATGAGCTATATTTGAGTGTGGTCCCTTGTAGTCGGAATAATTCCGTCCAGAAATCACTAAGAAATATAGGATCTCTGTCGGATATAATGGATTCTGGAATCCCGTGGAGCTTACCCACGGTGTTCCAGAATGCTTTTGCCACTTTGGGGCCTGAAATTGGTGGCTGTAGTGGTGAAAGGTGAATTGCTTTTGAAAACCTATCAACAACTACAAAAATTATGGTGAATTTGTTGCTGGGTGGTAAGCATGT
This sequence comes from Dactylorhiza incarnata, assembly GCA_033032865.1. NCBI lineage: Eukaryota > Viridiplantae > Streptophyta > Magnoliopsida > Asparagales > Orchidaceae > Dactylorhiza > Dactylorhiza incarnata. Next base: position 259,275 of record JAWHQI010000271.1, read on the forward strand.
GATAAAATCCATGGTTAAGTCACTCCATAGTTTACTGGGTGTGGGAAGTGGCTGGAGAAGGCCATAGGGGGAATGGTTAACTGATTTTGCCTTTTGGCATAAATCACATTTATTGATATAATCTGTGACGTCTGCTCTCATGTTCTGCCAGTAGAATTGTGTTTTTATCTTATATAAGGTGCCTCTGATTCCAAAATGCCCCCCTAGTAGGCTAGAATGTGTTTCTTGTAATATTTTTTTAATTATTTGTGATGATCTGGGGATGTATATTCGTTGCTTATGTATAATGTATGATCCTTGTTGTTTCCATAGGGGAAATTCCTGTGGATTTTGTTTAAAACGTCTGGCTAATTCATCATTCTCATAGTCCTGTTCCAATCCCTCCAATAATGGAGAAGCTGGAATTGTGATCATGTGTAGGTTCATTGGGGGTGGTGATTCTGGAATCTCAGGGACTCTGGATAGTGCATCTGCTGCTTGATTGTTTTTTCCTGGTTTATATTTGATTTCAAAATCATAACCTAATAGTTTGGCTAAGAAAGTTTGTTGCTCGGGGGTTTGAATGTTTTGTTTTAGGAGGTAGTGAAGGCTTTGGTGATCGGTCAGGATTGTGAATCTGTGACCTAGCAGGTATTGCCTCCATTTTGTGACGGCTGCTGTTACTGCAAACAGCTCTCGGAAATATGTGGATTTCCTTTGCATCGTGGGGGCTAATTTTTTGCTAAAAAATGCTATTATTTTCTTATTCTGCATTAGAACAGCTCCGATCCCTGACCCGGATGCATCTGTTTCTATGATAAATGGCTCGTTAAAGTTCGGTAGTGTTAATACGGGATATGAGGTTAGTTTAGTTTTTAACAGGTCAAAGGCTTCCTGCGTTTTTATATTCCAATGAAATGAATTTTTTTTTAAAATCTCAGTAATTGGGTGTGCTATCTTGGCATAGTCCTTGATAAACTTACGATAATAGCCTGTAAGTCCTAAGAAGGCTCGGACTCCCTTCTGGTTGATGGGTATTGGGAAATTTTCTATGACTTCGATATTACTTTTGTTGGGTGTCACCTCACCTGCTTTTATCAAATGACCTAAAAACTCTATTTCTGTTGTTAAGAAAGTGCATTTAGATAGTTTGGCTAATAATTGGTTTTTTTCCAAAACGCTCAAGGTCACCCTTAAATGCTCCAAATGTTCTGTCTCATTGGGGCTGAATATAAGAATGTCATCAAAAAAAATAACTATAAATTTTCTTAAAAAGGGTTGAAATATGGTGTTCATTAATGATTGAAACGTAGAGGGCGCGTTTGATAACCCGAAGGGTAGCACTACGAATTCGTAGTGTCCCTGGTGTGTGCGGAAGGCTGTTTTATGAACGTCTCGTTCAGCCATTAGGATCTGATGATAGCCCGATCTTAAATCTATTTTGGAGAAGAACCTAGCGGAATATAGTTCGTCCAGTAATTCTTCGATGGTTGGGATTGGGAATTTATCCTTTATGGTTATTTTGTTAAGGGCCCTATAATCTACGCAAAACCTCCATGTCCCATCTTTTTTTTTAACTAATAGGACTGGTGAACTAAAGGCTGAGGTGCTCGGTCTGATCAATCCATTACTTAACATTTCGTGAACTAGTCTTTCAATCTCGTTTTTCTGGTGATACGGGTATCTGTAAGGCTTTAAGTTTGGTGTGGCTGAGTTCGGTGTGAGGTTGATTTCGTGATCAATTTTTCGTTTTGGTGGCAAACTGGTTGGTTCCTGAAAGCGGTCGGAAAATTGTGTTAAAAGTTTTTGAAATGTTTCGGGTAATGCTGTAATTGTTTCTATCCATAGGGTGTCTGCGCCTGAAGGTTTTGAGGTCTCCTTATTCATCAGGAGGCACATGACGTTAGGTTTGAAGGCTAGCATTCTTTTTAGCTGCGATGATGAGACCTCTCCAACCTGGGTCAAGTTTTTATGTCCCAGTAACTTCACTTGTCCGTGGGTGCCTAAGTAGGAAATGGTCAAGTTATTATAGTCCGTCGTGACTGGACCCAATGTCCTTAGCCATTGTTGACCTAGTATTAAATCGGCACCTTCAATATCGAGGACGTATAAGTGAATTTGGTAGTGGTTGGTTTGTATGAGCAGCCTCGTGTCCTTGCACTTGCCCTTGCAGTGCTCGATAGATCCGTTTCCCATGAAAACTGGGAATTCAGTGATCTTGTGTATGGGTATTTTCAGAAATAGTGCCATCCTACTGGAGATGAAGTTATGGGAGCTTCCTCCGTCGATAAAGATTTCTAGAGGTTGCTTATTAATATATCCCGTTACCCGTAGCCCGTGGTCTGGTATGACTCCTGTTAGTGCCTGTAAACAAACCGTTGAGGTTGGATCATCATCCTCTTGGTATATGTTGAGGTGATCATCGGGGTTGTCCTCATTGAGGTCGTCTTCCTCCGTTCCCCTTAGGTATAATAAGGCTCCTCTACCCTTACACTTATGTCCCGCGTGATACTTTTCCTCACAATTGTAGCAGAGCCCCTTCTCTCGTTTGGCCTGGAGCTCTGCAGGAGATAATCTTTTGATGGGTGGTAATCTGGGTCTATTCTGAGGTTGAAAGTTTCGGTGTGTTTCCTGGTTGTGAGCGAAATGATTCATCCCGTATGAACTTTTGGTTTTGGTCCCTAATTGTTGATCCTCGTGCATTCGAGCAATCGCATACGCGTCGTGAATTTCTGTTGGCCGAGAAAGTAATACAGGGCCTCTAATTTGTTCTTTGAGCCCGGAAACAAACATATCGCATACAAACTCAGGTGCTAGCCCGGGAACTCGAGTTATAAGATCTTCGAATTCCTTTTTGTAAGCAAGAACTGACGTAGTTTGTTGTAACTTGGTCAGTAGGCCCGCAGGTTTAAGAAATAAGGATGGTCCAAACCTTTTGGTTATGGCATCCACGAAAAGTGTAAATGTTAAAGCTGGGTGGTTTTCGAGTGTTGCTTGGTACCATTTAGACGCCGGTTTATCTAAATGGAATGAAGCAATAGTGAGGAAATCTTGGGGTCTTGTATTGTTGTGTTCAAAGTGTCTTTTTAATTCATACAACCAGTCCGTGGGGTCCCCTTCGGAAAAACGGGGACAAGGAAATTCTAATGGAATAGTAGGGTGGTAAGAAACTACCTGGTTTGTGGGGGGAATTGGCGGCATTCCCAGAATTCCTTCTGTTGGCAGTGCTTCTGTTGGTCTGTGATGGGTAATTTGAGGTCCTCCAATGGCTATGGATGGAGGTCCTTGACTGGAACTTGCGCCCATTGTCTTGTGGAGGGCCTCGAATTGGTTCATCATTTCTCGACGGAAAGCCGAGAGTTGATCTGTCATTTGGTCTGTAGAGTGGTCCCTTGTTTCCAAGATCTGTCTTGCCAACAGGTTTTCTTTCGTTTGCAATTCTGTGGTGAATTGCTGTGAAAGATGGGTCGCCTGTTGTTCCATGAGCCTTGCGAACTTCCCGTGCAGTTCTTCCATTTGTTCCGCTCGGGCGGTCTGATCAGCCAGAAAGGCGTTCTTGAGCTCTGCGAGCGTACGTAGTCCGTCTCCCATCTTGATCGAGGCGGGTGGATTCTCAACGAGAGCACCAAATGTTGAGTTCCCGCCGGTGAGGAGTGGTGTGCGAGCAGACGAATGGCCTTAGGGGGTGGCCGGAGACAGGAGAGACGATAAGGAACAAGGCAATTAGAGGAAAATACTTCTATCATTAATCTCCATAATCCCTGATTACAATCAAGCTGGGTATAAATAACCCTCGGCTAGTAATGGGCCGTTATAAGAGAGCCGTTACAGGAATTCTTTTTGAAAAAAATTATTAAAACTAATTAATTGTTTATTTCGAGGCTCGGCTTTCCTTCTGCCTCGTTGATCTGCTTTAATGCCCCTTGACCGTTAGATGAGGCCGATGATGATGATCCTTACTCTATCTTTACGCTTGATTGATGTGATGGCGGTGGACTTTTGGGCCGCTGCTGGATGGTTGGATTTAAGTGGGATGTATTCCCGCCGTTCGATCAAAGTGATGGCGGAATGAATCTGGACCCTTTGATGATGAGTGGATATCTGAGGCCGTCGGATTAAATGATCCTAACAGTTAAGCTGGACTTTTTTTTTACATTAAGGCTCCGTTTGGCGCAGCTTATTTTCTCAGGTGAGTTTGGAAAACAATGTCACCATCACAAAAATGTAGGTTTGGCATGACTGTGGTTATGACCGCCATCAAGAAAAGAAAACTAATTTTTGTTGAAAGAGGAGAAATGGGAAAAATAGAAGTGCTTATTATTCTTCCAGAAAGAGGCTATTTATAACATTACAACAAGACTCTTAAACCGGACTCACGATGTGGGACTAAACTCCTAAAGGCTCTAATAGACTAATATAATAATAAACTCACAATTCCAACACTCTCCCTCAAGCTGAAGGGGGGACCCTTTAGCTTGGACAGATCAAATAACGTCAATAGAGGTAAGCGATGCGGGACAAAACATCAGACGAGCCACCTGGCAAAAATCCAAACCGGGGAATCAAGCCGGGGACAGCCACACACGACGCTGACCCACACACGACGCAAGACCCACGCACGACGTGGACTCGTTGGGAAACCGGTCAACCAACATCACCTACACACACAACATGCGAAAGAGAACGAAAGGTGTGGAGCAAATCATCAACCGGGCAACCGGGGATAATCCGTCGGGGATAATCTGTCGGGGATAATCCGCACAAAAACGATCCCTCACGACACAGTCCCGCACGACACAACCCGGTGAGATTAAAACACCAACACAATCATGTCTCAACACACGACCAATCGAAAGAAAAATGGGGAGACACGACATAAGCCTGGAGGCCCTGTGGAACGAAGACGAAAAGTCGGGAAAGATCATCCGAGTCACCTTCCTTCCAACACTCCCCCTCACGTGGATAACACGTGCATATAGACATAATAAGACGACGCGAAGCAAATACTAACAACAGACAATTAAAAAACCACATACAACGATAAAAAACAACACAACTTCAGTTTTGGCGAGAGATCAGCGCCCTAGAAGGGTATGCGGCCGCTGGAATCGACTGGAATATGAGGACAGCGGTTGGATCTGGAGCAGCGAAGTGGCCGAGGCATGAGGGGCAACTGCTGGAGACGACTGGAGCACAGATAAGAAGGCCGGAGCACGTCTGAAGGAGGTTGAAGCCGAGAACCACACAAGGAAAGGAAGATCTTCATCGTCGATGAGCGAGCAGCAATGGGATCGCCAAGAGCAGTAGCTGGAGGGGACGACATCGGGATGAGAAGACGGTTCATTGACTAGATCCACATCGTCGACATGATCTGGGGCGACAACCGACAACAGCAGCAGGCTTGACGGGATCGATTGGGTGGAGAGTTCCTCATCGAGAACCACAGAGACAGCAAGCCGGCATGACCTCGACGATATCTTCGGCTGGAAGCAGCGACGCAGTGAGAAGTACCCGGAGCGCCGAAAAGGGCTAGCTAAAGTAGCGGCAGAACACGATGCCGTCAACGACGGGATCGACGATCACAGAGATATCAGAAGCTAACGGGTAGAACGACAACGACGGAAGCAGCAGCCGTCGGCGTCGATGGAAGTAGCAGTCGTCGGCGTCGACGGGATCAAGCGCAACAGCAGGCTTAGTCGATGGAATCTGGAGCCATCGTCGAAGATAGCACACACGGCGAGGGGGGCAAATGCCGCTCCCGTCGACAGAATCAGAGAAATATTGCGTCGACGGGAGCGGAAGCAGCGGCGCACAATGGGAGCGCTAGTAGGTGCTCTCGACGGAAATGAATCGAGAAGAATAGGCGGAAGCAAGTGGCATCCACGGGACAAAAAAAAAACCAAAAATAGGGTTTTTTCAGATCTAGTCCTCTGATACCATGTTGAAAGTGGAGAAATGGAAAAAAAAATAGAAGTGCTTAGTATTCTTCCACAAAGTGGCTATTTATAACATCACAACAAGACTCTTAAACCGGACTCACGATGTGAGACTAAACTCCTAAAGACTCTAATAGACTAATATGATAATAAACTCACAATTCCAACAATTTTTAACATAAAAGTGGATGAAATTCCTTGGATGAGTTCGGCGTTCATGAACGATGGTTCATAACCACCGTGTTTACGACCGCCACCGCCGCTCCAAACGGAGCCTAAAACACATAGAGAAGAAGTAGGAATTTGGCACTGAGTACCCGGCAATTAGATTTTTTTTTTGCACATTGCACCATAAATATTTAATTTTGGCACTTTGCACCCAAAAAAACTTTAATATTGATATTTTGCTACCTAAATATTCAATTAGGAAGTGCAAAATGCTAATATTAAAACCTTTGGTGGTGGTGGTGGGGGGGGGGGGGTGCAAAGTACCAAAAATAAATAGTTATGGTATAATGTGCAAAAACCTCCTAATTGAAGGATGCTTAGTTCCAAAAGTCCAGAAGTTCAACTGAACATCCTAGACAATGAAGAGAAATATAACTTAGAGTGATCTTACTGTAAATTATGTTTCCCATCAACATAATCTCAACATAGACACTAAAGCAGAATGCCCGAAGATAAAAATGCAGATAAACAAAAGTACATAAACTCTAAAATGAGTTTAAGATTGAAAATTCTTCTTGGGAGTTCTCCCAAACTCCTCACAATCCTTTGCCATTTGAAGAAGTCTGACGGCACGACGAGCAGTGAGAAAATGCAGCTTGCTATTTAGGCCGTGGGGGAGATAGATGGATAGATAGAGTGTGAGAGAGAAGTGTGCGAAGAGAGAGAAGTGTGCGAAGAGAGAGAAAGCTAGAGAGAGAGAAAAAAGTGCAAAGACAGTCGTTTGCAGGTCGACAACTCGAAGGCCGATAGAGGCACATGTGAAGAAACAAAGACCTGGAGGTACAATGCTTTCGTGGTTGAAGCCACGGTGAAGGAGTGCGGAGAAATTTAAAAAAAAATGTTGGAGGCAGGGGAAATTAGCAAAAAGGTTGAGAGATGTCGCGGATTTTTGCCGAGAAGAAGGAACATTTTTCACGTGCGGGACTCAACAAGATGGCATGGAGGAGAAGCTTCACTGGAGTTTCTTTGTTGTGCAGGTAAAGGAATTGAGCTAGGAGAGAAACAATGTATTATAAAGAGTTGGCGGTCAACATTCAAAACAGAGGCTGAGCTAACGATTTCATGAGGGCATATATGGTAAGTATTTCAGTCGCATGAGCATGGAGGCGGTGCCAACTATTGTGTTGGAGGGTTTCCTTTTAGGGTATGTTTGGGGCGGGATGACGGTCGTGAGTACGGTGGTTGAAAATTATGATCATGAACGCAATGATTGGAAATTGTGGTCATGCAATTGTATTATTTGGAGAATCTGTGTTTTCAGTGTAGTTATGAACGTGAAGGTTGTTTTAGAGGCTTGGTAGCATCAAGGGTCTGTTTAGACCTTATTAAGGTCAGTGGGTCCCATGGTAATCAGTTAACCCATTTGGTCATCCTAAGTCAATTTTGGCTCTGCCAGGACAATTTAGGTCACCATTGTGAGTTAGATGACTCCCTTTGCCCAGTTCATCATATTTGGGATGTTTCAAGCTCCTCTTGTGAAAATCATCAAACATAAATTTACGATGATTATCACACATCTATGTGCTCTATGTTTTGTATCAACTAATCTCCATAACTAAAAAACAAATCTTTTTTAATTTTGGATGGTTAAGGAGTATAGTAAGGCTTCTCTTGAATCTCTCCTGCAACCGAATGTTTGGACAAAAAGGCATATAAAGATTCCCACAACAAAAATAAGAGAACGAAGAAGATGACATTTCGATGAAGTTAAAATATAGATTAAAATGCCCTTTTAAAAAGGGAAAGAAGAAGCAAGATGTTAAGAAATAGAAAAGAGGAAAATTAAACATCATACTTGAAAATCGAAATATGATCAATAATATAGGCAGAGCCAATGGTCGTCGAGCCGGTGCTCAAGGAAAGAAGAATGTGTTGTTAGTGCGGGTTTATGGAGGAAGATGTTATGGTCCTAGCCAGTAAGAACTTCGGTATCTCGTCGGAGGTGGCATTGGAGGCGGAGATACAAAGGAGTCAAGCTCAACTCATGGAGGAAGAAGAGGGGAGCCTTGCTCAGCCTTAACCCTAGAATGAATATGAAGAGGAAAGAACTAGAGAGAGAGAGGAACAGAACTAGAGAGAGGAAGAGAACTTTCATAATTTTATTCATAATAATTCATGACCTAATGGGTTCTTTAAATAGAGATTACATGACTCCGATAAATTACCAAAAGACCTTAGATGAAATAAAAGATCCGAAAATTATAATAGCTTTGAGGATCGACACTTAATAATCATGACACTAACATGACAATTAACAATACATTTATAAAAATAACAGATAACCAGGACTATTGTGGACCCATAATATCTCACCCATCCTTCAAATCAAGCTTGTCCTCAAGCTCGAACAAGGCTCACACGGCCTTATCATCTGGCCCTTTGATTTTCCTCCAGAACAGCTCCTTGTAGCGCATCAGTACAAACACTAAATTAAAACAAATGCGATATACAAATGGAAAAGACTTTATCTCTTGTCACTCTCTCTCTCAAACAACTCACACGACTGCATTCCCCGACAACGGCGCCAAAAATTTGATACGCGAATCTCACACACCGCTATAGGTTGTGGTAAGACTGCGGCACGAAACGGCAGTGTTCCGATCGTTCAAGTAATATAAAATGGGAGTACGTCCCCAAGTATCGTTCTCAAAGGAACACAGTATGATGGAGTTATCTATCGAGGAAGGACTTGAGATCGAAGTCCTTTAGGTTGGAAGGATTGCGGAAAGTTTGGATTGGTTTGTGGAAAATAAAATAAAACAACTGACTCAACTACTCCTATGCATGCCGCTATGCACTGCTTCGTTTGGCGGGATGGAAACTACGCAGACTGCTATGCACTGCTTCGCAAAGGCGGATGGACGAGTAGGCAAGCGGATGAGGTGGTTCGCACTGGCAGAATGAGGGTCACAAGCACCTCGTCAATAAGCAGGTCACTAGCAATTGCTAGTGCTGCACACGAACGTAAAGACGCTATGGAGGATGGAATGGGGGCGCTCCTCACTTGCATAAACCACACATAATAATTTCACAAAGACATGAAATACTAAATAACATAACTAGGTTTAACAAACATCATTCAAACACACCAATGATCTAAGAAAACAATACTACAATATGAAGGGGGTGAGATTACAACCAAGGCACGAAGTCTTGCCGGGATTCACGGTCGGAATCAAGGGTTGTCATGCCTTGTCCGAGCTCGGTCCACGACTGACGTCCGGGGTACGGAGAGGAGTTGTCACTTCCTTCTAGTTGACCCGTCTTCTTCGTAAATCGCCTTTGGCCATGATCTCGCCGGAGAACTCCAAGGATGAAGCAAGTTGTATCTTAAAATGGAGTGTGGATGCTTCTGAACGATGGAGGAGGCCGGGAGGATACTCCAGCTCAAGATTTGAGCCAAGAATGTGTCCGGAGCACCTCCAAATGGTGGGCGGTGATGGAACGACGGAAAATGGAGGAGCAGACCTCGAACAGGCGAAGAAGATCAATCTGATTCTCTTAGGTCGAATGAACCTGCGCACTTAAATAGAGGCGTTAAATTAAGAAACGCACGATCAAAACGCACGACCGTGCGTTTTGGACCGTGCGATTTACAGAGATAAACATCGTCTGGAGCTACAGGAAGGACGTGTGTTTTTGTTCACGCACGAGCAGTGCGCTCGTGCGCAACCAAAAACGCACGGGCTAGGATAGAACTCACATTTCGACGGTATTCGGGTAGGTCGTGCATTTTCCTTCACGCACGATTGGATTCAATCGTGTGTCAAGATAAACGCACGATGGGCATCATCACAAAGAGGTCTTAAGTAAATCGCACGATCACATCGATCGTGCGTTAACAATAATCACACGGTCGTGCGATTTACCCAGACTGCAATGCTCAGCTCATGGGTTTGATCCACCTGCTTACAATCAAAATATAAGCTTCTACCACATAGGAACAAACATAGCATCCACAATACAAACATGAACAGGCATGAGGATCCCCCAAAGGCATACCCCCTGCACAGAATGCGCAATTGCACACCCCGATAGGCGAAAAGAGTGCACTACGTGTAAAATGATAACTAAAGTAAATATGAGTGTTTTAACGCAAAAATGGTAGTGCACGAGTGAGAAAACAAGCCTAGATGAGTCTGAAAAATCTTATATAACTGGGACTCATCACACCCCCAGACTTAACTGTTTGCGCGTCCCGAGCAAACCGATCTATTCAGACGGGAAAAAGAACTAGCTAACACAGAAATTGAGAAACGGAGTACTATGCGAAGTTGCATGCTCACTCACATAGAAATACAGTAGACGAGATTTCTAATTATGCAAAATAGATTATATGTTTCTAATAGAGTAAAGGTCTATTACTACTACTTAAAATTTGAACCACGGTGAATCGTTCGGTCTTGCATAGGAAGAAAATAGACTGATCACTAAAACGCGCATTGCCCAAAATCGGGGTTCGGAACAACCTCCACCGAAATCCATCAGTGTCGGTGACCATAAGCTCACTCGTTCGCACTCTCTCCACGACATTCGATCAACTCACTGCGCGAGTCAGTAGGACTTTAGGTTTTGATTGGGCTTGGGTTACGATATGGTATATAAAGATAAACATGAAGGCTAGCACCTAACCCAAATGAGCACACAAAGAAAGCTACCCACGCACCACAAACATGCGAGTGCATCACACCCCAGACTTGGAATTTGCAACATGGGTGTGTGCACCGCCTACTTACAACACAAATATTTTTAGAATTTTTTCAATTTAACTTTTTCGTACAAATATTTTCTTTTTCTTTCTTTTTCATTCCTTTTTATTTCTTTCTTTCTTTTCTTTTCCAGCAATTTTTCAATAAACACATCCACAATCTCCACAAATAAAATTCACCACATCAACACCCCAATAATGAAAATACAACGAGACTAAAGCTCAGATTTGGGTGCGCGACTAGGATTGGCTTTTAAGCTTTGGTGAGATAAAGGTGGAGCTGAATCAAGAGGAAGGGCAGACACAAAGGGGCTAGCGAGGGTAAGGCAATAAGCAGGGTATACGAGCTCAACCAGGCCAAAATGATGGCCTACATCGTGCTCTAGCAATAGACTTATCCTATGCCAATGCTTCAAAAGTCGCATGGGGCAAGTTCTTAGCCACCGAGAAAGGCAATCCTTCCTCCCGACTCGAACAATACAAGTCTAGCGATAATCTACACTCATCCCTACGCTACCGTTTGATTCACACCGGATTCACCAATTTGAGTAGAGTAAACAACATTTACACTAATAGAAAAATATAAAACTAAAAGTATAAAGAGAAATCTACTCTACACGGATTTCTATGCAAACCATGAGCACTCGACTAGGAGCATTACATGAGTCGACATTTTACTCCGTTTCACAATCCTCAACTAGCACGGTAATTTCCAAAATCAAACAAGGAATTGATTAAAACTCAGGGCATGCCTACAGTTGAGCATGCGCTCAAGTGGGTGCATAGTTTGCAGTGAATATGACCCAAGAGAAATATAAAATAAACTTCTAATATGCTGTGCCTTGAGTGTGTGCACAGGTACACACTTCGTCATCCCAACCCCCAGACTTAGATAAGGTGCAGAATAGAATATACTTAAAGCATGAATTTAACAAGAGGGTAAAGAAAGAAGCGTTACCCATGCTCAGAAATGAGCATACCAGAAGATTGACGTGTAAACCAGGACAAAGCCGCAACATCCGCCGAACAAAATAATCTCCGCGCACCTACGGGAAAAAGACTCCAAGCAAAAAAAATATATAAAACTAAACTATTAGTATATTAGAGAAAATAAAAACAAAAATACTTGTGTTGTCTCCCAGCAGCGCTTTTGTTTATCGTCCTTAAGCTGGACTTAATACCTGTATTAAGCAGTTTTTAAAAAGTGTCTAAGCATAAAGGGAAAACTAAAAAATCCTAATTATTACATGCATCCCAAAATGATCAACTGTAAGTTGATTTAAAGTAGTAACTGAAAATAAAAGAAATGGGTCCGAAGACCCAACAACAACAGTCAAGAAGATCGGAAGCTTTCAATCTCCAAATTTCATCTTTCTTCATCCTCTTCATCTCCTCCAAACGGCGGTCATTGATGATAACGCTTACCACCCTGCACCCAATCTTTCAAGGAAAACGCAGGCAATGATGATGAAGTTGGATAGGCGATTAATTTCATCATTGCCATCTGCTTTCCTTTCCAAGACTGCCACTCAAAATTACCCAAAAATGGGTCCAAATATTCATGCTCCTGCAGGGGGATATACGAAATATCAGAAATTAAAGCAGGAGGGGAAGCAGGAAGGGGGAACATATCAATATCAGCATTAAAAGAAGGATGATTAGGAAATAAAATAGACGAAGAACTAAAAGATTCAAACACGGGAGGAGTTGCCCCGGTGTCACTCCCATCAGGTTCCACAGAAGGATTATTGTCGATCGCAATAAAATCACTGCAGGAAGAATATGAGCAGCTAGGAACTTCGGTGATGAGTTGGACCTTCTCCTCTGGTGATGAGGTAGAAACCTCCTCACTAAGGAAAATATCCTCCTCAATGCAACTCAGCACAGCTTCGGGTTCCATAGGCTCATCCTGCACATCTAGAAATTCGGCAATAAGAGCAGAAGATACATGCATACTGATACAGGAAAATATCTGAGTAGAAATAGGACTCAAGATAGAGTCCGAATGGAGAGAAGAAATATCCTCAGATACAGAATCCACAGGAAAGGATGGCACCATAGAGGAATAAAACTCCAAAATGTCGTCATAGTGATCAACAACGACGCTAGTGGACGCATCCGTCATGCTCCCATGAGGACACGGGGACCTGGCGGATATGTCCTCGACGATTGAAGGGATAGTGTGATACGGAAAAGGTGGAATGGTAATGAGTGTCTCATCATCCTCTTCCAATTTCAATTTCCATTTCTCACAGTCCTTCAACGTGTGATCAAAACTCCGACAGAACAAGCAGCGCTTCCCGGTAGGTTTTGACCATGGAGAGGCCAAACCACCCGGTGAAGGTGATGCTCGCGATGGAGACGCATAATTATAATATGTAGGTTCATTGTATGAAGATCTAGATTCTCCATACGATGAACTATACGGATTATAATTATGGCTTCCTAAATGACAAGCATCACTAGAATGACTAAACGATTTACACCATCTACATTGTTGATAAGCATATATATTGGTGCAAAGATGGATTCACAAATAATATAAGCTGAAAAATAACTCAGTATGCACGAAGGAAAAATTAAATCAACAGAAACCTGATTTTTGAAATACTTAAAAACAGATAATAAGAGAATTTACAAACACTAAATTAAAACAAATGCGATATACAAATGGAAAAGACTTTATCTCTTGCGCTCTCTCTCAAGCAACTCACACGACTGTGTTCCCCGGCAACGACGTCAAAAACTTGATGCGCGAATCTCACACACCGCTATAGGTTGTGGTAAGACTGCGGCACGAAACGGCAGTGTACCGATTGTTCAAGTAATATAAAATGGGAGTACGTCCTCAAGTATCGATCTCAAAGGAACACAATAAGGTGGAGTTATCTATCGAGGAAGGACTTGAGATCGAAGTCCTTTATGTTGGAAGGATTGCGGAAAGCTTGGATTGGTTTGTGGAAAATAAAATAAAACAACCAACTCAACTACTCCTATGCAGGCCGCTATGCACTGCTTCGCTTGGCGGGATGGAAACTACGCAGGTTGCTATGCACTGCTTCGCAAAGGCGGATGGACGAGTAGGCAAGCGGCTGAGGTGGTTCGCACTAGCAGAATGAGGGTTGCAAGCACCTTGTCAATAAGCACGCCACTAGCAATTGCTAGTGCTGCACACGAACGTAAAGGCGGTATGGAGGATGGAATGGTGGCGCTCCTCACTTGTATAAACCACACATAATAATTTCACAAAGACATGAAATACTAAATAACATAACTAGGTTTAACAAACATCATTCAAACACACCAATGATTTAAGAAAACAATACTACAATATGAAGGGGGTGAGATTACAACCAAGGCACGAAGTCTTGCCGGGATTCACGGTCGGAATCAAGGGTTGTCATGCCTTGTCCGAGCTCGGTCCACGACTGACGTCCGGGGTACGGAGAGGAGTTGTCACTTCCTTCTAGTTGACACGTCTTCTTCGTAAATCGCCTTTGGCCATGATCTCGTCGGAGAACTCCAAGGATGAAGCAAGTTGTATCTTGAAATGGAGTGTGGATGCTTCCGAACGATGGAGGAGGCCGAGAGGATACTCCGGCTCAAGATTTGAGCCAAGAATGTATCTGGAGCACCTCCAAATGGCGGGTGATGACGGAACAGTGGAAAATGGCGGAGCAGACCTCAAACAGGCGAAGAAGATCAATCCGATTCTCTTAGGTCGAATGAACCTGCGCATTTAAGTAGAGGCGTTAAATTAAGAAACGCACGATCAAAACGCACGACCGTGCGTTTTGGGCCGTGCGATTTACAGAGATAAACATCGCCTGGAGCTATAGGAAGGACGTGCGTTTTTGTTCACGCACGAGCAGTGCGCTCGTGCGCGACCAAAAACGCACGGGCTAGGACAAAACTCACATTTCGACGGTATTCAGGTAGGTCGTGCGTTTTCCTTCACGCACGATTGGATTCAATCGTGTGTCAAGATAAACGCACGATGAGCATCATCACAAAGAGGTCTTAAGTAAATCGCACGATCACATCGATCGTGCGTTAACAATAATCACACGGTCGTGCGATTTACCCAGACTGCAATGCTCAGCTCATGGGTTTGATCCACCTGCTTACAATCAAAATATAAGCTCCCACCACATAGGAACAAACATAGCATCCACAATACAAGCATGAACAGGCATGGGGATCCCCCAAAGGCATACCCCC
Organism: Dactylorhiza incarnata; assembly: GCA_033032865.1. Lineage (NCBI taxonomy): Eukaryota > Viridiplantae > Streptophyta > Magnoliopsida > Asparagales > Orchidaceae > Dactylorhiza > Dactylorhiza incarnata. The sequence goes on from JAWHQI010000271.1 coordinate 274,347, forward strand.
TGCACATAATGCGCAGTTGCACACCCCGATAGGCGAAAAGAGTGCACTACATGTAAAATGATAACTAAAGTAAATATGAGCGTTTTAACGCAAAAGGGTAGCGCACGAGTGAGAAAACAAGCCTAGATGAGTCCGAAAACCCCTATATAACTGAGACTCATCACCTACCCCTGTGCCCGAGGCATCACACTCGACGATGAAGGGTTGGTCGAAGTCGGGCATGGCCAGAACTGGGCCGTTCACCAGAGCCGTCTTGAGGGCGGTGAATGCGGACATAGCCGCCGGGGTCCACGAAAAAGGTCTCTCCTCGATAGACTTGAGCAACTGTGTGAGTGGGCGTGTCAAGTTGCCGTACTCCCGAATGAAGCGCTGATAATAACTGGTTAGGCCTAAAAACCCGCGGACGTCCCGAAGGGAGGTGGGGGTCGGCCAGTGAAGAACCGCCGTGATTTTGTCGCCGTCCATGGCCACCCCTTGGGCCGAGATCGTGTGGCCCAAGTAACTGACGGATGTCACCCCGAACGAGCATTTCTTGCGGTGGAGGACAAGATGATGGCGGCGAATCGTCTCGAGCGTGCGGCGAACATGGTATAAGTGCTCCTGCCAGGATGAGCTATAGACCAAAATATCATAAAAAAACAAGAACGTGTTGTCGGAGTACCGCTCGAAAAATATCGTTTATAGTGGCCTGGAAGGTGGCCGGGGCGTTGGTCAGACCAAAGGGCATAACCAGGAACTAGTAGTGTCCGTCGTGCGTCCGAAACGCCGTCTTTGGTACATCTTCTGGCCGCACCCGGATTTGGTGATACCCTGCCCGAAGATCAAGCTTTGTGAAAAAAACTGCGTCGTGGAGCTCGTCTAGAAGCTCCTGGATGACCGGAATAGGATATTTGTCCGGGATCGTGGCCTTGTTCAATTCTCGGTAATCGACACAGAAGCGCCAACTCCCGTCCTTCTTGCGCACGAGGAGGACCGGGCTGGAGAAAGGGCTCGCGCTGGGGCGGATGAGGCCACCCATGAGCATCTCCCGCACCAAGCGTTCGATCTCGTCCTTCTGCACGTGCCCATAGTGGTATGGTCTGACGGAGACGACCGAAGTGTGGGGCCGTAACGGAATGGCATGGTCCGTGGTTCGCACCGGGGGTAAGCCCGCTGGAGGTGTGAATACGTCGGAGAACTCGTCGAGGAGGCGGTGGAGATCGGGTGGTGCCTCCGAGGCGGCCGTCGGCTCGGCCTGAATCGGCCTCCGAGACAACCATCATGAAATGTTGATTATAGTCGTTCAAGATGACTACCATATGCTTGTTTTATTATAAAGAGGGGGGGGGGGGGGGGGGGGGGTTGAGGCTATTGCAGGTTTTGAAGACATTCTCCTCGGAATCTGGCAATCTATCGTGGTGTCGGCTCCACGAAATCCCAAGGTACCGACTCCTGAGTGTGTTCCTTTGTATCCTTGTTTTTTTCTAGTGTTTTCAGCCTTCTCGCCCCTCCATCATGAAACCCAGCAGCCACCAGTCCCAAAGAACCCTAAATCTCCAGCCTCCCCTTCTACAATCCACTCCCACAACCAGATCTCCCCCTACAACCAACATCCCTCCAAACCGCCCTTTATACCACTCACTCCCCTGTAACCGACCACCTCCTAGACCAGATTAAGCCCAAGCGACCACCTCCCAGACCACAACATGGTTTAGCACGACGAATTTGCTATGAAGCAAATCCGCCACAGGAAACCACAGCCCCTAGGCTGCGGTTGCTATCCGCGGAAAACCGTGGAAATCCGCCTACGCGCGGATCCCTGTCACGTGGTCGCGGCCCCACCAAACAGGCAGCAGTCGCGACCGCGCGGATCCAAGATCCACGCCGCGACATTTCCGTGCCACCAAATCCGCCCTACATCAAGCCCAACTGACTCCTCCTTCGCAACCATACTCGGCCCTTCCCCTCTAACATAATCTTAGCCGAGCCCCTATCTAGCCATCCTCATCCTTTCCCCTCCACAAAAAAGCTACCTTCTCTCCCCAACGGCCCCAAACGACCTCTATTTTTTCTCATGTATCCGCCATCATTCCGACAATCACCGGATCTCCGCCCTTTCGCCTACAACTCCTCACTTGTGATTTTTCATTGTTTGCATTTATTGTTTTCAGTATTCGTGTATGATTGAGATTACTTTAATTTTTATGGATCTCAATTTTGTTAGTATGTTCATCTTTGTGACTAATCTTGACTTGCATGATCTATTCACTTGTGTATATTAATTAACGGACCTCTATCGGAGGGAAACCCCACTTGCTCGCTTGTTAAAATTGTTTGCACTTTGTGTGTGATAACTGCGTGAGATTTGTCTTCATTATTAATTCCAATTTATTGTCGGATCGTTATCTGTACGCATACATCATCTTAGATTAGATAGAGTTTATTTCCCAGTCACTGCATCTAGGGTTTGCATTGTTAGTGGTCACTTTCACATCCCTACCCCGCGTCACCTTTAATATCCACGAGCACACCACATCTCATGTCATGAAGACTCTCACAGTTGTATTAGAAGTCAATGACTAAGGTACATTCAAGGATGAAGACTTTCAATCTCAGGAGGATAGAAGGATTTTGCTGCAAAGCACATCAGTGAATTCAATCTAATCATGAACCATTTACAGAGATTGAGCATTGATCTTGAGGTCATCATTTCCTAATAGCCGGGCTAGGATTTCTACTGTCATCAATAGTTCCCACGGTTCGACAAAGTTGAAGTTTAACAAGGTCCATGATCTGATCCTGATGTGAATACAATGAAGATATATTCTTTTTTCCCTCTAAATGGTGGTAAGATAATCATATTTCTGAAGAAAGACCAATAATGGAACAAGTCTGAATCTCAAAAAGGATATTTTAATGGAAACCACAAAAAACTTAGTCCATAAGGCATAACAGTGTGTGCTGGCAATGTGACGAGTTGTTTTTCTTTTTCTTTGCCAAACTTATTTTCTATTTTCTGTTCCTAAAAATAAAAAATAAGTATAACATTCAAACATATTTTTAACTGAAAACATAGAAACAAAATATATCCAAGCATGCCTAAGCTTCTGTCGTTTTACTTCTGGGCAGGAAAACAAGATATTGTGAAAAATAGAGCACTTACAGAAGAACATGCTAGGGACAGCTTTGAGAATCTTCTTTTTAGTATCTGCCGGTTTCGAGAGCTTACTGGCTCTTATCCTCAGAATATTTCTGTGAGTTCTTTTGCTGCTATTTGAAAACTTAAATGTGTTTTTGTTCCACTAAGTAAGTCTTTAAAACTCTGTAATCTTAGTTTGGCAACATGTCGATAAATACATTAGAGAATGGTGGATCTTGTGAGAATCATGTTAAAAATGAACTCTGGAAAACTACCTGAAATTCAACCCGTAAATGAATTTAGTTTTTTTTTAAATCATCAGAAACAACAATGCTCTGGATGCTGAATGAAGGAAGCATGGTTATGTGCACATAAATCAAAATGGATTCTTGGGTCTGCCCTCTCTGATGTCTTTGGCTTTGATTTGAGGGCATGATTCCGCAGCAAACGCGACGGTATAGGGGCCACTATTTCAGTGGTACTCTGTGAGCAGCCACTTTGTGCATTTATTGTCAAAGGTTAGGTCTTTCTCCTCTGAGAGAAGCCACTTTGTGCATAGTGCCAAAGGTTAGGTCTGTTTCCAATCTTCCCCCGCCCATACCCCCAATGATTGGGGACTATATGGGTTATGTTGTTGTTGTTGTTGTATCAGAAACAACAAAAATTAATCATGCAAAGAAGTTGGACTCACACCATTTGTGCTGTAATCACTGATAAAAGCTTCTTAGTTCTTAGGCTCAAGCACACTGAGCTACAAATATATTTTCTGTTCAGTTTGACAAATCATAGCCTCAGGCATTTATATAGTTAGAATATGTTCTTCTGTTGTATTAGATAAACCAAAGCTATGTAGGGAGTACAAATTTGTTCCTCGGTCCTATTTGACGAGTAAAGCGTAAGCCCTTTATTTAGGCATGATTATTGCTCTCCCGCCTTTCAGTTACATGTTTGTGAAAGAACCTGTAATACTTGGTTTTGCCTTAGATTGAATAAGAAACAACACACAATTTGAAGTTTTTGAATTATTCTGTTAATCAGTCATTTTCAGCAACCATATGCAGATATTTTTAAATTGTAAGATTACTTTGCTATAGATCTAAATGACTTTACATGCCATTAAGTTATATTTCTGTCTTCTCAGAGTACTTAGTATTCCTTGAATTCATGCACTAGTATAGTCATTAGGGTTTAAACATTTCAGTAACATCACTTTTGTACTTTTATTTGATATATAACAGTTCTAATTGTCGTAAAGTGTAAAGAGTAGTGTTAGAATACTTATACTCACCATGCGGGTGATCGTACCAGTTATTTGAAAGCTTTAGGGCATCCATTATTTTATGAGTGCAGCGTGATTTTCTGTATGCTACATTACTGCTTCCTTCTGCTTGAGGGAACACTTGGTATTGTGCATATGATGGTTTATCTTCTTTACATGGTATCAGAGCCTTCGTCAAACCAAAAAAATCGATAAGTAGATTGTAGTTGTCGTTGACATCTGTAGAGGGAACATAAGCGGTTGGGTCGACAATGTGGCTAGATGTCATTGTTGGGACATTGATGACCTCGTCTTGGAGCCGACGAGCGTTGAGGTAGTTGAGTTGATTGTGTTGCTGGAAGCTACATTCAATCAACCGTTCATTCTTTGTCTCCGTCTTTCGTCCAATTTGTTGTTTGTGCCATCATTCGGCTCCAAAAAGGTATCAGTGGCCGTGAGCTTATCTCGGTTTGCGTAGAAACAATTCTTATTGTTGTTCAACGGGATACTTTGTTCGTTTTCTTTTTGCCTTGATCGTTCTTGGGCTTCCACTCTCATCCTTCAAAGGGATTGTTTGCAGCTGCAATGTCTTCTGCGGAGTTGCTTTTCTCAATTATATTTTTATTGTTGTTCCTTATGTGTGAGAGCTATCTTGGTGTTATTTTCTTGTTCGACCTCTACCATGACTATGAGTGTATCAAAGAATTCAGGAAGTTTGACTCAGACAGTAGTGTCCAATATTGTCCACCACATCTTATTCAACTCACTACCAGCAAGCTAAAAAGGAAGGAGAATTTTCTATTATGGTAGAATGCTATGTTGATGAGCCTAAAAGAAAGGGAAAGACTGATAATCTAACCATGGATCCTCCTTTTGCGACTACCCAGGCGTTAAAGAATGACACATGTTTGATATCAATATTGTGAATCTTATGTGGGGCAGTACGGAGACTCGTGTCTTATTTGGCATCTCACTGCTCCATACTCTAACAATTATGGAATTATTTGAGTATGCTTTACTCAAGCAAGAATTATATTTACGAAGTATCTCATTCCTAGAATAGTGTGCTATGGAGACTCACACTGTTTCTGAATTCTTTGAGAATTTCTCTCATTGTAACGACGAGTTGAATGCTCTTCTTCCTATTACTAGCAAAGGTATATGATGGAAAAATTAACCTCTAATTATGATGATATTTTGGACAATTAAGACCATAGTTTAGTGCTATTAGGTTCCAAAACTTAGTGGGATGTCACTATGACTACCATATTAGAATATGTCAGGGTGATAAAGGCCATGTGTGATGGCTCGATGAATGTTCCTACTTTAGGGGGTACCCTGTTACCTGAGATTTCAGCCATGTTTAAGCATGGTTATGACCGAAGAAGACGAGGGCACGGTAAAGATAGTGGGTCTACTAATAGAGCAGGAATTCAAAGCAATACCTAGAGAGGAAGAGGTCGATCTCATGTGTGTTATCTTTGTGGTGTGGAATGTCATGTAATGGCTAAATGTTGGAAGTTTCATGGAAAGCCTCCTGGCAAGGGGACGAATGATGTTATAGTTGATTATATTAATAATATAATGAGCGAGACGAACTATTCCCAAGGATGACTAGATGAGCTTCACAAAGTTACAGGGCAACTCCTAGTCATATGAATTATATATCGAATCACAAAATTAAATATCTTCCTATTTTATAAACAATTCATGCAAACTAATAAAATATTTAACAAAAAAGAAGATCATCACATTATATTGAGAATATTGAGAAATATCCATGTTGAGAACAGAAAAAACCATACTAAATTATCCTCAACATAAACTAAATGATGCTAATAATATATATATATATTATACTAATCATGAAGAAGCATACATAAACCAAGTCTTCTTCCTACTATCAGGCAATGCCCTGAATCTCTGTCAAATAAAACACGAAAGGGGTGGTAGAGAGATATAAGGTGTGATTGGTCGCACAAGGATATGTCAAACTCCTAGAGTTGATTATCATGAAACATTTGTGTCTGCGACAAAGATGGATACTATCTAAATTGTTTTATCCTGTGTTGCGTGCCTTGGTTAGGAGTTGCATGGTGATCTAGAGGAAGAAATTTACATGAAGTTCCCGCCAGGATTCGTAAAACATAGGGCAAATGGAGTTGTTTATCGTCTAAAAAAACACTCTATGCTCTAAAACAACCTCCGCAAGCATGGTTCATGAGGTTTTACAAAGCCACGATTCTCTTAAGGTGCAAATAAGGGCATTCCGATCACGCTCTCTTCATTAAACGACAGAAAGAGAAAATATCGATCCTTATTGTCTGATCACTAATTGCATTGCTTAAAACACGCCTATGCCAAAAATTAGAGGGCAAGGACCTAGGGAAGCTCAAACATTTTTTAAGAATTGAAGTTGCTAGATTTGACCTTGGAATTCTTATCTCCCATAGGAAATATGTTCTTAATCTCCTAGAAGAAACTGGGATGCTCGGTTGTGAACCATTTGATACTCCTATTGAAGCCAACTGCAAAATTGATGATAATGCGAATGTCGAAAAAGTCAACTCCTCAAGCTATCAGAGATTAATTGGGCGGTTGATCTATCTTACTCACACCCGACCTGGTATCTCATATGCAGTCAGGATATTTAGTCTGTAAGTGCACCACCGAGATTACGACATCAGGAAGCAATTATGCGGGTACTGAGGTACCTAAAAAAGTCTCTTGGTCGAGGAATTCTCTTTGCTCAAATTAATCATCTTGATGTCGAAGTTTACACATATACAGATTGGGCTGGAAGTCAAGATAACATAAAATCCACCACTAGATATTGTACCTTTGTTGGAGGAAATTTCGTGACTTGGCGAAGTAAGAAACAAAATGTGGTAGCTAGATCAAGTGTAGAAGTCAATTACTGGGTGATATCATAGGATATGCGAAGGCTTATGAATTCAGTCTGTAATGCATGATCTGGGTTTACAAGATTGATGACCCATTCGATTCTATTCTGACAACAAAACAACTATTAGCATTCGGCGCAATCCTCTCTAAGCTGGGAATGATCGATATTTACTCCCATCTTGAGGAGGGGGGGTACTAAATACCTTTGCAAAGACCCACTCTATAGGCCCATGTTGCTTTTACTCTTCTGCTCCTTTAGTTTAGTCCCACGCCTCTTGTACTGTATTAGGACGCTCCCTCTTGTGTATATAGAGTGATGTTGTATCTCTTTATGTTAGATTTGGAATATATAAAAGTATTTCTTATTCTCATCTATTCTGACTTTGACTGGGATGAATTTCCTTTTGACAGAAGATCTACCTAGGTATATATATATTCTGTTTGTTGAGGAAAATATAGTATCATGGAAGAGCAAGAAATAGCACAATATTGTCAGGTCCAGTGTGAAATCTGAGTATAAGGCTATGACGTTGATGACCTCTGAAACCATTACTGAAGGTGCCGTGACATGCCAATGCATATTTTATGTGATAATGTGATTGCTATTATATTGCCTCAAATCCCGTGTTTCATGAACAAATCAAACATATTGAAATTCACCATCACTTTGTTTGAAAGTAATGGATGAAACGATTGTCACTAAATTTGTAAAGACAAATAATCAATTAGAAAATATCTTTATCAAGCTTTTTATAGGAAATAAAAACAAATTATAGGGAACAAGCTGGATAGTTCAGATACTGTCTCTTTCCCTGATACAGTTTGAGAGGTGTAAGAGTGGTGCAGAGTACTTGTATCCATCTTTTACCTTTGTCTGTTGAGAGAATACTGGCACTGTTCATCTGAAGGTTCATTTTCTTTACACAAAGTATCAAAACCTTGAGATCTACTATGCTATTTATTATCATCAGGTTCTGAGGATTTCTGAAATTTTTCACGCAAGTATCTTTTATAAGCTTATAATTTGCATAATAAAATGTAATATGAAAAGTAATTCCTCCATGTGACAATGAGGTTAATTTTGTTAATATTGTCCTAGTAATGATTTAGTCTTATGTTGAATGTTGAAAGTGATTTGGTGTAGAAGTAGCAAAGCGGTTGGGCCTTTAATAGGATGATTTTTTTTGGGGGGGGGGGTGAAAATTTGATCCATTGTAAATCTTTCTAGAAGTCTTGAGAAAGATGGCTAGAGCAAGGGAGAGAGTATTTGTTTACCATGACATTGGATAAGTGAAAAATATGTTGGACCTCTTTGAAAACCTAAGATTTGAGTTGAAAATGCTATCACCGCCGGTATATCTATCCCAATTTCGATTCCTTCTTGTCAATTCTCCGTGACGCTTTTCCAGTTATCTAGAATAATAACTTGTGTTTAAGCACTGAGTTTCTATGCATGAAAATGTCCTATTAAATGACTTATTATTAAAGCTTATTGTTTGATCAAATTGAGTGTAATAGAAATGAAAATACTAAGATGTCTGCGTGAGAAAAGATAAATTAATAAATGATTAGAAGAACAAGGAGATGATGATAATATAATAGAAAATAGATTTTGAAAGTATGTGCATGTCCAATAAACGAAAGAAATGCATCAATATGACGAGTAAATATAGTTAATGTCCAAGGATCAGGTAAGAGAAGGTGCAGTAGAGCCCAAGGATCAAGTTGAGTTATGTAGTTTATGTTTGACACCTCAAGTAGCACTATACATAAACAAATGAGAAATAATTATTATAATTCTTGTTATTTTTAACTATGCTATGGTCTCATGAGGCAAATATAGCTCTTGACTATTTTCCACCATCAGGTCGTGAGCTATGATTTCAAAAAGGAGAGGTTCTCCGTCCTGCACCGAACCGCAATTAGATTCCCTGAAGAAAGATTTCTCTTTTTTGGCACTCCGACTACTCCTAGCTCGAAGGATGCAGCCCTGGCGGGGGAAGCTCTGGTCAGGTCTCAGTTTCAAGTCGATCCTTACGGCTGCACGCGCTCTCTCCGCGACAAGAGGCTGAAGAGAGACCCATTTCGACGGTATGTTCCCTACCCTTCAGGGTGCCCAGAACTTAAAGGCTTGTTCAGCTACTGTGGTCCTACACTTTATCCAGGAACCCTTCCTTGGGGACAACTCCAATCTCAGTCCCATTCGGTTCATTAAGTGAATAGTGTTAATGTATATTTGGTCAAATAACAGGTTCGAAGGTATAACGGGTCAGTTGGGTACACGGATACCCATCCCCGTAGACACTCCTAGGGTTTTACCTATATATACCCGCTAGGGGCAACGGGGAGTGGATTCCACTTCGATCCTCCTCCGGATGCTTCGAGCAAACTCTCACAATCTCGAATCAGCCCCTAGGGTTTGCTCCCGTGCTCCCGTGCTCCCGTTCGTCCGCCGTTCGCAAGGGATCGCGTCGGCCCTGTTCACGCAAAGGATCTGTGATTCTTCCGCCATTGCCGCTCTCGATCGACGAACGAGGAAGCCCGTTCACTGCTGCCGTTCGCTGGTGCCCTCCCGTCGCAGTTCGTCGCGATCCGCCCAGCCTCTCGTTAGCTGGAGCTATCCCGCCGCCGTGCGCGAAGGTGAAGATCGCGATCTGTCGCCGTTCGCATTAAATAAGGAGATCGCGGTCCTCCTTGCGGCCGCCGTTCGCAAAGAAGAAGGAGTTCGCCCGAAGCCCAGCCATTCGCTGGAGCTCTCCCTTCGCCGCTAGATCACGACCGTCTCGCGTATCTGCTGTTCTCCGCCAGCCGCCGCTGGTAAGAAGAAGGTCACGATTCCATCTCTGGATCTGCCGTGAGCCCTCTGCCGTGTGCAATCGCCGGAATCGCCGGATCCATAGCCTCCCGCCTCAGATCCGCCACGCCGCCGCCTCCGCCGTCTCAGAGATCTGTCGCAGCGCCGCCGCCTCCGCCTCCAGATCCCACCCAGCCGCCATCAGATCTCCGGCTGACGCCGTCTCCAAGCTCTATGAGAGGTGCATCCCTAGTGTTTTCGTCCGCCGACAGCATCAGCGACAGCCCCCTGTCGCTACCGCCAGACGACAGTGCCGACGACAGCTCCCAGGAACCCTGTTCCTCCCTGTTTTCGTGTTGTTCTCTGACGGGCGCACAATGATGAAGGGAACAACATGACGTCCCCCGTTCCGATGATAAAGCTGGAGAAGTTCACGACGACTGAGTTCAATGACTTGAAGTTGAATACTCAGTTCGGGATGAAGTTTCTGGACGTGTTCTACACAGTTCAGTCTGATGGTGTTGAGGTTGTAGGGACTGCTGAAGAGGCTCAGTGGGTTTCTGATGAAGACTTCTGCAGAGACTACCTGCTGAACTGCCTGTCTTCCAATCTGGCTAAGACGTACATGAAGATGAAGACAGCTAAGGCAATCTGGGATGCGTTGCAGGAGCACTTCGGGCAGGAGGAGGGCCTGTCCAAGGAGCACTTGGTGGACAAGTTCCACTCGTTCACCTTCGACGAGGAGAAGGCCATTCTCCCTCAGGTATCAAATTTTGAAGTTTTAGTAGATTCCGTACATAGTGAGAACATTGTGTTGCCAGATAGCTTTGTTGCTGGCACAATTGTGTATAAATTGTCTTCCACGTGGTACAATTTCAAAACTGAAATGTATCGCAAGAAAATACAGGTGGGTTTAAACGAACTCAAGCATTTTATACGCATTGTGGACGAAAATAGGACTCGACACGCTCTAGAAGTCGTTAGCAAGCAGAAGGCTGCTGCTAACATTATTTCGAATTCTAGACGCGCGCCGAACCCTAGGAAGCTAAAACCCAACCCTAGTAGCTCCCAGGTTGCAGGCCCAAGTAAACAAATCAAAAAGTTTAAGGGCTAACTGCAATAAGTAGGGACACAACGCATCTGATTGCAGGCTTTCTCGCAAGGAAAGGGCAAGGCACCACAAGAAGGCAACCATGCTAATATGGTTAGCCTCACTGAGCCATCCAGCTTTGTTACCATGGTTCGAAACGAGAAGGCCAGTACAGAGTGGTACCTTGACTCGGGGGCAATGTGCCATGTTTGCAACAACCCTACTCTGATGACAGGTCTTACTGATGCAAGAGAATCTGTGACCGTTGCCAATGGTGAGACAGCTGGCGTGCTGAAGGTGGGGAATGCATCTTTGCTGTTATCCTCAGGTAAAACTTTAACTTTAAAGAATGTTAAGTTTATTCCTTCATTAGCTGCTAACTTAGTGTCTATTAGCTTACTTTGTGATGTTGGTATGTCTTTTACTTTCTGTAGTGGTAGAGTAACCCTGTCAGTTAACTCACACTATTTTGGATGTGCATACGTCCAAAATAGGATGTACAGATTAAGTCTAGCAAACGAAATAGTTCAACAAGTTCAAACAAACTTAGTTAGCCCTAAGACTCTACATGAGAGACTAGGACACGTAAACTATGGGAAAATGTTCCAAATTGCTAGAACTCACCAGATAGCTTTAGACACTACAGTCAAAACTGATAAATGTGAAGTGTGTGCTCAGACTAAGATCACTAGGAAACCTTTTAGTGCGGTTACTAGGAGCACAACACCCTTAGAACTAATACATTCCGACATATATGACTTCAAAAGTTTTGTCACTAGAGGAGGCAGGAAGTATTTGATCACCTTCATAGATGATTGTTCTAGGTTTTGTCACATTTATCTCCTTAAAACTAAAGATGAAGCGTTTGAAAAATTTTGTATTTTCAAAACCAGAGTAGAAAACCAATTAGGCATGAAAATCAAGAGGTTTAGAAGTGATAGAGGAGGAGAATATATGTCCAGTGAGTTCAAATGTTTCCTTGCCCAACATGGAATCATTGCAGAAACCACTGCTCCTTACTCGCCCTAATCTAATGGCATAGCTGAGCGTAAAAATCATACGTTAACAGAAATGTTAAACTCTATGCTCCTGACTGCAGGCATGCCTTCCGCTTATTGGGGAAAAGCAGTCTTAACTGCAAATCACATTTTGAATAAAGTTCCTCATGTCAAGTTAGAGGTTACACCCTACGAGCTTTGGTTTAAGAGACCCCCGTCTTTTACTAGACTTAAGACCTGGGGATGCATAGCCTATGTCAGGGTTACTGACCCTAGACGGTCTAAGATTGGACCTAGGACCAATACATGTGTCTACCTAAGTTGTGCTGAGGATAGTGTTGCAGATAGATTCTTAGATATTTCTAATAACGTTGTTATAGAATCTAGGGATGCAGTGTTCTTTGAAGATAAGTTCCTCAAGGATAAGAACATGTCTCTCCCAGGTATGCAAGTAACTATTACTGAAGATGATCCTACTTCAGTATCGAGCACCTCCTATTCCGTTCCGGTAGATAACTCTGGCCTAGAGTCTAGGAGAACTTCTCTAAGAGAGCGAATTCTCAGAACCTTCGATAGTGACTTTGTCACTTACCACGTTGAGGCTGATCCATCCACCTATAAGGACGCGATGAGATCCAGGGATTCCCTACTCTGGAAAGAAGCTATTGATGAAGAGATCAATTCTCTACTTCAGAATAACACCTGGACGTTGGTTGATAAGCCAAAAGAGGCTAAAACCGTAGGGTGTAAGTGGATTCTGAAAAAGTAACTAAATCCTTATGGTAGCGTAGCTAAGTTTAAAGCACGTCTGGTGGCTAAATGTTTCACACAAGTAAGCGGAGTAGATTATTTTGATGTCTACTCACCCATGTGTCACTTAGCAACCATTAGGGCCCTCCTTGCTATTGCGTCTATTGAGAACTTTATTGTTCATCAAATGGATGTTAAGACTGCGTTCTTGAACGGAGATCTGACCGAAGAGATCTACATGAATCAACCTGAAGGTTTCATTGTAGACGGTCACGAAACGAAAGTCTGTAAATTACTTAAATCTTTATACGGACTAAAGCAAGCACCGAAATTATGGCATGAGAAGTTCGACTATAGTGTAAAGAACATGGAATTCATGTCGAGTCTCTCGGATAAATGTCTTTACATACGTAATAGATCGGATAAAGTCGTCATAATATGTTTGTACGTAGATGATATGCTCATTCTAGGGTCTGATCAATCCGAAGTGGATGACGTTAAGTCAGACCTAATAAAAGAATTTAGCATAAAAGTCCTGGGTGTAGCTAACACTATAATAGGCATGCAAGCGAGCTTTGGGCAGACTGGCATCTCCCTAAGTCAAAGCCACTATATAAAGTCCATGTTGGACACGTGGGGATACAGTGACAGTTGAGCATCTGAGACACCATACGACTACACTAATCGCCTAAAGCCCAATGAAGGAGCTATGGTTAGACAGTTAGATTATTCTAAACTGCTTGGTAGCCTCATGTATGCTATGGTCTGCACTAGACCTGACATAGCCTTTACGGTCGGCATGTTGTGTAGATTCACTAGTAATCCTGGCCAATACCATTGGAACGCCTTAGATAGGCTAATGAAATACTTAAAGCACACCCAAAAGTATGTTTTAGTTTACACTGGTCATCCTTCAGTTCTTGAAGGTTATTCTGATGCATCATGGTGCTCGGAATTAAACGACAGCAAGTCTACTAGTGGGTATTCACACTAGGAGGAGCAGTTGTAGCCTGGAAGTCCAAGTGGCAATCTTGTATTGCACTCTCTTCTATGGAATCCGAACTCTACGCTCTTGTTGCAGCAGGCGAAGAAGCAGAGTGGTTAAGAGATTTGGTGATGAACATTCCTTTGTCGAGCCAGAAAATGAGTTCTGTTGCAGTTTACTGTGACAATCAGGCTACTAAAATGATTGTTATGAACACTTTGTTCAATGGCAAAAGAAGGCATCTCAGGCTGAAACAATCCTGGTTGACCTCACTCATAAGTCAATGGATTATGACCATGATTGATGTGAGATCTTAACGGATAAGATAACGGTTGATTTACAAAATCAACACTAGACTGGTTCCTGCTAGACCAGATAGAGATGCTCACTACAAGATATAGTCTCTACGATGACGTTTTTTTTTGCGACGTTTTTGAAAACGTTGCTGTTAGTTTTATATTCAACGACGATTTTTTTCATAAACGTCGCTAATGCAAAAAAAATAGTATTTGCTACGTTTTTTAGGAAAATCGTCACCATACGTGTTTAGCTCTTGTGATGATTATTTTTAAAACGTCACTAAAATAATGTTTTTATTGTGACGTTTTTAAAAACGTCGTCGTTAGTTTACATTTAGCGATAGTTTTTTTAAAAACGTCGCCGATATAAAAATTTAGCATTAGCCACGATTTGCATGAAAACACGTCAGCATACATGTTTATATTTCGTGACGATTTTTTAAAAAAACGTCATCAAAACACATGATCTTCTGTCAAAATTTGTTATCAAACATTTCAGAAGATCTTTTATTAAAAGGGATATGAGTGATATAGTTATCATTTATCAAATGATTGAACATGAATCATGTCATGTACTTAGTGAGCATGATGCATGAAATACACGAAGTACGTATACGACGCACATTATGCATGTTTAAGTTGATGATATATCAACCTTATCTATATGCACACACCCATAACCATACACTTGGTTATGCGTACTCCAATGATATGGGGTAGTTTGTTATGCACGCATGCACCCATAATCATGTGCTTGGGGCTAGCTATGCGCACCCCATGATGGCCGAATATTTTGTTATGCACACACCCATAACTATATGCACACACCCATGCATGTACGATGGGGTATTTTGCTATGCGCACACTCATAACCATATGCTTGGCTATGCACACCTCATGATGGGGTATTTTGTTATGAGCACCACCCATAACTACGCTTGGCTATGCGCACCCTCATGATGGGGGTGTTTTGCTATGCGCATACATATAATCATACACGCTTGGCTATGCACATCGCCATCATAGGGTATTTTGTTATGCGCACACCCATCACCATACACCTGACTATCCGCACTCCTATGGTCAGGAGACGGCTGCGGCAGACGGTGAGCGCGGCGTCATCAAAACATACGATCTTCTGTTAAAGTTCTAATTATGATATTTTTGATGGTGGTGAAGTTATATTGATGATAGCGACGATCTCGATCGTAAGCTTGATACGAGTAATTAAATATATATAATATGAATGTGTTCACTGTGGATATTATATGTCTCCACAAACGTACATAATTGTTAGGGTCGGCATACATACGTACATCATGTAGCCATGTATTCTTCGGCCTGTAGCTCAATGATCTTGTCAAATGTTACTAGTTATGGAATACCCTGCAATCATACCAAGATATTTCTTTCTCTATGGAGAATATGTTTACATTGATCGATGAGGCGTTAGGTGAATGTTCCAATATTGTAAGTATCATGAGTTGCGCTAATTAACGATGAAGATGACTACATCGATCAATGACGAGTCGATTAAACAAAGTCTAAGATGAGAGATCATAACCTCATATCAAATGCTCATATGTATATGAATTTTGAGTTTACCTTCAAAAATAGCAACTATTTTTGTTGGCGCAAAAATAACAATGAATTGTTTTGTTACAAAGTACATGTTTTTAAATAAAAATGAAATATACATTTCCAAAATTTTCAAGCTAATATTTTAATATAAAATTATTTATGGAGGGAAAAATTCGTTTCCCTCCAAAACTTTACACTTTTAGATTTTTTTTTAATTTTTAATTTCTTTATCCTAACTAAATATATATAGTAAATAATTAGCCCTAGGTTTCATTTCCTCCCCTAACCCGTAATCAGCTCCCGCCCCACTCGCGCCACTCCCGCGATCGAGTCCTCCACACCGGCGATCCATTTCGACCACTCCTCCACTCCGGCGGCTTCTTCTCCACTCCTCCACGGACGTTCCTTCAACGATGGCGCGGTGGCATTCCTTAGACGATGGCTCTGGTTCGTGGTTTCGATGCCGCCGCCTCCTTTCCGAGCCCGACGCCCCCTCCTCCTTCCAGATCCCGACGCCGCCTCCTCTTTTCCGAGCCTGACGCCGACGCCGGCGTTGCCTCTATTCCGAGCCCGACGCTGCCTCCATTCCGAGCCCGACGCTGCCGCCACTCTTTATTCCTCAGACGCCGCCACTCTTGGTTCCCACGCCTGATGCCGCTGCTTCCTTCCCGAGCCCCACACCGCCTTGCTTCTCCAGATTGATGTTAAGCATGCGAAGAGATATCTTCAGAAATATTATTTCCTCCAATTTCTTAAAGATTCGTAGAACACTTAAATCAGTGTTCATATTATAGGTGACTCAATTTTTTAACCTACATGTAGTAATTTTCACTGTTGTTTGTGTTTATCTCCATTTATAATCCCTCGCATTTTCCTTCAGCCAGATGATTTGAAGATTATCCTGTTTATCACTCGATTCACTCCATGTACAATGAATTCATATGGATGCAATTAGGGGATCTGCTATTTCACGGGCATGTTGTATGTACTTTGGGTTTTGTTGCTTTAAAGTTGGCTGATGAAGAATTCCTGCCTTTTGATTACAAGTCCTATGCAGATAAGTTCCGGGTAAATTTTCTATAAATTGCATCTATATTTATCTTTTTTGTTCACTAATATAATTTAGTCATTATGAGTTAAGAATAATTACGAAAATCGCCTCCAACTTTGCATAATTTTGAAAGATACATGTATTGGTCGAGGAATTCATCATGTATATAAGCTATTTGTGTTTGTTCTCTTTTTATGTGTGTTTTGAGGCAAAAAGGTAGCATAATCTTAAGTCCTGCTTCATTTGAAGGAAGGAGCTCAGCCTTCAAAAGAAGGTTTATTTGTATAGGTAAGAAACTTATTTTGCCACCGCTTTGATGTTTTGATTAAGAAGTTGAATGGTGAATTATACTACAAATTTCTAGGCATGCGATCGCAGCCCTCGATAGAGCACCGAGCACGACAGAGCAAGGTTTTTCCAATAGAGCAAGGCACATCTCCTAATAGAGCAAGGTTCTTCCGTCTAATTGCGACTACAACCAGATCAAGGCACATCTCCCAATAAAGCAAGGTTCTTCCTTCTAACCATGAATACAACCAGAGCAAGGCTTGCACTGTAATCGGTGCATGAATTTTTTTGCCAATATAATCCTTTCTTGATCAAAATTTTGCCATTAAATCAATTTATAATTTAACCAAATAGAACTTAGTCTGTAAATGCTTTGCTTTGTTTTGCTTCTTCCTTCAACTATTTTGGACTTGCAAATATTTGGATCTAATCCATATTGTGCAAGCTTTCTCCTGAGCTTAATAGCAATACTTTTCAGTCATACGACAAAACTTCTTTCGACAATTCAGGTGAAACCATATTATCATAGTGCATTCCTCACTGCAATCTCTCAACACACACAAACACACGTGCTACGCACATTTTACAGCTTCTCCCTCTTCTAACCTTTTTTTGAATGCAATATTTCACTACTAGACCCGACAAAGCTGATGATTGCTGTATATTGGCATCAAGATGCATTTGATCATGTCCTGATTTATTTATTCCTTCCTCTATTTTTCCTTCATTAGTTGACTGCGCGTTGATTGGAATTACCATTCAGCTCTGGTAAACTTGTTTCCTTGAAATGCCTGCCATAGGTTTGCATGTTGTCTACATTTTTGGTATTCTTTGATGTGTTCCCTTTTGATTTTGTTTTCCATCGACAGAGGTGTGTGCATATCGATATTGACATTCTTATCAGATGTTTTGGATCTTGGAAATGGTTCAAATGGGGACAAGTACCAACGCCTTTTTTTTGCATTGATTTTAATTTTTGTTGATATTTGCTAACAAGAGTCACTTACAGGGAAGATTCTTATTTTACAAGTGTTGAAACCAGCAACTGGTCTCTTGAGTTCGGACCCACTGGGGGTGTAGCCGATGCTTATTTCTCCCTCACTAGACTCTCTTGACGGTGGATGCTGGAAACGGAATAGACCCAAGGCTGAAGCGAGGAGGTCCCGCCACACACCCGGAAGATCTTAGAGAGCTTCCCCTCTCAAATCAAAGCTCAACCGGGCACCTTGGAGGGCACTGGCTGC
Source organism: Dactylorhiza incarnata (assembly GCA_033032865.1). Taxonomy (NCBI): domain Eukaryota; kingdom Viridiplantae; phylum Streptophyta; class Magnoliopsida; order Asparagales; family Orchidaceae; genus Dactylorhiza; species Dactylorhiza incarnata. The sequence continues at coordinate 292,707 of JAWHQI010000271.1, forward strand.
CAACCAAAACTAGCCTAGAGGAGAGGATTCTCTAAAATCGGATCTCCTCCAAGGTGCCCTTAAGGGTCTATTTATAGTTTTCCTAGGCTGGTCTGTAAATAGCCTGAATCCGCCTTTTAATTTTACTAACCGCACCCCAAATTGGTCTGTTAACAGCCTAACTCCGTTGTTCCGAAGGGCTATTTGCAGCCCACCAGGGGTATTATGGTCATTTTCCCCTCACAGCCCTTTGGGCGAATGGTCCGTGAGGGCACCATTCGCTGGGCACCCGCCTGGCTGGGCGAATGCCCACGCTTCTGGGCGAGTGGTCCGTGAGGGCACCACTCGCCTAGCGCCTTCTCTCCTACAGCTTACCCCCACCAACCCGGGGGCATTTTTACCTTCCTTAGCCTGGGCGAGTGACCCGACGAATGATCCGGACGACCCAGGTTTCGCCAGTTGGCTGGGGGGGCCCACTCGGCGAATACGGGTTGTACACAATCCCCGCTCTTTACGAGCGGTTCCTACGGTCGTAAAGAACAGTCCAACCATGTATTCGGTGAGTGCTTGCTGACTGGATCCATAAGATTCCGTGGGTCCCACCGCCACCTTATATATACCTCCTCCTGCCAAATTTTTGCTGGACCACTTTCATACCTTGGCTCGGAGTTTCTCTACTTCCTAATGTCTTTCCACAAACCTTCTGCGAAACCCCTCTCGCGAGAGATGATCGACCGCCTGGCTGCGGCTCAAGCTGCAACGGCCCCCAGGGCATCCAAATTTGCTCCCTGGCTGATGTCTAAACGGGATCCGAGCGCCCCCTATGTCTCGCGTCGAGCCAAGACGATTCGGCTGAATCGTCAGAGAGGCGAGACTGCCTCGGAGTCTCCGGCGGATACTCCACCGGCGAACACGCTGGCGGATGCCCTTCCGGACCCCGCGGTGCTGGTATGAGGATTCTTCCTGTCTCCATTTAGTTCCTGTCCCTTACCCTGCGCTTATTCCGACCATTCGCAGGGGGCTTTGGTACCTGAGGACGGCCATGGGGCCGTTTTGAGCAGTGCGGTGGTGCCACCTCCCGGGGACGAGGTACCTCCTCCCGATCTGGATCTTGCTCCTCCGCCTCCTCCTGGGGAGACTGTACCCCAACCCCGTGAGTTGTGAACCTTCTCGCTTTTTCCTTTTATGTTGTCGGCTACTAATCATTACCTTTTCGCAGCCCTCAACCCTGACGTCCCGCTGCGGGACTCCATTCCTCCCAGTCCCCCTGCTCAGGTGAACCCCGCTGTCACCGCGAATGAACGGAGGGTCTCCCCTGAGCGAGAGCTGGATCAGCCTCTCCGTGCTGATGACCGTGCGGATGCTCCGGCTCCTTCTTCACAGCCTTATCGTCCAGGAAAGGGAAAGGTCTTACCTCCCGCCTGGCTGTTTGGGACGCACCCCCATTCGTCTCGTCCTTCGGGTCACCCGGACCCCACCCCAGGTCAGTTCACTCACCCGCCTCTATTGTACTCGCATACTTTATCACCACTAACCTAGTTGTGATTCCGCAGGCTATCGAGAAGCCTCCCCCTTCGACTCCTACTACGAGGGGGGAGAGGGAATGCTCTCGCCTCTCCCTTCCCCTGGGGATCTTGCTGACTTCCTGGGTGATTCCTCGAATCACGCAACCCTGAAGGATCGGATCTCGGAGGTCCTGGGGAAGCTCATCCACATCCAGCAAAACGTGGCCAGCCAGGTGGACGACGTGCGGCTGTGAGTCGCGCGTGAGTTGAAGGACCTTCGACGAAGTCGCTCGCATCTTCTCGCGGAGGTGGAGCGGCTAGGGGGTGAGGGAGGGGAGTTGTCTCCCGGAACACACGCCGCGCGAGCCCGGGACCAACTCCAACTGGCTTCCCATGAGATCACCAATATACTCGCTTATTACCGCCCGCGAATGCCCATGGAAGCTGGGTCGCGAAAGCGAGGTCGGTGGATCTGGGAGGAGACCTGACCTACCCAACGTCCACCCCTCTTATTGTTTCCTTTTCTTACTTTATGCTGCGAATGTTGAACGTTATTTTTGTCTGTAATAATTTCTCTATGCTTTGCGAATGCTTCTTTATTCTTTTTTCGTATCTCATAGCTTTGCTTGGGTATTGCCGGGTGATAACTTATAGCCGGATGATCTTCCAACCTCGTTGCGTAGCCGCGGAATGAATAGACATAGGGCATTTGCCATTAATGGGCGAGAGGGACCGGCTCGGGCTTCGAGGTGTCGGGAGGGCGCGATGGCTATCCGCACACCCGAGGTCTCGAAAGTCCAAACGCCGTTTAGTCCCTCTATAAATAGGTCTTTCAACCACCGTATTAAATACCTAACCATCCGCTCTCTTTCCTTGCGCTAGCACTCGTGCTTCTTCCTTATCTGTTGCTCCGCTTTCCTTCTTTACTCACAAAAATGGGTGGCGATGCGGAAGACAGGGCCAAGTGCGCCAGCGCATTCGCCAACCACGTCTTTGATTCCTGCGACCTCTCTGAGGAGGCCTACCTGACTGCCGTCGCTGACTACGTCCCGCCGGGTTTCGAGGCGCGAAAGCCCAGGCCGGATGAGCGCCTGAATTCCATCTCGCCTTGTGCTCTCGCGATCCCGCTAGAGCACTTCGAGGTGGGGTTTCGCCTCCCGATCTGGCCGGAACTCCGCCAGACCTTCAGGTACTACGGGGTCGTGCCTGGCCAGCTCAACCCCAACTCCATCGCTATGTTGGTGGGGTACGCGAGCTACCTGCGAGAGGAGGGAATTGAGTTCTCGCTGCCCGTCTTCCGCAAGCTCTATACCTTCCGTTGCACCCATGGTATCTCGTTCTTCTCGGGACTGAGCCCCCTAAAGCACTACGGGCTCCCGAACAAGAACCATGACTGGGTTCGCCGCTTTATTTTTGTAAGCGGGAACCTGGGGAACACTCTCCTCGCGCCGGTGCAGGAGGAGTCAACCTTCCGCCCCCCGACCTTAGGGGGGCACGAGGCCAAACTCCACCAATACATCCTGGAGCACGGGATGGATCTCGTCCATCTTCGGCGAAACGTCAACTCGCTTCCACCCATTCCGCAGGGCGAGGGTAAGTGTTCGAGACTTCATTCGCTTTCGCTTTGTGATTTTTACATCATTCGCTAGAACCATTTGTTATATTATGCAGGTGTGCGCCACTTCCCCCTTCATCCGCCGCGTCCCTCCGGATCTACCCTTTCTCTCGCACAGGCCGCCGCGGATGCCTGTCGGGAGGAACCTTCTTCCTCCAAGCCTGGCGGAAAGAAGCACAAGCCAGCGGTGCTGACCTCTTCCTCTTCCAAGAAGCCCAAGAACCCCCCCCCCCCCCCCCCCCCCCCCCTCCGCCAAGGGGAAGGGGGTCCCGGACGAGACCCTCGAGGCGGATGTTCAGATCCAAGCCCTGGGGACGAGTGCGCCAGGAGAGACCACCCCTCGCGCGGGACTGTCGTTGCCGCCGCCCCCACTTCCCAGGGACCATCGCAACTTCCCCAGCGGCGAGAAGTATAGGGACCCCTCGGGGGCTCCCCTGGTGAAGTGGGACAGGAATGCTAACCGGGTCTCGCTCTCCACCCTCCATCCGTCGTGGATAGAGAGCGATCTCGCCAGCGGTGGGGCTTACGCCATCGCGTATGCCCTCTACGGCCGAGAAGACGCCGAAGTCTATGATGCCGAGACGACCCAGGTTCTCGCTCATGAGAGTGTTAGGGCCATGCTGCGGGCGCTCGAGCTCGCGCACATGTCTTCGCGCCGGAGCATCAAACTGGCGCGGGACTTGGCGGCGGTTGAGGAGTCCCGGTCCGTTGCTTCTACTGAGGCGATGGAGCTTAGGACTAAGCTGGCGGCTGCGGAGACTCTTCTCGCCAACCGCCCTGTCGCAGAGGTATGTTTTCTCCTTTCCCGCGAGTGACTTGTTGCCGATTGACAATTTTATTCTTACTACCCTTGTTATTAATTTCAGGATACCACGGTTGCCGAGATGCTCCGCGCTCGGGTGGCCGGCCTTGAGGATGAAATCCGTCTGGCCAAAGCCGAAGTCCAGCGATTGCGAGAGGCTGGTGCGTCAGCACTCGACCCGGGGAGCGGGGGCCATTTTTATCCCCATCACGAGTTGGAGCAGCTGATGCAAGAGAACGCGCAGAATGCTGTCAAGCATGCGCTGCAGGTGCTGCGGCGAGCGGGATACCTGAAGGCGGAAGCCGAACGTCTTTCCGCTCGCCAAGTCGTCCCCGAGCTTTACATTCCAATCCCCTTTCCTGAGGACGACCACGTCGAGCCGCGAGAGGACGCCCTCATCCCAGACTCTGGCGAGAGCGACGGATCTTCAAGCGAGAAATCTGCTGATCCTTGAGAAGGGCCTCTTGTATTTTCTCTTTTTGCATTTATCATTTTGACTGTAATCTTGAACGGGCAAGTGCCTTTAAAAGATGTATATATTGACTACAATTTGTGTCATTCTAAGTTTTCCTCTCATTCGCCGCTATACCTCGTTAGGCTCATTAGGACGTTGATTCTTCTTATTCGCCGTCGCACCTCGTTAGGCTCAATAGGACGTTAGGTCGTGATGCGACTGTCGTGGCCACCCCGCGAATGCTCGAAGATGACTCAGGTTGGTCGTTCCCCTTCGATCTCTCGCTACCAAGTGAACCTTACCATTCGCGTATCACGGGGTTTCGCTTAAGTAGTCAAGAGAGTGGGGTGTGATCCTCTCTCCGGCGCGTGGTCTATGTGAATGCTCTTGAGATCATCTTTTGAGAACTTAGAACCTGCCACCGAGTGAGCCTTCAGACCTGCCAACTAGATGAGAGCCTGTACAGCGGGTCTGCTCGGGGCCAACCTCTGGAACATAGAACCTGCCACCGAGTGAGCCTTCGGACCTGCCAGCTAGATGAGAGCCTGGACAGCGGGTCTGCTCGGGGCCAACCTCTGGAAAATAGAACCTGCCACCGAGTGAGCCTTCGGACCTGCCAGCTAGATGAGAGCCTGGACAGCGGGTCTGCTCGGGGCCAACCTCTGGAACATAGAACCTGCCACCGAGTGAGCCTTCGGACCTGCCAGCTAGATGAGAGCCTGGACAGCGGGTCTGCTCGGGGCCAACCTCTTGAACATAGAACCTGCCACCGAGTGAGCCTTCGGACCTGCCAGCTAGATGAGAGCCTGGACAGCGGGTCTGCTCGGGGCCAACCTCTGGAAAATAGAACCTGCCACCGAGTGAGCCTTCGGACCTGCCAGCTAGATGAGAGCCTAGACAGCGGGTCTGCTCGGGGCCAACCTCTGGAACATAGAACCTGCCACCGAGTGAGCATTCGGACCTGCCAGCTAGATGAGAGCCTGGACAGCGGGTCTGCTCGGGGCCAACCTCTTGAACATAGAACCTGCCACCGAGTGAGCCTTCGGACCTGCCAGCTAGATGAGAGCCTGGACAGCGGGTCTGCTCGGGGCCAACCTCTGGAAAATAGAACCTGCCACCGAGTGAGCCTTCGGACCTGCCAGCTAGATGAGAGCCTGGACAGCGGGTCTGCTCGGGGCCAACCTCTGGAACATAGAACCTGCCACCGAGCGAGCCTTCGGACCTGCCAGCTAGATGAGAGCCTGGACAGCGGGTCTGCTCGGGGCCAACCTCTTGAACATAGAACCTGCCACCGAGTGAGCCTTCGGACCTGCCAGCTAGATGAGAGCCTGGACAGCGGGTCTGCTCGGGGCCAACCTCTGGAACATAGAACCTGCCACCGAGTGAGCCTTCGGACCTGCCAGCTAGATGAGAGCCTGGACAGCGGGTCTGCTCGGGGCCAACCTCTGGAACATAGAACCTGCCACCGAGTGAGCCTTCGGACCTGCCAGCTAGATGAGAGCCTGGACAGCGGGTCTGCTCGGGGCCAACCTCTTGAACGTCCAGGGTCTCTCCTGCGAGCTGTAGCATCATTTTCATACACATAGTTTAAACAAAATGTTTTCATTCAAAAAACCATCATTATTACATGGTACTAAGGATAAAAACGTTTAAGGTCGTCGCCGCTCCATGTGTGGCTGAGGGGTTGGCCCTCCACATTTTGAAGGCGATACCCCCCGGACTTTAGTGCCTCTTCCACGACATAGGGGCCTTCCCAGTTGGGGTTAAGTTTTCCCACCGCGGCGGACCTCCCAGCCGCGTCGACCTTCTTGAGTACCAGATCTCCCTTCTCGAACTGCTTGATCCTGACGTGCCTGTCGAAATACTTGGCCATCCGCCGCTTGACCTCTTCTTGATGGATGGCTGCTCGATCCCGAGCTTCTTCGATGAGGTCGAGGGAGAGCCGCAACTCCTCCTCGTTCTCGGCTCTCCAATCTTCCTCACCATTTGTGGCGACCTTCACCCGTGGTGTCATAACCTCGAACTCTATGGGGATGACGGCCTCGCAACCGTGAGAGAGCTTGAAAGGGGTTTCTCCCGTGGCGGTGTTGGGGGTGGTTCTTAAAGCCCAAAGGACCGAGGGGAGCTGCTCCACCCAATTGCCCTTGAGATTTTCCACCTTCTTTTTGAGCAAGTTCACGATGACCTTATTCGCCGCCTCCACCTGCCCGTTGCTCCTGGGATGGTGAACGGACGCAAACCTAAGGTCTATCCCCAACTGGCCACAGAAGCCGATGAATTCCTCGCTTGCGAATTGCGGCCCATTATCCGTGACTATGGCCTGCGGAAGCCCATGTCGACAAATGATCTCCCCCCATACGAAGTTGCGGATTACCTGGGAGGTGACCTTAGCCAACGCCTTGACCTCCAACCACTTTGTGAAGTAGTCAATCATGACTAGGAGAAATCTTCTCTGTCCACTAGCCTGGGGGAAGGGTCCTACTAGATCCATTCCCCATATGGCGAATGGCCAGGGCGCCGTGATACTCTTTAGCCTCTGAGCTGGCATGAGCTGAAGCGGGGCGAACATTTGGCACTTCTGGCATCTCTTGGCGAAGGCTGCTGCGTCTTTACTTAGGGTTGGCCAGAAGTATCCCTGCCTTATTATCCTTGCTTCCAGCATCCTGCTCCCCGAGTGGCTGCCGCACTCGCCGGAGTGAACTTCTTCCAAGATCTTTGGGACCTCTTCCTCCGAGATGCATCGGGCCAGGAGGCCTGAGAGGGTCTTCCGATATAAGTCACCCTCCTGGAGCACATAGTAGGCGGACTTATACCGGAAGCGCCTCTGGTCCGGAACTTCTTCCGGAAATTTTCCCGTTGCAAGGAAGGTGACGAAGGGATCCTTCCAGGAGGGCCGCTGTTCGACTTCCATGAGCTCTCCCTCCTCAATCGAAGGACGGAATAGGTCCGTCAGGGTCCCCCCGGCTCGTGGACCAGATTTTGCCAACCGATCTGTCGGGGTGCTCTCCTCTCGAGGGACGTGCCGGATGGAGAAAGTTTTGAACGTCCCCACGAGACCTTTGACTTTTGCTAAGTACCTCATGAGCACAGGTTCCCTTGTTTCGAACTCTCCCCTTATCTGAGAAGCTATTATCATGGAGTCAGTGAGGACCTCCACGTCATGGACCCCGAGCTCCCGGGCCAACCGCAGGCCGGCGATTACAACCTCATACTCCGCCTGGTTGTTGGTGATTGGGAAGTGTATCACTAGCGTCTGCTCTATCTTTGCTCCGTGGGGACTCTCCAGCACCACCCCTCCTCCGAGAGAATTCTTGCCCGAAGCCCCATCCACCAGCAGCTTCCACGGAACGTGACGAGGGGCTCCGTCTTCTTTCATCTCGGCCACGAAGTTTGTCATGAAATCAGCCACCACCTGCGCCTTCATAGATAATCGAGGGACAAAGGTGATGTTGAATTCACTTAGCTCTATTGACCATTTTGCGAGTCTTCCTGAGTGTTCCACTCCTTCGAAGATCTGGCGGAGAGGATGATCCGTCACTACTTGGATCGAATGGGCCTGGAAGTATGGCCTGAGCTTCCTTGCTGCGATGACCAGGGCAAAGGCCAACTTCTCTAAAATTGGATATCTGAGCTCCGCTTCCCTCAGGACCCTGCTTACGTAGTAGACGGGCAGCTGCTTCTTGCCTTCCTCACGAACCAGGACTGAGCTTACGACCTCCGCCCCGACCCCGAGATATAGATGTAGATCCTCCCCCTCTTTGGGACTTTGTAGTAGCGGAGCCTTGGTGAGTTGGCTCTTCAAGGCCTGAAAGGCCTCCTCGCATTCTCTTGTCCACTCAAACTTCTGGTTGCCTCGTAGCGCTTTGAAGAAGGGGGAGCATCTTTCCCCGGCCCGGGAGAGAAACCTGTTCAGCCCGGCGAGTCTTCCGGTCAAGCGCTGAACTTCCTTGGCGTTTCGTGGCGACCCCAGCTCCATTATATCCCTAACCTTATCCGGGTTAGGTTCTACCCCCCAGGGGGTGAGAAGGTGCCCCAGGAACTTCCCTTTGCTGGCCCCGAACACACACTTCAGGGGGTTCAGGCGCATCTTGTACTTGCGTAGGGTGGCGAAGGTCTCCTCGAGGTCCCGGATGTGAGAGCTCACACACTTGCTCTTTATCATAAGGTCATCCACGTAGACCTCCAGGTTCCTTCCCCTCTGCTTCTTAAATACCCGATCCATCATCCTCTGGTAGGTTGCTCCTGCATTTTTCAGCCCGAAGGGCATCATCTTATAGCAGTAGCATCCCTCCCTGGTGATGAATGAGACATCTCTGACGTCTGGGGGGTGCATTCTTATTTGGTGATAACCTGAAAAAGCATCCAAAAAACTCATCACAGAAAAACCGACGGCTGAGTCAACCAGCGTGTCGATCCGAGGCAAGGGATAACAATCCTTAGGGCAGGCCTTATTTAACAATGAAAAGTCCACACACATACGCCAGCGGCCATCGGCCTTTTTTACCATTACGACATTGGAGACCCAGCCTGGATACTGGATCTCCGTTACAAAACCTGCTTCGAGGAGTTTCGCCACCTCCTCGCGGATCGGTCCTTCGAGCTTGTCAGCTATAATCCTTCTCTTCTGCCGGATGGGGCGGGCTTCTGGATCGAGATTGAGACGATGGCAAGCCACGTCCGCCTCGATGCCTGGCATGTCCGCTGCGCTCCATGCGAAGATGTCCACGTTCTTCTGGATGCACTCCAGCATCCTTCTCTGGTCTTCCAGGCCGAGGCCCCCGCTGATCCGCACCTTCTCCACCCTTCCTGCCTGGGTGGTAACCTCCATCTCTATCACCTCTTCTGTCGCCTCGAGCCGGGTTGGCTCTTTCCACTGGCCTTTTGCTTCTCGCCTCTCTTCCCGGGCCTTTTCCTCTGCAGCTCCTTCCGCCTCCTCCGGCTCGACCTCCTGCTCCTCACGAGCGACCTCCAACAACTCGACCTCCTGCTCCTCACGAGCGACCTCCGTAGACTCGACCTCTCGGGCATCGCCCTCTCCTCCTACTTCTCTCTTCTCCACCTCTTCTCCCGGCCCCTCCGACCTCGCCATCTCTTCATCCATCTTCTCGGCACCCGCCATCCATGAAATGGTGTTGACAGCAGTCACGTAGCACTGCCTCGCCACCTTAGCATCTCCTCGGACGCGGATCTGGACTCCTCCACTATGGAGCTTTAAGCACTGATGGTACGATGAGGGCACGCACCGGAAGGCGCTGATGAGGGGTCGTCCGAAGATGGCGTTATAGCTGCTCGGAGCGTCCACAATGACGAACCGACAGTTTCTTGGGACTCCTCCTAGCGTCACCTGGAGACCTACGCCTCCCTCGACCTCCTTCCGCTCCCCCGAGAAACCAAACAGTGGTCCGTCGGAGGCCTGCACCCTCTTCTTCTCTACTTCCATCGCGTTGAAAGCTTTTTTGAAGATCACATTCACCGAGCTCCCGTTGTCCACCAGGATTCGGGAGACCGTGAAGTTTTCTATCGCCGTCTGGATCACCAGGGCGTCGCAGAATGGGTCTTCATAATCTGGCATATCTTCTGAGGAGAAGGTGAGCTTCTCAGAGGGGGGTGGGGTCTGGGAAGTCGACGCGACGTCCCTTCGGAACATGGCCTGGAAGCTTCTCTTGCGAGAGGCCTCTATCCCAACCCCACCGTGAATCACCCCGATTCCCCCTGGTTCCTGTATCTGCCCTATCCTCACACCGGTCCTCTTCTGCCTCTGGGAGCACTTCCTCAATTCTGGCCTGCTGCCGCCGTGGCTGTCCTCTTTCCCTCATCTCCAAGAACTCCGGGCAGGTGGCGATCGCGTGACCTTCTTCCTGATGAAAGTCACAGTAAGGCAACGCCACCCTGTCCTCTCTTCCCGCTCTTCCTCTTCCTCCTCTTGCTCCTCTACCTCTTCTCCCTCGGCCTACCGCCATGGCTTGCTCCCTCGGGGGGTGAGGGGGTCTGGGACCCTGCCTCCACCCCTGATTCACTCCTCCTACCTCCCTTCCTTGGTACCTTTCATCCTGACCTCGCGCTGGTCCTTCCTGGTTCCTCCAGCCCAACCTGTTGTTGGGTTCTTGGTTCCTCCAAACCCGAGGTGGTCTTTCGAACCCCTGGCCCCTGGGCTCCTCTCGCCTTCTTCCCTCTGGCTGCCTCGCCTCGGGCTCGCTCATCTTTGCCAACCTTTTGTAGAATTCGGGGTTGGCTGCCTCCCCTTCAATCTCCTCCGCGGCTCTCTCCATCAACTCCTCGAAGGATACAGGAGGTCTTCTCTTCAGGTCCATCTTGAAGAACCCCTCTCGCAGCCCTACGATGAATGCCATTTGGAGGGCGAATCCCGGCACCTCCTGCACTAGGTGTATCTCCTCCTGGAACCTGTCCACGTACTTGGCCAGGGATTCCCCCTCCCTCTGTCTGATCTTGAAGAGAGCCTCCGCATCCTTCTTCCTCTTTTTTGACGTCGAGAAACGCAGTCGGAAGCTTCGGTGCAGATCATCGAACGCGTAGATGGAACCTGTGGGAAGCTGGTGGAACCAGTCCCTTGCTTTCTCCTTCAGGGTGGTCGCGAAGAGTCGGCATTGGAAAGAATCCGACATGGGAAGGATTGAAGTCATGTCCTCGAACCACTGCAGGTGCACAACTGGATCCTCCTTGCCGGTGTAGTAGGACATCTCCGGCCCACGAAACCCTTCTGGCACTGGGGCCGAGAGGATCATCTCGCAAAAGGGGCTCCCTTCCCCTGTTCGGCGAGTGGTCCTCTCGCGCGGGACCAACTCACACACCTCAGCACTCGCCGGACTGCTGAACAGCTGCCGTCCGGGAAGATCTCGCGCACTTCCTTCTGCTGGCACCTCTTTCCCCGGCCGCTGCCCCGGTGCGTTCTCGCCGATCTGCAAAGGCGGGACCACTGGGACCGCCGGGGTCTCGCACTCGCTCCTTGCCGCGAGAACTGTCTGCAGGACCTCTCGCTTGAACTTCTCAAACATCTCCAGCCACTCCCCTGCCGCTGGTGGCTGCGAGTGACCTGAGTCAGAACCATTTCCTCCATCTCCCGTCATCAAAACTAGCTTGGGATTTTCTTTCACCGGCTACGGTCCACGCTCACCGCACCAAAAATGTTGAAACCAGCAACTGGTCTCTTGAGTTCGGACCCACTGGGGGTGTAGCCGATGCTTATTTCTCCCTCACTAGACTCTCTTGACGGTGGATGCTGGAAACAGAATAGACCCAAGGCTGAAGCGAGGAGGTCCCGCCACACACCCGGAAGATCTTAGAGAGCTTCCCCTCCCAAACCAAAGCTCAACCGGGCACCTTGGAGGGCACTGGCTGCCAACCAAAACTAGCCTAGAGGAGAGGATTCTCTAAAATCGGATCTCCTCCAAGGTGCCCTTAAGGGTCTATTTATAGTTTTCCTAGGCTGGTCTGTAAATAGCCTGAATCCGCCTTTTAATTTTACTAACCGCACCCCAAATTGGTCTGCTAACAGCCTAACTCCGCTGTTCCGAAGGGCTATTTGCAGCCCACCAGGGGTATTATGGTCATTTTCCCCTCACAGCCCTTTGGGCGAATGGTCCGTGAGGGCACCATTCGCTGGGCACCCGCCTGGCTGGGCGAATGCCCACGCTTCTGGGCGAGTGGTCCGTGAGGGCACCACTCGCCTAGCGCCTTCTCTCCTACAGCTTACCCCCACCAACCCGGGGGCATTTTTACCTTCCTTAGCCTGGGCGAGTGACCCGGCGAATGATCCGGACGACCCAGGTTTCGCCAGTTGGCTGGGGGGGCCCACTCGGCGAATACGGGTTGTACAACAAGAGTGGTCATTTCCATTATAGAATCATGGTGTCAGCGTGAATAATGCTTAAGATCAATGGCTGATTTGATAGAGAAGGAAATTTCAAAGTTTTCTAAACCTGAAGAGGTAATCTGATTCTCTTAATGCTAGTTTCGCATTGTATTAGAAATACTCTCTTTGTTCATGTTGTTGGTAGAATTCGAGAGTAGACTAGCTAGTCATGCTATAGTTGTTTGATCAACATCTCTTCACTCTGTTTTTTGTTGATGAAACAAATTTTTTTAATATATGTTATGATCCTGTGAATATTCATGAAATTAAACTATAATAAGGCGCTGTTGTCAGCAAATTTGAAAATGAATGAGATTTTCATAAGGCGTGGAAGCATTATTTTGAACACCTACTTTTTTCAATGGGAAAGGGAAACCTCCCTCTATAAACTGTCCTCGTACATGGGGTTTTCCAGTGCTTTAGCATCCTTAGATTTACTTAATTAATGGTGATGCAATGAGTCTAATCCTTAGTTATTGATTTGTATTTTTAGTATTATTTGTGTTGGATGGTCATCCTTGTTTCCATGTTGTTTTGTATATCATCACAATCGACTGCATTGCCTGATGCAATTCAAGTTGTTGCTTCCCTCATTGTTGCTTCCCTCAATCTGTACGTCATATGCATGTCTAGTATTTTTTGCAATAATTTCTTAGTCAGATTAATGCTGTGAAAAATGCTAGGCAGTTGGCACCATCAAGGCACCTAGGTCAGCATCGAGGTGATATAGCTTCTCAGCTAATAGATATGTTTTAATTATGAGAGAGACTTTTGAAGAATATAAACTGATAATCATTACATTAAACTGTATTGAGGAATATAACCAAATTTTAAGTTTCATAATCTTCTTAATAAAAAATTTGTGTACCCAAATGATAAGTTTAACTATCTTAATTTGTTAAACTAGTTAAGCTCATAATGTCCATATCCTAGGGAGAATTTAGTATTCACATTGTTTATTCAAGTTGTTATCTATGCTCATGCCATCTCCAAATTAAAGTGTTAGCAATTATCTCTTAGATTAATATACGACACTAATTCACTTCCTTAACATCTTAAATATTGTACTTGCTCCTTAATGTAACAAATCTTTTCTTTTACCAAATTCTTGGTGCTGGGATATTACTATACAAGTAATTAATGCTTTTTAACATATTATTTGCATTTTTGGATGCAGGTAGTAGCTTGATTTTTATGTTAGTGGATATTATCTAAAGAAGAGAGGAGAAGACATCAGTTGACTATCAAATATGTACAAGAATGCGCATTTATAGATTTTTCTTCTTTGTAAATACTTTTTTTCATGTATTTTTTTATTAATAAAATAATGAATATTTAACACACTTCTCTTTGCTATAAAATTGAATTAAAATAAAAAGTAAATATTTAGTGGAGTTTTAATTAGTATTTAGATTATTTGAGAAGTATTATCACAAATTGTTTTCATTTTTTTTAAATATATTATTTGCGACGTTTTTTGGGAAAAAAATGTTGTACAGTTTTGGCTTTGGTGACGTTGGCTAAGAAACGTTGTGGTAGGATGAACATTTTTCGTGACGTTTTTTAAAAAGTGTCACGATAGAGAAACTATTTATCATGACGTTTTTTTAGAAAAGTGTCACGGTAGAACAACTGTCAATCATGACATTTTTTGGGAAAAAAAATGTCGCGGTAGAGTAACTGGCAATCATGACGTTTTTTTGAAAGCGTCGCAAAGAGCTACGGAGACATGCGCAATCGCGACGATTTAGTGACATTTTTATAAACGTCACAAAAACTATCGCGACGCTTTAAAATCGTTACTAAAGACATAAAAAAATGTCGCCGTAAAGCAACTTTGTTGTAGTGGCTGACAGTGTTACTTCACCAATGATACATGTTTTAAGCTCACTTATGTAAGAGCTAGTTCTCTTTCTACGTTACTGCATATGTTCATGAATTCATAGAGTTTTCTAACTCATGAAATTCCTTGCAGCCTATGGTGGAGATGGAGGAGAGAGAGTAGTATTTGACATAGATACTGATGATCTACTAGACGAGTAGAATTGTCATTTGTTTATCCCTGTCATTTTGTTTTCAGACTTTATATTGCTGAGTAGCACCTTTATTCTGGATGATTTATATTTATGTGGAAAATTCTCCTGTTATTTAAATGTGCTAACTCTTTTGTTTATGTTAAGTCGAAAACTCATTTTTTCCTTGCTTTTACTACTTTCTGCACTTCGAAACGTATATGTTATTTGTCACAAATATAAGAGGAGATTGTTAATGTATATTTGGTCAAATAACGGGTTCGAAGGTATAACGGGTCAGTTGGGTACACAGATACCCATCCCCGTAGACACTCCTAGGGTTTTACCTATATATACCCGCTAGGGGCAACGGGGAGTGGATTCCACTTCGATCCTCCTCCGGGTGCTTCGAGCAAACTCTCACAAATAGAGCATCAAGGCCTGCATGGATTTGCTTCATATTGCTTCTTTTGGTGGTTCATGAACCTTTTTTTTTCCCGAATTGCTGAGATGTAATTGTAGTCAAATACTGGATGAATTGAAACTTTTAACATGTTGACTTGGTGGCATTTGGTAAAATTTATGTATGGTAGTATTTGGTTAAAAATGCACCAATGTAATTGTAATGTTTACCTATGAAAGAAATATTATATCAAAGAATGTTGTAAAATTAGTGCAAATGTTTTACATTATTATTAAACACTGTTATATTGATTTATTTAAATAAGGAGATGAAGAAATTGGAGTCTTCTGGGACAAGATAGTTTTCATATTATTATTCCTTTTGTAAAATTCATCTCCATGCTGAGTCGCTGGGTTTGTTCTCAGCAACAAACTTTGGCTTCATGCGGCACGGTGTTTTTGCTCCGGTGAGTTTGGACAAAAATATCACAGCCATAGAACGCATGTTCGGCATGATGATGCAAATATTAAAAAACGAACATTTTCGCGTCAACACTCGTTTTCGCCCAGACAAATTTTCTCCAGGGTGTGTTTTCGCCCGGGCGCGCAAAGAAATTCGCCTGGGCGCGCATTTTTTTGACCCAGTGCGAAATTTTTTACCTAGGCACGCATTTTTCTAAAAGATATTAGTATTAGGGTATTTATATAAGCAGCATGTATATTCCTATTAGTGCCCCGTTTTTGAAAAAAAAAAACTAAAAACATCATTTTATGACCTCCTAAACGCAACCCCCCATTTTATTTCCGCCTAGGGTTATTTCTGGAGGCGACCGAACGCCTGCATCCTTCGCCCCAGGAGCCGATCGTTCTCCCCTCCTCCCACGCCACCGGACGGTGAAGAACGCCG
Source organism: Dactylorhiza incarnata (assembly GCA_033032865.1). Taxonomy (NCBI): domain Eukaryota; kingdom Viridiplantae; phylum Streptophyta; class Magnoliopsida; order Asparagales; family Orchidaceae; genus Dactylorhiza; species Dactylorhiza incarnata. The sequence goes on from JAWHQI010000271.1 coordinate 308,253, forward strand.
GTGAAGGTCGCCGACAAAGGCTTCTAAGAGGTCGGTTAGGCCACTAGTTTCTTCGGCATGCGCTCCTTTCAGTTTTGGCCGCTCAAACCTTGCCCTAGATTTCAAATATTTGGTATGATTTCGCCTATTTTCTCTCTCTCTCTTCTAATGAATGTGTGGAATGTCGTATCATATGATATACTTGAGGTATTTTTGTCGTCTTTAAAGCAAAGTTGTTTAAATTTTATATGATTCATGATTCATAGTTTTTTGTGAAATATATTTATGCATGATTCATAATCTTATCCTTGTTTTGATTAATACCAACAATAGCCGTAGACTCATTCTTTGCTTATCCTCCTAATTATTATTATTATCATAAAGTATTAACGACAAATATTTGATATGTTTAAATTTACTTCAAATGTGTCGATTTTCTATAGTTTTTTGCAAAATATATTTATTTTGTAATATCATGAGCAGACATGTCACCGAACAAAATATTTTAGGGCCCAAATTCGGAGATAAAAAATCTCTTACAAAAAAGAATGTATTTTCTAGCGACTATGATTCGACGGTGTTTTCCGAGATTCTGATGTCGGATTGACGAACTAGCATCATCAACAATATTCTTTGAATGATGAGAAAAAAATCCCCAAAATTTTTAGATCAATTTGACGACATTCATCTATGTGGCCGCCACCCGTCATTGGTTGCCTCTAGACAACATTTTTGATGAGTTGAAGCAGACTCAACAAATCATTAGAATATTGATTGGACCTCAAGAAATATATTTCAGATTTAAATTTAAAAAATATCACTTACAGATGAAGAATGTCCCACACGTTTATTCAAGCATGCGAGCCATGATCAGAATTATTTAAGGACTTTAAAGTAGAATTGGATTTCATTGAATTCAAATTTCGCCCTCACACATGCGAATAATGGAATTGAAATTCCGTACAAACCAGCGGGCTTGTTAGGACGACAAATAAAAGCCAAGACTCAAAAGAGACCGTTTGTTTACTGAACTATATTCTAAATAAAACTAAGTCACTGTCAACACCTTCGGGAACTCCCCTTGAAAGCGGCGGCTTTTCTGGAAGAGAGAGCGCAATTTTCCTTGCGTTTTTTAAATATTTGTCAAACCTCTTCTGCATCGCCGTCTTTCCTCTTACAGAAAAGTCCTTTCGTTCCGCTAATTTTTCCAGCATCGTCCCGACCGAGTAATTTATATCTGCCATTGACGCCGTCATATCATAACTCCAATCTCCTGTGGCCCAGTCGAAAGCATAAACGGAAAGGAAACGGTGGCCGTAGGCGGCGATAAACTCGATGGCAGATAATATGAACTCGAATTCAAACTTGGTCATGTAGTAGGCGAAGCTAACTCTGGTCCAGCCCGGCTTCATTCCCTTGTATCCCTAAAGTACCAACATGAACTCATCATCATCATCATATCTTACATTTATATAAATAATTTGTATAATTCTAAGTTATCCTTAATATTATTTAAGAGATTTTTGGTAGCCGACTGCTTATAGCAATGTTCATAATTAACAATGCGTTATTAATTGATGACTGGAAATACGTGCAACCGTATTATATATATATATACCTTTTGAATATGCGATCGAATGCCGAGTGAAAAGCTCTCATCCACGGCAAGAAGATGGTGGCCGTAGGGTCCGGCGCAGGAGCAGCCTCCTCTCGCCTGGATGCCGAAGAGATCATTGAGCAGCTTTGCCACAAACCGACCACTAAGCGGCTTTCCGGCCGGCAGTGATTCGCTGGTGGTGCAGGACGAGGATTTAGAATTAGCAGCGTTATTAATATGAGAGGGAAAGATGAGAAACGAGAGGATTGCGAGTCTCTTCAATTCAAGATTGCCGAGTATATGGATGGCGGGGTTGGGAAGGAGACGTTTCATGGCGGCCTCGATGTAGAGGGTCTCTTGGAGATCGATGAGATCATAGCCGACGAGCTCCTTCACCCTGAAAGCCAGCGCCGCCCGAATTTTTTGAATGATCGGCGGAGTGCCCGCGTCTTCTCTTTCTTCGATATCATCATAGTAGATTGTGTCCTGCTCAATTAATCATGTATATTAGTAAAGTACCAATCGATCATGGATGAGTATAGATTCGGGGGCACTCACGCGTACATTGGGGTTGAAGCCGTTGACGTATTCGACAACTCCTCCCCCGCAGGTGGAAGGCGGAGAGTGTTTGAGGTTATACAAAGCTTTGTTCATGACCAGAATGCCGGGAGAACCTGGTCCGCCTACAAATTTGTGCGGGCTGAGGAACACTGCGTCATACCTTTCTAATGAATCTTCAGATCCCAGGTCGATTTCAACATAAGGGCCACTGAAATTGTTTTTGCAAAAAACTTTTTATATAACGCATTCAATTCTTTTTCATGTGATTTTATTTTTTCCTTTGAAAAAAATTATGTTGAATGAAGAATTAGATGTTGAATGAACGAGGGACAAAATAAAGAGTTATTAAAAGAAGTAAAATCTGAATAAGCGACATTAATGTGTCTAAGGGTCTCTTTGGAACTCAAAATTTTCTCCGGTGCTATTGCAGCAAACGTGACTGCTGTCTCAACGGACGTTTGTTTACCCACCTTCTCGCCGCCGTTCCCAGCCGCCTACAGAGAATGGTGAAATTGTCTCATTCCTTGCCGCCGCCCCGATTACCTCCATGCCGCTTCTCCGTCCATGTTCGTTGAGTCAAAATCAATTCACGGATTCTAATGCCGTAGACAAATGTATTCAGTTTACTGGATCCCTTGGCTACAAAATCAATTATTAGGCGCATGAATAATTGGATGAAAATTATTTTGCTGCACGCGGATGAGTAATTAATTACTAGAACTTTAAATAGTATCATAATTTTAATTCAACCAAAATCAATTTAGAATCCGTGATTTTGGATCTAAGGCTTTGGCTCCACAATTTTGGAGCCGCGACTGCCGCGTGCCGCTGCTTTTCAAATCACTCCGTCAAATAAAAAAAATAAGGAGTGCAACAGCAAAAATCCACAACTCCCAAATAGTGATATCTTTTCACGATTTTGCAACTTCAAAAAACGTGTTTTGGATTCGCCATCTTCCGCGAGCGGAACTTGCAGGTTTCGCACCGAGCAGATATCCTCCGTCTGCCATTAACGTCGCTCCTTCATCTGGCGTGGGCATGGCGTCGAGCAAGTCTACCCGTCTGCAATTAGCGTGCGTCCTTCGAGAAGTTCATGGCTTGGTGGAGTTTTTCTTTGATTTCACCCAGCAGACCACCTCCTTTGTTTTCACCTCTGCGTCGTTCGAGAAGCTCTCTGATCTGTGAGCTAAGAAGAGATTGTCGATTTGGTGGAGCTAAGAAGAAATGGAGTTGTTCTCTATTTGAGTGAAGCTAACAAAAATTATTCTGATTTTTGTGTAATATTTGTCGAGAAATGGAGTAAATAATTTTAATACCACACATTTTTATTTCAAGCACGACAAATGCTCTTCTTTCAAATCGTATCACTGATTTTCTAGAACACCATTCTGCAAAATAAATGATTTTCACAACACTGCTTCTAAAATCCTTGCAACTGAGTCAAACAGAGCCTAAAACCCTACGAAAACGGTAATGTCGGTAGCTCACCTCCGTTACGCGGCCAACATAAGGATAAGTTTAATTTCAAGTATTTTAAAAAAAATCAGTTTAATTTGTTTTTTTTTTCTCGTCGAGTGATCCCTATTAATATATATTTAAATTTAGCATGGAACGAGTACACGTGATAAATTAATTTAAGTGATAATTAATATACTAATTCTGGATTATTTATCCATTAATTAGATGCTATATCCTGTACGTCTTTACCTGGTGGCGAAGTCAAAGCATGCAAAAGCGCCGTAGTGGTGTAGAAGCCGAGCGAGCCGGCGGGTTTCGCATATGACCCCGGTGACGTTGCTGCACGCGGAGAATGATCCGAGCATGCGCGTCCGGTTTCCGCGTTTCATGCGGTCCAGCTCGGCCTCCAGAGCCTCCGTGTCCGGCAAGCCGCTCCGGGGATCGACGCCGATCTCCACCACCTGCGCCATGGTCTGCCTCCACGAGAGAAGGTTGGAGTGGTGCTCCCAAGGCCCAACAAACACCACCCATCTCTCCTCCTCCGGTAAAACTATCCTCTCCCTCAAATCTCCGGCCACCGCGATCCCCATCGCCTCCTGCAGCCGTTTCATGGCCGCGGTGGCCCCCGACCCGCAGAAGATGAGAGCGTCCGACGGACCGGCCCGAAGGCACGTCTTCACGTACTCGGTTGCCTCCTCCGCCATCCTCGTCGTCTTCTGCCCCACGAAGCTGTCGCTCGTATGGGTGTTGCCGTAGAAGGGTAGAACTTGTTGGAGGATGTAGTTCTCGACGCATAGCAGGCTTCTTCCGGTGGCGGTGTGATCGGCGTAGGTCAGCCTTCGGCTCCCAAAGGGAGTCTGCACGTTCGCGTCTTCTCCGATGAGCTGCGACCGGACCCACGACATGTTCTTCTCCGGCCAGCAGCCTCCTTGGGCATCCTTGCCGCAGAAGATGGATGTTGTGCCGATGAGGATATTACTGCCGGGGAAGACTTGGATGTCAGAGACCCGCCTGAGCTTCATTGCCATACTGGAATAATTAAAAGAAAGAAATTGATGTATTATGGTGAATATATATTGAGAGATGGTTAATATATAGGAAGCCGCAGGGATCTTCTGCATCAGGTGTCAAGAATGTTATAAATTAATTAAGCGGTGTCACTAGTCGGAAGTAAGGTGCCACAAGGAATTATTCATATATTTATAAGAAATGTATTATAAAAAGCTAATACCGTCGGACCCATTTTAAAACTAGAAATTTAAAAATAAATAAAAAAGTCACTGTAGAATGATAACTGCGTGACTTATTTTAAAGAGCAAAAAAGCATAGTGTTTGAACTCAAATTTGGATTCTCAATGAGGCTAAGGCCTGGGATTGTCCAAAAATTGGTGAGATTTTTCTCCGGTGAGTTTGAACAAAAACGTCATCGCCATCATAGGCGAAAGCAAGTGAAGACACACTGCTCGGGCCCGGGTGAGATTTCTGAGAAAAAAAATTTATGTATAACACAAAGGCTCATAATGTTTTGTAAGTTGGATTGGAGATAACAAAATAAAGGCTCAGAATATATTGTTAATCTTCGTCGGCTCACATTAACGAAAACGACAAATAAGTTTTTTATGAACAAAACAAAGGCTCATAATATATTGTAAGCTGGATTGGAGATAATAAAAGAAAGACTCACTTAAGTTGGATTGGAGATAGGAAGAGAGAAAAAACTCAAATCTTCCAGCCTCCTTCCAACAATAATGACACTCGCACGGGTTACCTGAGAAACCTCTCCGCAGGCCATCCTCAATGCATATTTCATATATCTTTTGAAGTTGTCAATCTTCATCGCCTCACAGTAAAGGAAAACGATAAGTAGTTTTTTATGAACTGGTGACATAATTCAACTCCTTTTTGCCCAAAAGACCGCACAAAATGGACCCCAAAACACTGTGTTGAGGAAGAAAATATAGCAGTAATGAGAAATCATAGTCTGATGCCTCTAGTAATTAAAGCATAACAATTATGTTAACAAAATATAACAGAAATATCAATATTTTGAGCCTTTGTTTTGTTATCTCCATTCCAACTTACAAAACATTCCGAGCCTTTGTTTGGCCATACATTTTTTAATATTTCTATTCATATGGAATGGCAGGTGTAGGGTATCAGATTATTTCACATCTATGGCTGTCAGCATTAAAATGCCAATATTATTGTTGATTGCTCCTTTCTCTATTGCCCTGTACATTTTTATTAAATGCTTTGTGAAGGGTATCAGATGATATTAAAATGCTTACAAAACATTATGAGCCTTTGTTTGGTCATATATTTTGTAGTATTTCTATTCATATGGAATGGCAGGTGAAGGGTATCAGATTATTTCACATCTGTGGCTGTTAGCATTAAAATGTCAATATTATTGTTGATTACTACTTTCTCTATCACTCTGTACATCTTTATTAAAATGCTCTGTGAAGGGTATCATATGACCTTAAAATGCCAATTTAATTGTTGATTTCACATCTGCGGTGGAGCAGGCGGCTGGCCGGCGTTAGGCCACCGGCAAGTTCGCCGGTCTCCGGCGAACCTGTCGGTGGTACTTTGGCGGGGATCCAGAACTGCCAACGACGGCGGTGGTGCCGCCGTTCGTCAAACGCGGAGTTCCGCCATTCGTCGAACGCAGGTTCGTCGTTCGACGAACGGCGAACCTCCAGCGATCGACGAACGATGGCCCTGGCCGTTCGTCGAACGCAGGCGCACCTGCGTTCGTCGAACGCAGTAGCCCCAGCGTTCGTCGAACGCAGGAGCGCCTGCGTTCGACGAACGCATGGGCTACTGCGTTCGACGAACGCAGGGGCTACTGCGTTCGACGAAGGGCGAACCTGCGTTCGACGAACGCAGGTGCACCTGCGTTCGACGAACGCGCAGTTTCTCCATTCGTCGAACGCAGGTTCGCCGTTTGACGAACGGCGAACCTCCAGCGAACGACGAACGGTGGCCCTGACCGTTCGTCGAACGCAGGAGCCCCTGCGTGCGTCGAACGCAGACGCACCTGCGTTCGTCGAACGCAGTAGCCCCTGTGTTCGTCGAACGCAGCAGCGCCTGCGTTCGTCGAACGCAGGAGAGCCTGCGTTCGTCGAACGCAGGCTCCTGCGTTCGACGAACGCAGGCTCTCCTGCGTTCGACGAACGCAGGCTCTCCTGCGTTCGACGAACGCAGTTGCGCTGAGGGGCGGGATGAGGGGCGGGCGACTGAATATAATTACTTAATATATATATAAGTACTTTAATATAATTACTTTTGTTAATATAATTACTTACTGTGTATATATAATTACTTTTGTTAAGGTTTAAAAAAATTTAATTACTTAATATATATATAATTAGTAAAAATAAAAGTGCCGGCTGAGGGGCGGGCGAAGCCCGCCGGGGGGGGGGGGGGGGGGGGGGGGGGGGGGGGGCGAAGCCCGCCGATTAACCTCACATAGGGCCGGAGGCCCGTGCCTGTCACTCGTATATATATGTATATATCTCTATGTATATATCTATGTATATATATGTATATCTTTTACTATATATAAGGAAATACATTTGAGACTATTTTGAAGCTCCAAATAACCACTCAAGTAATATCAGCCGTACGATCTGATTTCATCACAACATCTCAGCCGTTCGATCAACCTGGAACGTTGATTCCATCTCGACCGTCCATTTTTTTCTCTAGATCTCCTAAACCTACCTTGATAGGATGTCTTAAACCTATAAATTTTATAGGACCCCTACCTTACAAAGTGAAATTACTATTTTGCCCCTACTATTTTGAAAAAAGAGTATTGGCTCACGCGGGCCAACCAGCCCACAGACCAATCTTGATCCTACCCGCAGCCAGCCCTTAAAAAGCACGCCCGACACAGCAAGCCAGTGACGAGTCTGTAGCCCGTCGGCCCGCTGCAAGCAACAGTTCATCAACCTGAATGGTGAAAAGGTTAATATACTAAATATTACAAAAATATTAAGCGGTGTGAGACTATTCAAAAAGGCGTGTGAACAGTACGCGCGCACAGTTTAGGTAATATACGCAGAACACGCGCCTTTTGAAAATAGACCTCCTATATGCCATTTTTAGGAAAAGTGTTCAACATTAAAGTTGTAGATCTTGACGAGATATACAACTTTTATGTTGAACACTTTTCCTAAAAAGGCCATATAGAAGGTCTATTTTCAAAAGGCGCGACACTGGGCAGAACAATTTGCATAGTTCCGCCCGGGTTCCGCCCTTTTGAAAATAGACGTCCTATATGACATTTTTAGGAAAAGTGTTCAACATCGAAGTTGTAGATCTCGACAAGATCTACAACTTTCATGTTGAACACTTTTCCTAAAAATGCAATATAGGAGGTATATTTTCTAAAGGCGAGGCACTGGGCAGAACAATTGCGAATCGCATAGTTCCGCCCGGGTTCCGCTCCTTTGGTCTCCTATATGACATTTTTAGGAAAAATGTTCGAGAGTTGTACACTTTCCCTAAAAATGTAATATAGAAGACTTATTTTCAAAAGGCGTGTGTTCCGCGTTTTTCTCTATATGAGGGTTTCGCGGACAAACAGTAACCTCATATAATATATATTATCTAATCTAATATAAATATTTATACTACAAAATTTTAACCGCCAATAAATTAGCAGGCGGTTCACCCGCAACATTTACTTCATTTTACTAGGTGTTAAATTCTAAAAAATTTATATTCGTTTCTTATAAAATACAGTATAAATAATTTAAAAAAATAAAAAAAAACTATAAAAAATGCAAAAACTTAAATAGATTAAAAAAATAAAATTATTTAAAAAATAAAATAAGCCCGTCGATCAGGTGTGAACGAAGCACGCGGCCGCGGTGCGGGTACTGTCGCGCGGGGCACGAGGGGCCCCCCGTGCACTGTCACTCGTATATATATATGTATATAAATATATATATGTATATGGGTATGCTGGAAATACGCGCAGCGCGGATTTTTCCTATATCCGCGCGTTCATCGAACGCGGGCTCCGTTCGACGAACACGGGGCTCCGTTCGACTAAAGATATATGTTTATATCCGCAACGCCCGTGTTCGTCGAACGCCCGCAGTTAGCCCGCCGTTCGTCGATCGAAGCTAGCCCGTGTTCGTCGAACGGAGCCCGTCGTTAGCCCGTCGTTCGTCGATCGAAGCCAGCCCGTGTTCGTCGAACGGAGCCTGCCGTTAGCCCGCCGTTCGTCGATCGAAGCCATTCCACGTTCGTCGAGCGTCGATCGTGGTCATTCGCGGTTCGTCGATCGGCGAATGGCCACGTTCGACGAACACGATCGACGAACGGCGAATAAGCTTTGATCTTTAGCCCGTGTTGGTCGATCAAATATTATTCGTCGATCGTGGTTCGGAGCCGTGTTCGTCGAACGGAGCCCCGTGTTCGTCGAACGGAGCCCGCGTTCGTCGAACGCGCGGATATAGGAAAAATCCGCGCTGCGCGTATATACATTAATCCGTATGTATATATATAGATATATGTAGATATATATATGTATGTATATATATATGTATGTATATATATATGTATGTATATATATATATGTATGTATATATCTTAACTACTATATGGAAATAGTTTGAAGTTGTGCAATAAATATGAGCCATCCAAAATGAGACAAACTTTGCATCGCAACCTTACAATGGAGAGAGAAAAAGAAAGAGAGAAGAGAGAGGGAGAGAGAGGGAGAGGGAATCTTTATAGGGCTCCTAAACCTACCTACCTACATGAGAGGGAGAGGGAGAGAGAGATAGAGAGAGAAATTGATTTTTTAAGTAAAATTTTACATTTTTTTTACAAAATAAAAATAAGAATATCGATTTATATTTTTTTGCGGTCATTTTAAGTACTCATCTGCATATGTTTTGAATAAAAGTAAATGTACATATGATGGAGCAGTACGTCCGCTCATATACGAGCGCAACCCGCTCATATGCGACGCAACCAGTTCATATGTACTTAAAATGCAAAAAATAAAATAATTAAAAATAATGAAACAAAAAATTTAAAATAAATTCGTCTGGCGGGGGCAGGCGAAGCCCGCTATCGCGAGCCGGGTACTGTCGGGCAGGGCACGGGGGGTCCCCGTGCTCAAAATTTAAAATAAGTCCGCCTGCAGGGGGCGGGCGAAGCCCGCCACCGCGAGCCCGGTACTGTTGCGCGGGGCACGAGGGGCCCCCGTGCACTGTCACTCGTATGTATATATATATGTATGTATATATATGTATGTATATATATATATGTATGTATATATATGTATATATATATGTATCTATATACGTATACATATATATACATATATATATATATATATACGAGTGACAGTACACGGGGGGCCCCCGTGCAACAGTACCCTGCCTGCCCCCGGCGGGCGAAGCACTTGACGGTTGCAACCACATTCGTTAGGACCACGACATGTCTTAAGTTACTGCTTCACTAATATGTCAAAGCACACTTACAATACATAATAAATCTAAAAGAAATTGAAGATGAAGTTCTTGTAAAGTAGTGTAATATTTTGATGATTGAAATGAACCATCTTCTTGATACATCACGATTAACAGGTAGTGTTTTTTGCTACCGTATACATTTGATGAACACACTAAAAATGAAATTCCATTGTTTGATGGCACGCCAGTCTTTAGGCAACTTCGGATAAGTAATTTTGGTCTCGTTGATGCTCTCCCTCTTAGGCCACCTGTGCCAGGATGTTGTGTTTATAGTACCATCCGGTTCTTTATATATTTCGTTGATCCAGTCAGCTATCGTATGATTTGATTTCTTGTGTTTTTCACCTGCATAGAGGATTTTTGTTAATTAAATTGCCTAACTGATTTTTTGTAGGACCCCCTTGTGCCTCGCACGACAGTACCACGGTCACGACATTGCCCCTGTGCGACGGTGCTCCCCCGCTCGCAAAACCCCGTGCGCAACAGTACCCCGGAGAACATTGCCCGATGGTTGTGTGCGTGCGAGCAAGGTCGCTCCGGGGCAATGTCTGAAATCATTGATGTCTCCACTCGGCTTTGGCAAGTCAAAGTGCATTACACATTTATTATGCTGTTTGAATATTGCATCTAGATCATGAAGCAGTTTGTTCGTTAGAAACGTCATATTTGTTGAGCTTGAACTTGGGTATAATCTTCAATCATAGCAAACAGATTCTCGTTCCACAGCTCACGGGGTCGCGTCGCGGAGGACTCGCCGACCAACCAAAAGACGGTGGCCGCTGCGAGTTCCTCGTCCAAATGCGGTTGAATGGCGGTGGTGGATGAGGTCACCTCGGAAGCCATCTCATCAATAGAGGAAAGTAACGTTACCCCCCTTAATTATAAGGGAGACATACTGACAGACAATCAAATCATCTCTCTCCTCGGTTTGGGCTCACCAAACAAGGGTTGAATGATTCTTTCTGATCTCTAGTAAGTTCGTAGAGAGAGCGGTTTGTGTACAATCCGTATTTGACGAGAAGGCTGAAGGTCGACCCAGGTGCCTCAAGGAAGAGCAAGGTGAGTCCAGACAAATTGGCTGGACTCGCCCTCAAGGCATAACCGGGACAGTCCAGGCAGATTGGTTGGACTTACCCTCAAGACAGAACAGGCGAGGCGAATCCAGGTCGACCGACTCACGAGCTCGCCTAAGTCAATCTAGAATAATCTCTTGAAGGCGGGTTGGCTATTCACGGGCCACTTGAGTCTGGGAATCGTATTTTGGTTAAGGCGCAGGGGGCTATTCGCAGGCCATTCTGGTCTGGGAATAACATTTTAGTTAAGGTGGAGGAAGCTATCCGCAGACCAATGTGACCAATATACCCCCCGAGACGATTTGCCTATAAATATGATCGGATAATGCCTCAGAGAAGGCAGAGATCCACCCCCAGAGCTCGCGCTCTCAAAACTCTCTTCTTTGTGTTGTACAGGGTGCTAGCTCAGCATTTGGCTTTGGGAGGGGAAGTTCTCCAAAAATTTTGGATGTGTGGCGGGACCTTCTAACTGCAACTTGTGGGTCTTTGATTAGACACTTAGATTCTTATCGGTGAGGGTTATTCCTATGCTCGGAATACATAGCTCTTGGAGTTCGACTGCGGGATAAGTAACTCAAGTTGCACCATCTTGGTCCCAACTCCGTTGAAGCGGTATCCGAGTTTCAACAACCACCACTCCCCCTTCATTTTTTCATCATTTTACATTTTTTGGCGATCGTCGAAAAACATCATCGGTGACCACCACCACCACCGGCGACAACCTTCGACTACCACCCACCTCCACCTGACGGCAGCCACCCCACCACCCATTAACCATCTCCCCGCTATCTCATAACCCCCCCCCCCCCCCCAAACCCCACTTTCCTTAACTTTAGGGGTCTCACCTAAATTAAAGGAGATCCATTCACCCCACTTCCCCATAACCGCCCTCTCTCTCTATCCCTCCTCAGTATCACTGTTACATGGAACCACATTATCCTCCTTCCCCACTTAATTAAAAAAAACACCTCTCCTTATTCCCCCTCTCTCCTTAACTGACCCCCCCTCCTCCCATTACCCGTGGAACCACCATTTCCCTCCTCCGCCCACTCAATTAATTCCCCACTCTCTCCTTAATTGTCAACTCTCATTCCCAGCCACATGTAGGCCTGCAAGCAGTTCGGTTCGGTTTTATGTAAAACCGAAACCAAATCGAATAGCCTCCGTTTTTACACACCAAAAATCGAAACTGAACCGAATCTAATCGGTTCGGTTGGTTTTTTACCCGCCTGTTCGGTTTTCTTCAAGTGGATGATCAGATGTTCTCCCGCACTGTACAACCCTGTATTCGCTGAGTCGGCTCCCGGGACCCAAGGGGTCTTTTAAGACATTATTTCCCAGCACGGTCTAGGACAGGGAGATAGGGGGAGCGGTGGAGGCGGAGGCCTCCCGCTCGCCCAGCTCGTGTAGGAGGCGAGCGGTAGAGGCGGGAGCCTCCCTCTCGCCCAACCAGCAAGGGGGGTGAGAGAGGAGGAGGCCGCTGGCCCCCTCTCTCCCCCGCCCCAGCAAGGGGGGGAGAGGTGAGCGGCGGCCAGCCCCCTCTCGCCCTCATCCCAGCAGGGGGGCGAGCCGAGGCGGGCGGCCTCCTGGTCTCACCCCTGTCCCAGGAGGGGGGCGAGCCTGAGGCGGGAGCCCTCGCGGTCTCTCCCACGCCCAGCAGGGGGGGTGAACCCGAGGCGGGCGGCCTCGCGGTCTCGCCCCCGCCCCAGCAGGGGGGCGAGCCCGAGGCGGGCGGCCTCGCGGTCTCGCCCCCGCCCCAGCAGGGGGGCGAGCCGAAGGTGGCCTACATCCTGGTCTCGCCCTCGCCCTAGTAGGGGGGCGAGCCAGAGGTGGCGACCTCCTGGTCTCGCCCACGCCCCAGCTAGGGGGCGAGCCGGAGGTGGCCGACCTCCCAGTCTCGCCCCGCCCCATCTAGGGGGCGAGCGGGAGGTGGCCGACCTCCCGGTCTCGCCCCGCCCCATCTAGGGGGCGAGCCGGAGAGGGGCCGACCCCGGGTCTCGCCCAGCCCCGAGGAGAGGGGCGGTCTGCGTTTGGTACCTCGGAATGGCGGGATTTGGCTGTTGGCAGGCCAAATCCAGGGGTATTTTCGTAATCTCGTAGGCCAGTTTCTGGCGATTGACATTCCAAGTCCAGAAATCTATAAATAGGACCAAGGGGGCACCATTTGTGAAGGTCCTCTCTTTTAGTCACTCTCTCCCCATATTTCTTTGGTGGGTGGAGAGAGCCTCCAAAGGTGCCCAAGCTCAGCATTGGCTTGGGAGGGGAAGCGCTCTAAGATCTTCCGGGTGTGTGGTGGGACCTTCTCGCTAAGCCCTTGGTCTCATTCCTAGTTCCTTAGCCTCTTAGCCTAGAGTTCTCCCTTGGTAGAAACTTTTGCAAATATCTCCCAAGAAATTTTAACCATTTGATCCGTCTCCTATAAATCCAGCCGTCCGATTATACAACTTTCTCAAGCCTATTTTTAAACCCTTACTCCTCCTGTGCGGCTCATTCCATCCCCCCTCCTTCGACTTCGACGGCGCCTACCGCCACACGATCTCCCGATCTTCCCCTCCTTCCACGCAGGGAAACGCATATTTGAAGGAGTTCTCCCCCATTTCCACCTCCGCAGAGAACCTACGGCTTGACGCCCGTGCGCCTCCTCCCTCACTTTGCAACCCCAAAATCTCCGGACAACCCCCCAAGGCAATGCATCGGTTCTGTTCGGTTCAACCGGTTTTTCCATGGTGAAAAGCAGACCGAATTGAATATGGGTCGATTTTCAGCCACCACAAACCGAAACCGAACCGGTCGGTTCGGTTCAAAAGTTGGTTCAGTTGGATCAGTTCGACTTGGTTCGAGCGGTTTCGGTTTTTTACGCGCAGGCGTAGCCACCTGCCCACTATTTACTGCCCCACTCTCTCATGAAACCACTCTTCAACCAACCCCAACCCTCTTTACCAGCTCCACTTTCCCCTACAGCAGAAAAAAAACAACCCCAACTTCCCCATCCTCCTCCCAGCCGGCTGCCCCCTACAGCAACAACTCTGGACATCAAATTGCCTCCTAGTTGCTGTCCATAATTCTGTTGACTCCCAGTCCAATTTCCTGCAACCTAGAGCCCCAAGCAACCCCCCTCTATAACCCTGTTGGCTGTCGCGTTTCCTGGACAACCCCCTTCAACCTTCGTTTGTTGATTGTTGCTTCCCTGGTCCAGTTCCCGACCCGCCATGTTCATTCCAGCCGCCGCCGTCATTGTCCAGCAGTTGGGCGGTTATAAAGAACAGTGAAGACAAATGCATTCACTTATAGAGATTTTGATTTATTTGGAGTTTATGATCATTTTATGATATGATATCCGAAGATTTTTTTGGGAATTGTTACGTGCACTTCACTTTTTACTACGTGCATTTTTTTGTTAGAAGCATCGCACCACGTTAAGGGCACATAAAACTGTTAGATGCACCGCATATATTTTTTACAACAAATCATTCCCAAAATCAAACATACCAATTCAATGTTGTATCATTTTATCAAAAAACGAGTAATATGCGACCAAAACATGAATTACATCAAAATTGGTGATGCTAACAACGAAAATTGATTTTCAATAAAATCAATTACAATATGAAATCATCAAAATTGGAAGACAAAAAAAGGAATAAATCTTCTCATTGTAATTTTGTTTTTGATGCCATAAGGTAGAGATTGCAGCTTCCCTGCGGGTGTCCTGCGGTGTTGGCGAGGTAGAGATTGTCGGAGGCAAACAGATAAGGCGGCTTCCTTGTGCGTCAGAAACGGTCATAGATGTGGCGGTAGCTTGGTCGGCGGAGGAGGCAGCAGCGAGAGAAGAGGAAGTCATTCGTAGTTTCGCAAGACCGCCCAATCTCGCCTGATGTGCGCGAAAAAAAAGAAGGAAACGTAAAAAAAAATCTAATATTTTCTAATAGTACGGTGCATATAGCGAAATGTGATGTGCACGTGACAATTCCCTTATTATTTTTTTTAACCTCCCCATCATCTCACATGAATGATCTTCACATATCATTTATGCTTTTTCGGTTTTTACGGTGGATAATTTTTATTTAGCAATTTTGATTTTCTTGTAGGTGAGAACATAAATGATCTCTTGGGACCGGGGTGATCTCCCTCAAAGTGCTTTCCTTGGTACGTGCACTTCTCTTAGGATGGCTCTTCTTCTTTTTTTTCTTCTGATTTTGCGGACGACGCACATCCCCAGAAAATTGTCATATCTATGCTTCGTTTGGGGGGACTTATTTTCACCGGTCAAGCGGTTACGACCGCATGAACCGAAGTCCGGTTCATACGGTCGTAACCGCTTGACCGGTGAAAATAAGTCCCCCCAAACGGAGCCCTAGAGAATATGTTGCACAAAAAATAACGAGTTATATCAGTGGGACACTATTCTTACTGCCTAACTATTGTGCATCCTCAATTGTTTTACATTGGGAGTGATCTGCAATAAACTTGGGACATAACTAAATTAATTGAATTATATGACAAAAATGAAAGATATTTGAAGTCCATACCATCCATTAATAATGATAGATATTTGAAACCTATAATACCATCCATTAATAATGATAGATATTTGAAGCCTATACCATCCATTAATAATATATGTACCATCCAATAATAATTAACGATAAATATTTGAAGCCTATACCATCCATTAATAATGTACCATCATGTAATAATGATGGATATTTGAAGCCTTTGAAACTAGTCGTGGGCATTAGGACCGGGCCCATCAGGCCGGCCTGGGTCCGGCCCGATAAAAGACCGAATGGCCCGGGCCTGAAAAAGCCCGATCCAGGCTCGGGCCGGGCTTTGGGGGCCTAACAAGGCCCCCATTCTAGTTAGCTGCCCGGCCTGGTGCCCAGCCCGGGCAAAGCCCAGGCCCTAGGCCCGGCCTGAGACCAGGCCGGGCAAAGCCCGGGCTAGGCCTATAAAAGCCTGGCCCGACTTTGTTCCGTTGATCAACGGCTCCCAGGAGCCGTTGATCAACACAAATCCGTTGATCAACGGCTCCTTTGGGAGCCTACGCCTAGGATAGGGATTTTTTTTTAAATTAATTTTTTTTTTATAAAAACCCTCCCCTCCCCCCCTTACCCGATCCCTTCCCTCTCCCTCTCATACTCTCTCTCCTCTTTATCTCTCACTCTCTCTCATTCTCTCTCTCTCCTCTTTATCTCTCACTCTCTCTCATTCTCTCTCTAAATTATTGAGAAGATGACGTCTTCCTCCTTTATGCCTTCGTCCTCCGCATCGACTGCGCATGAAATTGTGGAGCATAAGCACACAGCTTCAGTCTGGGAGCACTTTGAGAAAGTGCGGATCGGCACCGAATTTAAGGCGAAGTGCAAACATTGTTCGAAGCTGCTAACCGTTAGCAGAAATTCAACACTCGCCCGACATATCAAATCATGTCTGGCTAAGCAAGCCCCGGAGGCCACTCAAGCGTAAATTTCTGCAGGCGGGCAAATCTGGACGTATGATCAGATGCGTCAACGAGAGCTTCAAATGAGGAACGTCATTAGACGTGGATTGCCGCTCGGGCACTACGACCATGAGGAGGAAACTGAATACATACACGAAGGGCTACAGCCAAAATATCAACAGGTAAGTAGATCAACACTTAAGCGTGATGCATTTAAATCTTATATGCAAGCGAAACAGGACTTAATAAATTATTTAGAAACTTACGACGGTAGAGTTAGTCTGACGAGTGACGTTTGGAATAGCAATATAAAAGCAGGCGTATCGTATATATGTATTACTTGTCATTGGATCGATTCCGATTCATGGAACTTAAATAAACGTATTATATGTTTTGAGTATTTCGAATATCCACATACTGGTCAAGCTATTTATCACGTAATTTCAAAATGTATTCGCGAATTTAAAATTAAAGATAAAATATTAAGTATTTCTTTCGATAACGCTAGCAATAATACGGTCGCAATCGATTATTTAAAACGTGATTTGAGACCAATATTAAGTGGGATATTTTTTCATACACGATGCGTATGCCATGTTTTAAATTTAATTGTGCAGGATAGTTTATCGTATATGGAACCCTATATTAATAAAATGCGTATTATGTTAAAATCTATTTATACTTCTAAAAAACGTAAACAAGATTTTAAAAAATTTGTAAATGCACAAGGGCTTAAATTTTTAAAACCTCAATTTGATATGCCTATAAGATGGAATTCAACATATCAAATGATAAAAAGAGCAGTGCGACAAAAAACACAACTAATGGATTTTTATAGTATGTGCGAAGTTCATGATTCTGATTGGGATGTAATTGAAAATTATATGGAATTATTAGAAGTTTTTTATAGATCGACAACTATTTTATCTGGCGTTTATTATCCTACTAGTTCACTCGTTATCGAAAATTTTGTATTAATTACAGAAAAATTTAAAGCTTATAAAAAATATGAAGGTTGGCGTCCGTTAATTCAAATAATGGAAGAAATTTTTTTAAAATATTATAAAGAAATGCCAGCTATGTTTTCATGCGCCGCAGCGTTAAATCCTTTAATTGGCGTAGATGGCGTAGAAAATTTTATAGAAGAAATAAACAATAATTTAAATTTATCTGGAACCTATCAATTTTTTGATAATATAAGTGTTTCAAAATTTAATACTGATTTTACAGAATTTTATAATTATTACGATCAGTTATATGGATCGCGGCCTAGAGAAGAAAGCACCCAACCAAAAACCAAAGATATTCTAAAAAACAAGATTTTAGAGTTAGCCGCCCGGAAAAAACAACGAACTTCTAGTACTTTAAATGAATTAGGATTATATACGAAAACACAATTTCAAGATTTTATGAGTTCAAATGAGATAGAAAATTTCGATGTTTTACAATGGTGGAAAAATAAAATTAATATATATCCTGTTATGGCCTTTATGGCCAGAGATTTACTAACAATCCAAGCTAGTACTGTAGCTTCGGAGTCTGCATTTTCTTTGAGTGGCAGGATTCTGACTGACCGAAGGAGCCGCCTAAGCGACGACACTTTGGAAATGTGCATATGCTACAAAGACCACTTGGATGCTATGAAGAGGAGGCAGCATGTCGCATCGATCGAAGATAGCTCATCCGACGTTGACGATGAGCTAGGCGGCCTAAATTTGGGCACAGAAGATCAAGCCTGAACGTCGTTTCAAATCAAGACTAATATTGTATTATTCTAGATCTTTTAATAGTCAAATATTTGTACTCGTTTTTTTTTGTTAAATCTATGTACTTAATTTTTTAATAGTCAAATCTATGTACTTAATTTTTATTTTCGCATATTTTTGTAATTAATATTTTTATCAATAATAATAAAAAAATCATTATCATTTTGTCACATTTTTTTGTATGGTACTTAATTTTTTTCATTAATATATATAATGTTATTATTATTATATTTATATCATTTTATATTTATATTATTATATAAAATAAAATTTTAAAAAAAAATTTAAATATGCCGGGCCAGACCCAGGCCCGGCCTGGGCCTGGCCCGGCCTGCAAGGCCTTGGTAGGCCTCCTCCTCAAGAGGAGGCCTGGGCCCGGCCTGGGCCTGGCAAAAACCAGGCCCAAGCCCGGGCTTTTTCCAAAAAGCCTGGGCCCGGCATGCCCGGGCCCAGCCTGGGCCTGGTAGGCTTTTTGCCCAGGACTATTTGAAACATATAAATTGTGAATGTAATTACAAACATGATATATTTATCTTTTTGAAACTACATGATATAATCATATAAAAGAATTTTGAATTTTATTTAATGATTGATGCGGATCGTTCGGGGCCTCTGGTAGATCGGGCAATTTGACTGTCTTAGTCCGCTAGCGCCCGAACATCCGAACGTGCAAACAGATAAATGGGTCTCTTGAGAAGACCAGGTCAAAGAGCTGATGATGTGGAAAACCCGCAATCGGGGTAAAAAACCACGCGGCCGGAGCTGTGTCGACCTAACCTTCACGATGCCTTGAGTTCCTTTACAGGTTTGTTCTCGGAAGAGCGAGGGAGACAGGTCGCGCCTCGTTACAATGGTGGAGGTGAGTGAGAGTCTGTTGTTTTGCTCCAATGCGAGCTTGCCCCCCCCCCCCCCCAAGTCCAAGCTTCGGTCTTCCAATACTGAGCCTCAAGCCTCCAAGCGGGCTGCCAAAAGCGAGCTCCGAGCCTCCAAGCGGTCCGCTGATAGCGAATCCCAAGCCTCCAAGCGGGCTGCGAGTAGCGTTCTCCAAGTCTCCAAGCGGTCTGCGAATAGCGTTCTCCAAGTCTCCAAGCGAGCTACCAATAACGAGCTCTGAGCCTCCAAGCGGTCTGCTAGTGGCGAATCCCAAGCCTCCAAGAGGTATGCAAGTAGCGTTCTCCAAGTCTCCAAGCGGTCTGCGAATATCGTTCTCCAAGTCTCTAAGCGGTCTGCGAATAGTGAACTCCAAGTCTCCAAGCGGTCTGCGAATAGTGAACTCTAAGTCTCCAAGCGGTCTGCGAATAGTGAACTCCAAGTCTCCAAACGGCTTGCGAATAGCGTTCTCCAAGTCTCCAATCTCTAGAAAGAGAGGGAGAGGAATTGGGAGGGAGAGAGAGAGAGAGGAGAGATTCTTCCTCCACCCAAAAAGTGTCCAAATAAGAGAATAGGGGGGGTCTATTACTCTATTTATAGGCTTTTGAGAGGGCGGTCCGGTAATTATACCCGTTAATTTTCGAACCGGCCAATAGGATCACTCGGATCCTATCACGCGGATCGCCAAATTCCCGGATATGACGGCCCTACCCCCAAGCCCTAAACGGGTGAAGCCAGAAGGAGGAGACGCGGCCGGAAGGAGGGCGGGCGGCAGAGGGCGGTGACGCCCTTGGCGGCCGCGGCCAAGGGTGGTCGCGCCCAAGGCGATCGCGGCCTTAGACGGTCGCGGCCTAGGGCGGCGATGCCCTTGGCGGCCGCGACCATGGGCGCTCGTGCCCAAGGCGGTCGCGCCCAAGGTCGGGGCGGCCGCGACCTTGGGCGGCCTCAGCCAAGGTCGGCGCCGGCGCGGCCTTGGGCGGCCGCGCACAAGGTCGGCGCGGCCTTAGGCAGCGCGACATTGGGTGGCCGCGCCCAAGGACGTCGAGGCCTTGGGCGGCGGCGCCCCGACGGTCGTCCCTTGCGTGGCCGTCCGGGAGCGTGAGGGGCCGCGCGGGGATCGGGGCCTGGGCGTGCGATCTGGTGCGTCGATCGTGCGTGCAGGGCGGACTTTCCTTGCGGCGAGGATTCGCCAATATGGTTGTTGGGAATCTTGCCCACATGATTCCTGATTTGAAGAAGTCACCAAGTCAAGGAAACTTCACTTTCTATTGGATCACTTTCTTAGCTTATAAATCTCAGGAAGTTAGAAGGAAGATCGTCGAACACAGAAGAAAGATCGTCGAACGCAGAAGGAAGATCGTCGAACACAGAAGAAAGATCGTCGAACGCAGAAGGAAGATCGTCGGACACAGAAGAAAGATCGTCGAACGCAGAAGGAAGATCGTCGAACGCAGGATGAAGAAGCCTTGTCGTTGAAAAGACAAAGAGAAGTTCAGTGTCGAAGAGATCGTCGATAATGAACTGTATCGTCGAGAAAGTCATAGAAGAACAGACATCGTTGTGAAGAAGCCTTGTCGCTAAAAAGGCTAAGTATGACTGATGACGGTGAACATCGTCGTAAAGAAGGCATGTCGTCGAGAAGACTGAAGAAGGACAGCTGAAGACAAGCAGTTGCTAAAGTATGATCTGTCGACATGTTATCACTCATGTCGTCGAGAGAGCAACGTGATTACGATGACAGTTTGCAAGAAAAAAGATCTCGACGACACAGTCAGAGATAGCATATCGTCGTATATGCAGAAGCGCCAGAATGTCACGTATCGTCGAGATACCAGCATCAGAGGCAGAAGCAAGGAGAATTGAAAGTCTACCAAGTTCGAAGGATCGACAAAGTCCTGTCGTCGAGATATTATCCATCTCGTCTTAACAATGGAAATATCGTCGAGACAGATTCAAATGTTGCGGACGCGCTGTCAGCATTTAATGTCGCCGCTTGATTGTCCAATCAGCGCATGCTTTTAAGGGATGGGCGTCTGACATTAAAGGACATCACATGTGACCGTTATGTGGCTCATCTGTCCTATAAAAGGGAACAGTGATGCCCTAGAAAAGAGGTCTTTGAAATAGAGAAACAGAACGAAAAAAAATCCCGCCGCTACACTTCAATAGAACGGTATTTTCAGTGGAGAAGAAGAAGATCAAGTAGAGAACAAGCATCAAGTGTTCTCTGAAGAATCAGTCATCTCCATCGACTGAAAAGAAGTCATTCCTCATCAGGCTAAGAGAAGACTGAAGAAGAACTGTGCGTTCAAGATCTAAATCAGAAACATCTTCTTCAATCATAAGAAGCCGATCTCCATCAGGCTAAAGTTGTCAATCTTCGTCCGGCAGAAGAAGCAGTCTTTATAACTGTAATTTCTTGTAAGGCTTGCGGGCCTATTTGTCTAGCTTGAGGGCTGGAGAGATGTGAGGCTTGAGGGCCAGGGCAGTGGACTTGCGGGTCCGACACCGTCTAGCTTGAGGGCTGGAGAGCTGTGAGGCTTGAGGGCCAGGGCAGTGGACTTGCGAGTCCGACACCGTCTAGCTTGAGGGCTGGAGAGCTATGAGGCTTGAGGGCCAGGGCAGTGGACTTGCGGGTCCAATCTTGTCGAGCTTGAGGGCTCGGGTGCAGTAGGGGCTTGCGGGCCTAGGATGTAGGCACAGGACTTGCGGGTCTGTGTAGTGTAGGGTTTAATGGCCTGAGTGTCGAGCTTGCGGGCTCGGGTGCAGTAGGGGCTTGCAGGCCTAGGCTGTAGAACTTGCGGGTCTGTGGTGTAAGGCTTGAGGGCCTGAAGTTTTTGGCAGAGTTTGCTGATCCTAGCACATTGCTGGGTAGGCGCAGAGGGACAGAGGATTACTCAAGACACCCGGTCTTGAGGAACCTCTATAGATCTTGTGTCGTCTGTTGTGTTTTATCTGTGTTTATCTGTGCGATATTTTTATGCTCTGCTTGAATATTTGAAACTCGCGCAAATATTTTCAAAAGAACCCAGATCACCTAACACCCCCCCCCCCTTTAGGTGAACGTTCCATCAACAACAAGTGGTATCAGAGCCAGGTTGATCAAAAGAAGACTTAACCGTCTGATCTAGATCTTGGAACGACTCACCATGGCTGGTGGAGATCAGAATCGGGAAATGAGAGCCATGAAACTCCCAATCTGCACAAAGTAGAACTTTCCCATCTGGAAGGAAAGGGTAAGGCTTTTCATGGAAGCAGATGACCCAAGGATTTACTTAACAATCCAACAGGGTCCCTTTATCCCAACAACTCCCTCCACCATTGATCCAACAAGGAAGGTGATAAAGAAATATGAGGACATGACCAAGGATGAGCTAGCCTTGGCAGGCCTAGATAAGAGGGCCCAAAATGTCATTATGAGTGCCATAGATGACTCAACCCTCCAGAACATGATTCACTACAAAACGGCCAAGGAGATGTGGGACTCCTTGATCGTGTACATGGAGGGTACTGAAGAGGTAAGGGATGATAGAAAATCCCTTCTCAACCATGAGTATGAGGCCTTCAAGCAAAGCAAGAATGAAATAATCTCTAACTGTTATGAGAGATTTTTCAAGATAGTGAATGGATTGAGAAACTATGAAAGAGAGTTCACAAACTCAGATCTTAATGACAAGTTTCTTAGATCCCTCACAAAAGAATGGGATATCAAGATTTGTGCCATCAGAGAGATGGGTCAGATGGGCATCATGGAGCCCAAAAATCTGTATGGGAAGTTGCTGTCTCATGAACTTCAACTCAACACCAGGAAGGCTGAAGAAGAAAGCTCAAAGGTGAGCTCAAGAGACAGATCTGTGGCCCTAAAGGCTGAGAGCTCCAGAAGATCCAAGGGCAAGATCTCTGCAACTCAGAACAGATCTGAGAGCAGTGAGGAATCAGAAGCTAGCTCTTCATATTCTGATGACACTGACAAAGAGGTGGCCCTTCTCTCAAAACAGTTCAGGAAGCTGATACACAGAAGGAGGAGGGATAATCACAGAAATTCATCCTCAAGTTCCAGAAGATCTGATTATCGTGACAGATCTAGAGGTCCAAGGGAGGAAAGGTACAAGTCTAACCCTGGTAAACATGATTTAAATAATATTGTTTGCTATTCTTGCAGCAAGACAGGTCACATGGTTGCTAACTGCCCCTCTAAGAAGAAGGAGTCAAGGAACCATGAAGAAAGAAGAAGCTCAAGGAGCAAGAGGAAATCAGAAAAAGGTTCATGGCAAAGAAGGTCAGAACACTGAGTGATTCTGACTCAAGTTACTCTGGTACTGAGGAAGATGCACTCATTGGCTTGATGGCCATCGGTGAAGACAACCAGGATGACATCTCTCCTGGGAAGGTAACTAACAGAACTTCTCTATCTGACTCTGATTCTGAATCAGTAGCAGATTCCTTGCATGATGATGAGAGTGTGTCTGTTGTCAACAGCACAGTCTCAAGATCCCAATATGATTTTGAATCTGAACTGATAAGGCAATATAAAGCCTTATGGAAAGCTTTCAAAAGCTGTAAGAAACTCCTCAAAGTCCAGACCAAGGAGTTAGATTCCTTGAAGCCTGTTCAATCTAAGCTCCAGGAGACAGCTGAGAAGTTGGCTGCTATGAGTAAAGAAGTGGACAAATTCAAGGAAGCCATAAGGCTTAAGAATGTTGAATTAGGACAGAAGAACAAGGTCATCAAGGACCTTGAGGAAATGTTGTTGGCTGAGAAGAAACTTGCATCCAGCTTCTCTATGCCCAAAATTATCCTGCCTATCATTGACACCTTCTCTGGACAGTTCAGAGATGGTATTGGTTTTACTCTGGAGATAGTTACGGGCAAAGATTCTAAAGCTAGACCTTCCTACAAGAAGGTGTTGGTGTCAAGTCCTTCAGCCCACAAACATGCAGCTACAGCAATCAAGAGCAAGGGAAAGGCTGTTCCTACAAAGCCTGTTCCCAAGAAGGTGAACCAAAATGTGGTGAGACCGATTCCACCCCAGACTCACACATATGAGGTTCACCCAAGATCTGTTAGGCAAGAAGCATTCTCTTCTGCTCATCAGCACTGCCACCCCATTCAGATGGTGAAGCAGAAGAGAAGGACATGAATGCTGGTGATGTGGGAAAGTAGGCCACTTTCCTTGGACTGTTGGTTCAACCCAACAGGGCTCAATGCAAAGAGAGTGCAGAACCCTCCGAGGTTTAGTGTTCCTTTATACCACCCTAACATAAACCAAGGACCCAATCCATATTGGGTACCTAAGGGGAAGTAATTTGTCTTGCAGGTAGGTCCAAATGCCAACCAATCTCCAATTTGGTATTTGGACAGTGGCTGCTCCAGGCACATGACTGGAGTCAGAAGGTACTTGAAAGAGATCATCCCTGTGGAGAATGGACCAACCGTGATATTTGGTGGTTCAGAAAAGGGAGTGACCAAGGGCTATGACAACATCTCAAATGTGTTAGTTACAATCACAAAGGTTGCTTATGTGGAGGGATTGAAACACAATCTCATAAGCATAAGTCAACTTTGTGACTTAGGCTTTGTTATTACCTTACACAAGGACAAGTGTCTGATTAAGAAGTCCTTAGATTCTGAGGCTACCTTAACTGGCACTAGGAGTGAGAATATTTATTGCTTAAACTTTCTCAATACAAATTCTTCCATGCCCATATGTGCTGTAGCTGATGGTAAAGAGGCTCTATGTGTACAATGGCACAAGAGACTTGCGCACATCAACTATAAGATAATAGGCAAGCTTTTCTCACAAAACCTAGTTAGGAATGGACCTGATATTAAGTGCATCAAAGATGGTCCATGTCAAGCTTGCCAACTTGGAAAGCAAACTAGGACCAGCTTTAAAAGCATATCTAACAAAGAGTCCACTAGGTGCTTATTTCTACTGCACCTGGATTTGTTTGGTCCTATGTCAGTTCATAGCTTAGGAGGGAAGGCCTACACCCTTGTATTTGTTGATGATTATTCAAGGTTCACTTGGGTATTCTTCCTCAAAAAGAAATCAGATACCCTAGATATCTTGAAAAATGTTGTCAGGCAGATTCAGAATGAGATGGACTGTACTGTGGTCAAACTCAGAAGTGACCATGGGATAGAATTTCAGTCAGGGGCCATGACATAATTCTGCCAAGAACTAGGTATCTCCCAAGAATTTTCCTCACCCAGAACTCCTCAACAGAATGGGGTTGCTGAACGGAAGAATAGAACCTTGATAGAGGCAAGTAGGACAATGCTAAGTGACTCCTCTCTACCAGAATATTTCTGGGCAGAGGCTGTCAACACTGCTTGTCATGTGATAAATAGGGCTTCCATCATCAAAGACCACAAGAAAACTCCCTATGAGTTAATGAAGGGCAGAAAACCAACCTTATCCTATTTTAGGATCTTTGGTAGCAAATGCTATGTCCTTAATAATGGGAAATCCAAACTAACTAAGTTTGCTGAGAAAAGCAGTGAGGGTATTTTTGTTGGCTACAACTCTCATAGCAAGGCCTATAGAGTGTACAACATCAATACCCAAGCAGTGGAAGAATCTGTACATGTGGTATTTGATGAGACTAGCCTTATACATAAGGGCTGGTCTAGTTCTCTAGTAAATGCAGGTACAGTGGAGAGAATAGAGAAGTTATCCATTGAAGAAAATGTTGGTACCTCACTAAAAAATAAGAATCAGTCAGTGGTAGTTGAAATCGAGGAAGAATCTGCAGAAAGTTCAGAAACAGCTGAAGAAATGCAACCTGAAGAAGTTGCTGATGCAGAAGTGCCCAGAATACTACCCATTGCCTTGAGATAAGTAAGAGATCATCCTCAAGAGCAGATAATAAGAAATGTCAACCAAGGTGTGATGACAAGGAGCGGAGCTGCAAATGAAGCATTGTACCTGAGTTTTCTCTCTCAAATTGAACCCAAGAAATTTGTGAAAGCAAATCAGGATCCATTTTGGATTGCAGCAATGCTGGAGGAATTGAACCAGTTTAAGAGATGCAAGGTTTGGAAACTGGTTCCAAGTCCCCAAGGATAGAACATCATAGGAACTAAATGGGTCTACAGAAATAAGTTGGATGAAAATGGAATCATCACCAAGAATAAAGCAAGGCTAGTGGCAAAAGGCTACAGACAAGAGGAAGGGATAGATTTTGATCAGACATTTGCTCCAGTAGCCAGACTGGAAGCAATAAGACTGTTTCTGGCCTATGCAGCATACCAAGGTTTCAAGGTCTACCAGATGGATGTGAAGTCAGCCTTTCTAAATGGTGACCTCAAAGAGGAGGTATATGTAGAGCAGCCCTCGGGTTTTGTAGATCCTACACACCCTGATTATGTTTATTTTCTTAGAAAAGCTCTTTATGGCTTAAAGCAGGCACCTAGAGCCTGGTATGAGACTCTGTCAAGCTTTCTAATTGAGAACAAGTTCTCAAGGGGAAAGATTGATAAAACATTGTTCCTAAGGGAAGTGAAGGGCAAGATCTTGCTAGTGCAGATCTATGTGGATGACATAATCTTTGGCTCTACAGATAACAATCTCTGAAAAAAGTTTGCCAACTTGATGCAGGGAAATTTTGAGATGAGCAGTATGGGTGAGCTCAAATACTTCCTAGGTCTCCAAGTGAAACAATCTGAAGATGGAATTTTCATCTTTCAGACCAAGTTCACAAGGGAGCTAGTCAAGAAATTTGGATTGGAGAGTGCTTCTTCAATAAAGACTCCAATGGGAACCAATGTGTCTCTGGACAAGGATGAGAAGGGCATACCCTTTGATGAAACCAAGTACAGATGCATGATTGGATCCTTGCTTTATCTAACTGCAAGTAGGCCTAACATAATGTTTGCTACATGTGTCTGTGCTATATATCAGGTGAATCCTAAGGAATCTCGTCATGTCTGTGTCAAGAGAATCTTAAGATACCTAAAGGGTACATCAAATCTTGGCCTATGGCACCCTAGGAATAATGGATGTGAACTACCTGGCTACTCAGATGCAGATTATGCAGGGTTCAAGGAAGACAGGAAGAGTACCTCAGGGACATGTCAATTCCTTGTGGAAGACTGGTCTCTTGGAGCAGTAAGAAGCAGACCAGTATGGCAATCTCAACAGCAGAATCAGAGTATATCTCTGCTGGGACCTGCTGTGCCCAACTGCTATGGATTCGGCATCAACTTGAAGACAACAATTTAAAGATGACCAAAACACCCCTGTTTTGTGACTCTTCAAGTGCAATCTCAATTGCTAAGAACCCTGTCTCTCACAGCAGCACTAAGCATATTGAGATCAGGTATCACTTCATCAGGGAGCATGTGGAAAATGAAGATATCACCCTTGAATTTGTCCCAACAGACAAACAAGTGGCTGATATATTTACAAAGCCCCTAGATGAAGCTAAGTTTAACTTCTTCAAATTCCAATTGGGGATGTTAAACTTAGAGTAATTCTTAACTTATTCTTCACTAATCCCTTTCCAGATGATTGGTTAGAAATTCTCTCAGGATTTGGATGAACTATGACTGAGTAAGGAGGAGCCTGCTACCTAAAGGAGAGCTGCAGAAAAGAAGTCAGAAAGGGGGAGAAATGGCATCAACATTTTCAAGACAAGATGCTCAAGAAGACCTCAAAGATAGGGGGATCCACAAAAGAAGAGACATCAAATCAAGGGGGAGCTACAAGCTTGATGTACTCAGAAGAGAAGCAAAAGATAAGTAAAATCGGTCATTTGACTGTTGAAACCAGAGAACTGGTCTCGACGTTCGCAAGGGGGATGCAACTAACCCTTAATTGACCTGAGCGAGACCCTTGACCAGTCACTAAGAACCGAAGAACCTTGCCCTTGAATAATCACCTAAGTCCATGAAAGGACCCCTTAAGCTGCAGCGTGGAGGTCCCACCACGTACCCAGAAGCTCTCAAGGAACTTCCCCTCCCAAGCCAAGGCTGAGCCTGGACACCTTGGAGGGCACTAAAGATCACCTCACCATCCACCTTCAATGACAGGGGGAGGGGAGGGGTAGTGCTTGCTCACAACACACACGCGAGGGAGGGGGGGTCTCAACAACCCTTCCCAAGGTGCCCATGGGGGTCTATTTATAGACTTCCCAAAAATTGGGATGCGGATAGCCAAGAATCCACTATCCGCAGACCAACAACCAACCCGAACGACCGAAAAATGAGGGGAGGCGAGTGGAGCTCGAGATGTCCACTCCCCCCTTGCCGGGGGTCGTGGGAGTGGACCAAAGTCCTCTACCCGAATCGGGCGAGTGGACCTATGGTCCACTCCCCCCCCCCTACTTCGGGCGAGTGGACCTATGGTCCACTCCCCCCCCCCCCCCCCCCCCCCCCCCCCCCCCCCCTTTGGTCCACTCGCCCGGAGCCTTGGGCGAGTGGACCTCGGATCCGCTCGCCCAAGTAGGAAGTATTTTCCCCCCGGGTTTTCTCTTTCTCGGTCCTTAACGATCTCTGATGGTTGGGTTTGCTGCGTCGCGATCACCTTTCCCTTCACGACCTCATCCGTGTCGGGTCACACCGACTCCGAAAATATGAGGGTTGTACATTGACATTTAAGATTATAACATTTATTGTCAAGTGAAAGTAGTCTTGAATTGAGATTCTGACTTCTTCAAACAGGGGGAGATTGCTGGGAATCTTGCCCACATGATTCCTGATTTGAAAAAGTCACCAAGTCAAGGAAACTTCACTTTGTATTTGATCACTTCTCTAGCTTATAAATCTCAGGAAGTTAGAAGGAAGATCGTCGAACACATAAGAAAGATCGTCAAATGCAGAAGGAAGATCGTCGAACACAGAAGAAAGATCGTCGAACGCAGAAGGAAGATCGTCGAACACAGAAGAAAGATCATCGAATGCAGAAGGAAGATCGTCGAACGCAGGATGAAGAAGCCTTGTCGTTGAAAAGACAAAGAGAAGATCAGTGTCGAAGAGATCATCGATAAAGAACTGTATCGTCGAGAAAGTCAAATAAGAACAGACGTCGTTGTGAAGAAGCCTTGTCGCTAAAAAGGCTAAGTATGACTGATGGCGGTGAACATCGTCGTAAAGAAGGCATGTCGTCGAGAAGACTGAAGAAGGACAGCTGAAGACAAGCAGTTGCTAAAGTATGATCTGTCGGCATGTTATCACTCATGTCGTCGAGAGAGCAACGTGATTACGACGACAGTCTGCAAGAAAGAAGATCTCAATGACACAGTCAGAGATAGCATATCGTCGTATATGCAGAAGAGCCAGAATGTCTCGTATCGTCGAGATACCAGCATCAGAGGCAGAAGCAAGGAGAATTGAAAGTCTACCAAGTTCAAAGCATCGACAAAGTCCTGTCGTCGAGATATTATCCATGTCGTCGTAACAATGGAAATATCGTCGAGATAGATTCAAATATTGCGGACGCGCCGTCAGCATTTATGCCGCCGCTTGATTGTCAAATCATCGCATGCTTTTAAGGGATGGGCGTCTGACATTAAAGGACATCATATATGACCGTTATGTGGCTCATATGTCCTATGAAAGGGAACAGTGATGCCCTAGAAAAGAGGTCTTTGAAATAGAGAAACATAACAAAAAAGAATCCCGCCGCTACACTTCAATAGAACAGTATTTTCAGCGAAGAAGAAGAAGATCAAGTAGAGAACAAGCATCAAGTGTTCTCTGAAGAATCAGTCATCTCCATCGACTGAAAAGAAGTTGTTCCTCATCAGGCTAAGAGAAGATTGAAGAAGAACTATGCGTTCAAGATCTAAATCAGAAACATCTTCTTCAATCATAAGAAGCTGATCTCCATCAGGCTAAAGTTGTCGATCTTCATCCGGCAGAGGAAGCAGTCTCTTATAACTGTAATTTCTTGTAAGGCTTGCAGGCTTATTTGTCTAGCTTGAGGGATGGAGAGCTGTGAGGCTTGAGGGCCAGGGCATTGGACTTGCGGGTCCGACACCGTCTAGCTTGAGGCCTGGAGAGCTGTGAGGCTTGAGGGCCATGGCAGTGGACTTGTGGGTCCGACACGGTCTAGCTTGAGGGCTGGAGAGCTATGAGGCTTGAGGGCCAGGGCAGTGGACTTGCGGGTCCGATCTTGTTGAGCTTGAGGGCTCGGGCGCAGTAGGGGCTTGCGGGCCTAGGCTGTAGGCATAGGACTTGCGGGTCTGTGTAGTGTAGGGCTTGAGAGCCTGAGTGTCGAGCTTGGGGGCTCGGGTGCAGTAGGGGCTTGCGGGCCTAGGCTGTAGGACTTGCGGGTACGTGGTGTAAGGCTTGAGGGCCTGAAGTTTTTGGTCGAGTTTGTTGATCCTAGCACACTGCTGGGTAGGCGCAGAGGGACAGAGGACTACTCAAGACACCCGGTCTTGAGGAACCTCTATAGATCTTGTGTCGTCTGCTGTGTTTTATCTTTGTTTATCTGTGCGATATTTTTGTGCTCTGCTTGAATATTCGAAACTCGCGCAAATTTTTCAAAAGAACCCAGATCACCTAACTCCCCCCCCCCCCCCCCCCCCCTCTAGGTGAACGTTCCATCAACAACAATGGTGTTTCCTTGCGGGGAGGATTCCATGAATATCGGGTTTCCTTGGTTGTTAATCCTTCCATAAGTGGGGGTCTCCTATTTAATGGGATTAACCCCATCATTTGCCCCCCAAAGCTTTCGGAGCCGAGTATCAAAGTAAGAGGGTCCCGAGAGCTTTCTTCTTTTTTTCTCGGGATGGCGGATGATGTTGAAGGAGATCGAGGCGTTGCGTAAGGGGCGCAAGGGGCGCGCTTGAGCAGCACGTGCCGGTGAGCGCGCTGCATGCGGAGGGAATGTGTGTGTGTTATGCCTGCTCGGGATGCGCGTGTGTGCTGTCCGCGTACGCCACACACATGTGTGTTGTCCGTGCGCGCTGCGCGCGTGCGCTGCACGCGTAATACGTGCACGCCGCGTGCACGCCGCGTGCACGCCGCGTGCACGCTGTCGAGCGTGTGAGGTGTGTGCGCATTGTACGCACTCGTCGTGCGCTGCGTGCGTGTGATGCGTGTGTGCGAGTGCTGCGTGCGTGCGCGCGATTGGTATGCGCGTGCTTTTTGCGCGTGGTTATTGGTGGCCCGTTTTTCTTGCCTCGTTTATGCTTGGGTGGTATGATGTTGCTCCGCTGGTTGGCGAGGCCCAGTTGGGTTAGTGTTTAGCCCCTCAGGGGAATGATGAACCCTTTAAACCCATCGACAGAGGTTATACACGCATCTTGGAGGGTGTTTTGTTTTAGTGACGAGACCCAGGCGTACTGTGGGATGTCACTCAATGCTCGAACGAGGCCTGGGTGTACCTGGGGGTGTCGCTGAATATCTGAGCTTGGTTGGGCGATGTCGTGGAATGTCTGGGCGAGACCCGGGTAAATCGGGCGATACCACCGGATATCTGGGGGTGACCCGGGTAAACCGGGAGATGCCACTGAATGTCTGAGCGAGACCCGGGTAAACCGGGGGATGCCGCTGGATGTCTGGGCGAGATCGGGATAAACCGGGGGGACGCCGCTGAATGTCTGGGCCAAACCTGGGTGTTAACCGGGGGATGCCGCTGAATGTCTGGGCGAGACCCGGGTAAATTTGGGGATGCCGCTGAATGTTTGGGCGAGACTCGGGTAAACTGAGGGATGTCGCTGAATGTGTGGGCGAGACCCAGGTAAACCGGAGGGTGCCGCTGAATGTCTGGGCGAGACCCGGGTAAACCGGGGGATGTCGCTGAATGTCTAGGCGAGACCCGGGTAAACCGGGGGATGCCGCTGAATGTTTGGGCGATACTCGGGTAAACCGATGGATGTCGCTGAATGTGTGGGCGAGATCCGGGTAATCCAGGGGGTGCCGCTGAATGTCTGGGCGAGACCCGGGTAAACCGGGGGATGTCACTGAATGTTTGGGCGAGACCCGGGTAAATTGGGGGATGCCGCTGAATATGTGGTCGAGACCCGGCTAAACCGAGGGGTGCCGCTGAATGTCTGGGCGAGACCAGGGTAAACCAGGGAAAGCCGCTGATTTTGTGTGGGTGAAGAGTGAATCTTCGAACCGAGGAGACCGCGAGGGGGGGGGCAGGCCCTGACGGTGCTGCGACTTGCTGTGCGGAGAAGGGCTAACCTTCAATCCCTGACAGCGAGAGGTCGTGAAGGATGAGACCCGGGTAGCTCCGTGCTCGATCTCCTGGACTTGGGGGCAACCTTTGCCCTCCAGGGAGAGACTGAGGGTGCTATCCTGAGGGATGTCACTGAATATCTGGGCGCGACCAGGGTAAATCAAGGGATGTCGCTGCATGTCTGGGCGAGACCCGGGTAAATCGGGGGATGCCGTTGAAGGTCTGGGCGAGACCCGGGAAAACTGGGGGATGCTGCTGCGTGTTCGTGGATGCCATGCTGCAGTTTGTGATGGCAGGAGTCCGTCCTTGTTCCGGGATGTGCGTGCCACGATCCTTCCCCAGGGCTGGTCCTTGTGGAGTGGCCATGCGGGGGTTGTCCTTCCTGTGATGTCCCTGCAAATTTGAGTTTGAAACTGTCATGGCAAGGAATATGTAACAAATGGTGCGCGAGTGCGGGTCCGCGACTTTATAGCGCCGGAGGGCACGAGAACTAGCTCGCGACTTTATTGTGGTGATCTTGCACGAGCACTATCTCGTGACTTTAGTGGCAAAATGATTTGAGGATACGATAAAGGATAAATGTCCGTCATGCGGCGCTCCGATGATCTTCACTTTGCTGTTGCTCTCTTCATGGCCGTTTCAGCCTGCTCGATTCCCCCTTTCCTGTTTGCAAGGGTGCTCCTAGCTGGTGGCTGGTCGGGCATGTAGTAGAGATGGAGGATTGTCGGGAAGTGATTCACATGTTCCAGAGGGTCCTCTGTCCCGTCGTATGTCTCGATGTGTGGGATCTTGAACCCTGGCGGGACGGGATATGCCAGTACCTCGGTTGCTAGTGGTGAAGCTTCTTAGTCCGAGCGATGAGTTAGCGCGGCCCGGTGGCCCATACTCCTCTATTAGCAGTTCTCTTAGTGCCTCCCTCGCTGCCCCCCTGTCCTGGGGTGGTGGTAGGACGACCTCGTCTGCCCTAACCTGTCGAGCCGGGCGCTCTGGGCTTGCTCATCTCGACGACTCGGACTCTGCTTCTCGCACCCCAGGCCCCTGACCACAGTCATCGGGCGGCGGCATGTTCTCCTGCGCAGGGTTTTCGCCGATAATGCGCCTGAGAAGGGCGAGCATTTCAGCTTGGATGTCTACCCCAGGGGTGTCTCCTCCTGCGGGTGCGTCGCAAGGGGGTGGGGCATCCTCGCGTTGTTCTGGCGCATTGGATTGTGACGGAGGAGCGTCGTTCGGTTCCCTGCGAGCCGATCCTCGGGTGGTTCGAGTGCCTTTCCCCGACATGTCCTGGTTAGCTTCTACTTCTTTTGCTGATTACGGGGAACTCTTTCCTACAGACGGCGCCAATCTGATGCGGATCGTTTGGGGCCTCCGGTAGATCGGGCAATTTGACCGCCTTAGCCCGCTAGCGCTCAACCGTGCAAACAGAGAAATGGGTCTCTTGAGAAGACCGAGTCAAAGAGCTGATGATGTGGAAAACCCACAATCGGGGTGAAAACCACGCGGCCGGAGTTGTGCCGACCTAACCTTCACTGTGCCTTGAGTTCCTTTACAGGTTTGTTCTCGGGAGAGCGAGGGCGACAGGCCGCGCCTCGTTACACTGGTGGAGGTGAGTGAGAGAGTCTGTTGTCTTGCTCTAATGCGAGCTTGCCCCCCGAGTCCAAGCTTCGTCTGTACCACTGCGGGTCTTTGACTCCTTGATAGGTCTGCCAATAATGAGCCCCAAGCCTCCAAGGGGGCTACCAATAGCGAGCTCCGAGCCTCCAAGCGGTCTGCTGATAGCGAATTCCAAGCCTCCAAGCGATCTGCGAGTAGCGTTCTCCAAGTCTCCAAGCGGTCTGCGAATAGAGTTCTCCAAGTCTCCAAGCGGGATGCCAATAGCGAGCTCCGAGCCTCCAAGCGGTCTGCTGATAGCGAATCCCAAGCCTCGAAGCTGTCTGCGAGTAGCGTTCTCCAAGTCTCCAGGGGGTATGCGAATAGCGTTCTCCAAGTCTCCAAGCGGTCTGCGAATAGTGAACTCCAAGTCTCCAAGCGGTCTGCGAATAGTGAACTCCAAGTCTCCAAGCGATTTGCGAATAGTGAACTCTAAGTCTCCAAGCGGCTTGCGAATAGTTTTCTTCAAGTCTCCAATCTCTAGAGAGAGAGAGAGAGGAATTGGGGGAGAGAGAGAGAGAGAAAGGAGATATTCTTCCTCCACCCAAAAAGTGTCCAAATGAGAGAATAAGGGTGGTCTATTCATAGGCTTTTGAGAGGGCGGTCCGGTAATTATACCCGTTAATTTTCGAACCGGCCAATAGGATCGCTCGGATCCTATCACGCGAATCGCCAAATTTCCGGAAATGACGCCCTACCCCCAAACCCTAAATGGGTGTAGCCGGAAGGAGGGCGGTCGCGGCCTAGGGCGGCGACGCCCTTGGCGGCTGCGGACAAGGGTGGCCACGGCCTTGGACGGCCGCGGCCTAGGGCGGCGACGCCCTTGGCGTCCGCGGCCATGGGCGGCCGTGCCCAAGGCGGCCGCGGCCTGGGCGGCCGTGCCCAAGGCCGGCGCGGCCTTGGGCGGCGGCGCCCCGGGCGGCCGGCCCTTGCGCGGCCAGCTGCGAGCGTGAAGGGCCGCGAGGGGATCGCGGCCTGTGCGTGCGATCCGGTGCGCCGATCGTGCGTGCGGGGAGGATTCGCCAAATACGGTGTTTCCTTGCGGGGAGGATTCCATGAATATCGGGTTTCCTTGATTGTTAATCCTTCCATAAGTGGGGATCTCCTATTTAATGGGCTTAACCCCATCAATATTATAAGTTTGAAAGATCGCATGCATAATCTTCAAATTTTACACATGATGCTAAATATTTAATAGTTTCTTTACAATCTTATAAATTATGAGCATGAATTTATATTAACACTCCGCCTCTGGAAATCCCTCTCCCGTCAAAAACAAACCAAAGAACATTTAATTTTTAAGGGTGATGTTATTAGCAGTTCTACCATGATTATTCACAGTCCTAAGAACTCTTAAAATGGTTATTCGCAGTCCTAAAAATACTTAAATTCATTGGACTTCAAATATCAATGGACTGCATTTAGCGATTATAGGACTGCTTCTCTCCTGCATTCGCTGACACAATTGACCGCACGCCG
The DNA here is from genome assembly GCA_033032865.1 of Dactylorhiza incarnata. Lineage (NCBI taxonomy): Eukaryota > Viridiplantae > Streptophyta > Magnoliopsida > Asparagales > Orchidaceae > Dactylorhiza > Dactylorhiza incarnata. Next base: position 343,764 of record JAWHQI010000271.1, read on the forward strand.
CTGACTAGCCTAATTCCGGCGATGGAAGGAGTTCAGGGGACCCATCCTCTACTTCTGGCAAAGACAAATATGCTCCAACCATAACCCGCAAACCAAATTTCACTAATCTCCCCCGGTGACGACTCATTTACATCATGCGGCGGATCCAATGTAAGCTCATGTTTTCACCATTCCACGCTACAATCTCCCCCCCCTGTTGGACCTCACTCTGGTAGACTGAATCCGACTTAATATTAATAAAATATTCATAATAAATGTTAAAATTATAAAACAAGGAAATCCCTCTCCCATCAATCCCGCGCCCGTTCAGTTTCTCTCCCGTCACTCTCTTTCGCACTCACTCGCTCTCTCTCTCTCTCTCTCTCTCTCTCTCTCTCTCGCAGCGCATCGCTAGGGTTCCTTCCGGCGCCGCCTCCCCCATCAACTCCGGCTAGATTCCAACTACTCTCCGGCGTGCGTTCTCCCATCCGGATTCTCACGGCACAAGAGATCCTGGGACTCGAGATTCATCTCCGCTGGTATTCATCTTCTCCGTCATTATCTTGTATCAATGTCTCCATTTACGTCGTAGTGTTGTCCAAGGAAGAAGAGTGTATATCTTCTTTGCGGAGAAACCTTGGATCTCCACGGAGAACCTTAAACCCTTCTCTGCAGAGAACCGTTGGATCTCCACGGAGAACCTTTGGATCACCAAGGAGATCTCTTAGGTTCTCCGTGGAGACCATTGGATTTCCGAGGAGCGGAGCCGGGTCTCCGCGGAGAACCCAAAAGATCTCCTCGGAGATCCAAAGGTTCTCCGCGGAGAACAGAATAGATCTCCGCGGAGATCCAAAGGTTCTCCGCGGAGATCCAACGGTTCTCCGCGGAGATCCAACAGTTCTCCGCGGAGATCCTTTGGATCTCCGCGGAGAACCTTTTGGAATAAAAAGGAGAAAGGCTGAGAAGAAACTGTCATCTTTGAACAATTTCCAACAATCATGATAATTTTTTATGGGTTGCTTGAGATTGTCTCCTGAAAACATCCTCAATGCCCTAAACATAGTAGAAAGAACTACATCATTCCTTTTCAAGTGGTCATTCTTCATTGCCAAACCTTGGAAATCGGTTATAAAGAACTTTCGAAAATGACACCATGTTTGGTAATCATGAATGATGCTCTCATTCACCTCTCTATTCATAATATAAAACATATATGAGATAGTTATGATGCTTAAGAACAAAGCTAACAGCGATGAATGGTTTCAAAAATATGAAATTAAAACGTCATTCAAAAAACTATCTCATAACCATTGGGAGAACTGTTCCCAGTAATGCATTTGTGTCAAGCAATCTGGCTATTAATATAATGGGGGAACTCCACCATGGAGTTCCAGCATGAACTCCAGGGGATCCGGATCCGTTGTGTTTACTCTCCTCTTTTCTACTAATCTTAATTTTGGTTATAATCACCAGATTGTCTGTCTGTTCTTTATTGATTGCAATGAATGGTATTGACCTTCTGCTGCGGGACATTGCGAAAACACAACGATCAGTAGAGAGTCTCGTTCATCGCTGCCCTGATATTCCACCTGAATTGATTATGACACAAACGCCTTCATTCTATTCGTCAGCAATCGACCGCCCCACTAGTGAGTCGTGCATTTGTGGCAAGCAATCTGGCACGTTGAACAAAATTCAGGAGGATTAGATCAAGATCCAACTAAAAATGATGGAGGATGGCATGCGCCCTCCTATCCAAATCGATTTGTCTGTGCCACTATGGAACAAGCGTCCTGACCTGAATGCGTATCTGTTGAAACCATTATTTGTGATCGATCCGGAACGGCAGTACATCGTCAATGTGATAGCAGGTACATGCCCATCTTGCAACAAAGTTGGCTTTCTTTCCCGCAAGCAATTCAGTGCCCCGCGAGTTGTCGATTGCATCGACACCACTGCATTTTCTATCAGTGCTCGATACGTGTGCAAGAAGTCGAACACCTCCGGCGGCTGTGGTGCCACATTCCATGTCATGGACGAGGCCAAAACCGAGAAGTTGATCCTGACACCCATCGTCCTTAACTATCCTATGCAATTGTTCAAACATAGCGTGCACGACGTCGGTCTTGTTCAAATGGCTTATGACTTGTACATGTCCCGTTCCGGCATTGTTGATGCCGCCAAGGTGATTCGTTATGGCCAAACGACTCGATACATGCGTCAAGCCGCACTATATCTTGGTCACGTGTCGTGGTATTTGGATATGCGCTTATGGGATGCAGCACTCGGGCAAACGTCATCGCAGCAGGATCCGGTAGTGTTCCATGATTTTCCATCATTTTTTCAGCATTGCAATGGGTACAATGACACTCTCGATCTAGTGGAATCAACGATGGCACGCCTAGTCAACGACTGCATTGCTCGCCAACTTTCATTCTTCAACCGAATGGAAGGCGCCATAACCTGGGACTCATCTCTCGACCGACCATCATCACAATGTGTCGGGACGCATGAAATTGACGGATGAGTTCAATGGCAAGAAATTTTCCCTCGTTGATGGATTGCACTCCATCATGAACGAGCGCCAACAAATTCTCTCCCATCAATTCACAACGACGACGGGCAATGCAGAGCGGCGATTTGTTGGTCGGAGTTTGCAGAACCGGTACAACACTTACGGTATTGATACTTCGCTGCTCATCATGTACCTTGACAAGTGTTGCGGTGATCGGGAATGGCTACAAGACTTCGACAACATCTTTGTTCTCCTAGACAATCATCACCTGTTCACGAGGTACATGGACAATTCGAACGTTACAGATCGTGCTCGGCAGGAACAATTTATGGCTGTCGTGGTTGAAATCATTTTTGGCAATGAACATGCTTCAATGCGGGAAGGCTCCGTCATTGAGGCTGAATTGGATGCATTGTTGAATCAAATTAAAAAGTGGGAAATCGAGAATGATGTGCCACCTTCGAAGCGCATTGTGATGACCAAACTTCTAGCTTGTCATGAGACACAGAAAAAGTTTGAACATGGTCTTCCGCATCTCCTAGGTTTAAGAATAACAAAACCTATGTGTATTTGATCTTGTGTGTTTAAGTGTGCAGGAAAACAAAGTCCATATGACTCAAGGATTACATAAGAAGGTTGCCCCCAAATTTGAGCCTTCAAATTCAACACTCCTTCTAACGTCGGCGGTATCACCTAACGCCTAGCGCTAGCGCTATGGAACCGCTGAGAACGGAAGCTGGGTTCAACGAAATAGATCTTGCGTTTGACGAACTTGCGTTCGACGAATTTCCGCTCGACGAATGATGAAGCCCGTTCGACGAACTTGTTGCTGCGATCGACGAAATCAAGCCGCTGAGAACGGAAGCTAGGTTCGACGAAATTGAATCTGCGTTCGACGATTCTCCGTTCGACGAATTTCCGATCGACAAATGATGTAGCCCGCTCGACGAACTCCGGTCGACGAAAATTCGATCGACGAAAAGAATGCTTAAGCGAAATTCTGGGAGCACATATAGAAGGAGATAGCGCCTGGCAGTATCCGGTAGCGCAGGCGGTAGCGCAGGCGGTAGCGCTGAGCACAGAAGGCAAGGGAGAATTGTTTCCTCAGATTGAAGATTCTGCCGCACAGAATGTCCTAAAATGGGATAGCGCCGGCGGTAGCTGATAGCGCCTACGGTAGCGCAAAGCAATAGAGGAAGGCGTCCGGCTTGCATAAAATGAAGGATTGTCACGCGGAGAATATTTCTTAAACCGGGATAGCGCCGGCGGTAGTGATAGCGCAGGCGCTAGCTCCAAGGCTATAAAAAGGACCCCTTGGATCCGTCTTCTTCATCCTCTTCAGATCCAAAATTCTAGAGCTTCGTGCCACAACATAGAGAGGAAGATTCAGAGAGATACTCCCACAAATCCATAAAGGCTTAAGGAGATCCGTAGAGAAGATTTCAACACGCATCATCATCGTGATGAAAGACCGCATCGACTACGATCATACTCTGCGGGCCTTCGTCCACTTCTCCAAGAGATCCATATAGGGAGATTTTATATTATTGTCTTTTTATTTCACATCTTTTCTTTTAAATCGTGTAGTAAATTCGCCTCGTGTTGGCGACTAGGTCTGGGTAGGACTTAGGGCAGAAATTTGCCTCGTGTTGGCGACTAGGTCTCGGGTGTAGGTCTAGGGTGTGCTCAACGCCATATCCGGGGAAGGGTTGGCTAGAGCGGCTTGAGGCCGTATCGGGGAAGGATCGGCTAAAGCCAACCTGTTCGTGGGGATACGAGTCGGTATAGAAAACAAAAAGAGTCTTTCATATTTCGCTTTGATTTCTAGCGTCATTGAAATCAAAATTTTGTAATCAATTTTATTAATAATAATCATGTCTCTCTTTGTGTAATAAAATTGATTTGTTCTTCATTTCTCTAAATTGTTTATTATCCTCTCCTTTATTATAAAACAATTTAGATCTGTAAACAAAATCACTATTTTGATTTCTTATCACAAGCAAGTATTTCAAAATATAATAAGTTTTAAACCCTTATTCACCCCCCTCTAAGGGCGCCTACCGATCCAAAAAGTGGTATCAGAGCTAGGTTTTATTCCAATCGGCTTAACAACCAGGAATAATGGCGTCTCATTATCTCGCTTCTATTAGTGGGGTAAATTTTTATGAAGAAGAAAAATCTCTTAAACCATCTTTATTTGAAGGAAGAAATTATAAAGGGTGGAAATTTTTAATGGAAAAGTTTATTAAAAAATTAGATATCGAAGCATGGAATATAGCAATAGTAAGACCAGTAGATGAAACAAATAAAAAGGAACGTCACCTAAATGCAAAAGCTTTAAATAGTATTTTCTGTGCTTTATCTCACGAAATTTCAAAATTAATATATTGTTTCTCTAGTGCATACAAAGTATGGAAATTTCTTGAAGAAATGTATGATTCTCCTTCTACAGGTATAAAACAATCACAAAAACCGGAGAATATGCAAGCTTGCTCAAGTCTTCAAGAATGCTCCTCTCATGACGGATCAATGGAGCACACATCAAATGGAAGAGAAGAAGAAGTATTGTATTCGGAAGAGGTGTGCCAAAAAGTTGTCAAAGAAACTATGTGTTCAAATCGTGCCTCTTCCAAAAGCACTGTAAGGAAATCAAATCATCTTATTGTTTGCAATTCTATTTCTACTTTACAATTGCTACAAAATACAAAGCGCAAAATTAAGAAATTAAAAAATGCGAATTGCAAATTACGCTTAGAAAATAAAATTTTAAAAGCAAAAGTTAAAGTAGAATCAAAATCTGATTTATCTAGCTTTACTCATGTCACTTCAATTGAAAATACAAAACCTTGTTTAGATTGTAATAATATTAAAGAAAAATATAAGGAACTTGAAAGAGAAATTATTTTAGTAAAAGAAATTAATAAAAAATTATCTTTAGAAAATTCATCTTCGAAAAGTGATTGTGCTACGTGCCAAAATTATAAAATTGAAATCAAGGAGATGGATGAAATATTTGAGGTATTTAGAAATGATTATCAAAATCATATTGACTCTATTATTTCTACTCTTAAAAATAGCACAATAGCTTATAATAAAGCTAGGTATAATCTAAAGATCAAGAATGATGAATTAAAATCAAAAATCAATTTGCTTATGAAAATTATAAATAAAAATTCACAATATCAACAAATATCTAAAAGCAAGTTGAATATGAATATGAATATCATAACTAAGTCTAATAATGGGAGTAAGAAACAGAAAGGATTTGTAAATCAAAATCAAAATCACCATTATTTACAAAATTGTGTATCTCCTAAATTAAATTCAAATATGCAAAAATTTCCTATGAAAAATGATTTCAAATGTCATCATTATTTTAAGCCTAAATTTAATGAATATGAAAATTTAATGCAAAATTATAATATTAAACCTAAGTATGAGTGGAGACCCAAAATTAAACATGGAACATTAACTCCACTTGATAGGGTTCATTCGTACTTGTCTCCCCAAAAGCCATCTCCCTATATTTGGGAACCCAAAGGAACCATCCCACATGGTCCCCTTTGGATACCTAAAACACTTATTCATTAGGTATCATCAAATGCATGAAGTAGAAACTTTTCAAAATAAGATATACAAATTTTTACTTCATGATGTGCTTTAATGTCCTTTTTATTTTTCTCTTGTTGTTTTCCTTTTGAACTATCATGTCATGGTCATCCTATACAGTATTAAAAATATGATCTTATCTCTTAAAAGCTTAATATGTTTATAAAATCAAATTGATCAAAATTCAAAATCATATTTTATTTTGATGACCTATCTTTTATTCTTATATTCATTGCTTCTAAATATCTTATATTATCCATATGAATCAAACTCTAAATTTGCTATAAGATATTTCAAATTAAATCCAGTTATTAGGCTATTAAGATTTTTAGCCTTCACCAATAAGTGGTTTAGTGAAATAACATGATCTAAAAGAAAGTTCAAGATCTAAATAAAAGCTCAACTTTCAATATGGTTGTCTTTGTTCACAACAAAAAATTATATTATGTTCACTCCTTGATGTCAAACATGATCTAAACCATCACTATTGTTCACCTATCAAAAATCACATATATATTCAAAATTCTTAATTAAAAGAAAATCACTAAAATGTATTGAAAGAATTTACCGTCATAATGAATATTGAATTCACAAGCACCACCATGATCTATTGATGTCCTTTGCTAAAATTCTCTAACATCATATATCATAAGTCATATCAAAAGTCTTCTAAAAACAATTATTTCTATCACAATTATGTGAATTATAATTGATATATTAATTGATGACAATTGATATGATAATTACATACCATGGTTGGTGTATTATGTGTGTATTGTGATTTATTTCAAGTTTAGATCTTTGAATCATCTTGATATCAAATCAAATAAATCATCACTTCATTCTAGGTCTCTAAGTTGAAACACAATCAAACCTTGGTATAACATTAATCTCAAACTTATCATTCTAACATTGCCACCTAAAGAATATTTGTGTCCATGTTAGGCTTTATGTGTTTACCAAGATATACAGGCTGGGTATTCTCATCTAGGGCTTATCCAAGATATTCTTATTCATGAACATTATTTTTAATCACTAAAATCATGCATATTTGATTTGTTCATTCGTGTCTTCTCGTGCTTACATTTCCTATCATTTTCAAACTACATTAGATTGATAAATATAAGCATTAGAAAAATTAAAATTGAGATATAATAAATGATATCTCATGCAAATTTATTTGGTAAAGTCATATACAAAATCGCTAATGTTTCATGTTGCACTATCTAAATGTACAACCCGTATTCGCCGAGTGGGTCCCTCAAGCCAACTGGTGAGACCTGGGTCAGCCAGATCATTCGCCCAGGCTAAGGAAGGTGGAGAGATCCCCGGATTAGTGGGGGTACGCTGCAGGCGAGAGGGAGTTCGGCGAGTGGTGCCCTCACGGACCACTCGCTCAGTAGCATGGGCACTCGCCCAGCTGAGCGGGAGATCGGCGAGTGGTGCCCTCACGGACCACTCGCCACAAAGGTTTTGAAGGGAAAATGACCATAATACCCCTGGTGGGCTGCAAATAGCCGTTCAGAACAGCGGAGTTAGGCTATCAGCAGACCAATTTGGGGTGCGATTAGTAAAATTAAAAGGCGGATTCAGGCTATTTGCAGACCAGCCTAGGAAAAACTATAAATAGACCCTTAAGGGCACCTTGGAGGAGAACCGATTGTAGTCCTCTCCTCCAGGCTAGTTTTTGGTCGGCTGCTAGTGCCCTCCAAGGTGCCCGGTTGAGCTCTGGTTTGGGAAGGGAAGCTCTCTAAGATCTTCCGGGTGTGTGGCGGGACCTCCGCGCTTCAGCCTTGGGTCTTTTCTTATTCTCATATCCACCGTCAAGAGAGTCTAGTGAGGGAGAAGTAAGCATCGGCTGCACCCCCAGTGGGTCCGAACTCAAGAGACCTGTTGCAGGTTTCAACATTTTTGGTGCTGTGAGCGTGGACCGTAGCCAGTGAAGGAAAATCCCAAGCTAGGTTCGATGACAGGACATGGAGGGAATGGTTCTGACTCAGGCCACTCGCAGCCACCAGCGACAGGGGAGTGGCTGGAGATGTTCGAGAAATTCAAGCGAGAAGTCCTGCAGACAGTTCTCGCGGCAAGGGGCGAATGCGAGACGCCAGTTGTTCCCATCATTCCACCCCAGCAGGTCGGCGAGAACGCTCCGGGGCAGCGGCTGGGAAAGGAGGTGCCAGCAGAAGGAAGTGCGCGAGATCTCCCGGGGCGGCAGCTGTTCAGCAGTCCGGCGAGTGCTGAGGTGTGCGAGTTGGCTCCGCGCGAGAGGACCATTCGCCGAGCAGGGGAAGGGAGCTCCTTTTGCGAGATGATCCTCTCGGCTCCAGTGCCAGAGGGGTTTCAGGGGCCGGAGATGTCCTACTACACCGGAAAGGAGGACCCGGTCGTGCACCTGCAGTGGTTTGAGGACATGACCTCGATTCTTCCCATGTCGGATGCATTCCAATGCCGGCTCTTCGCAACCACCCTGAAGGAGAAGGCAAGGGATTGGTTCCACCAGCTTCCCGTAGGTTCCATCTACGCGTTCGACGATCTGCGTCGGAGCTTCCGGCTGCGATTCTCGACGTCAAAAAAGAGGAAGAAGGATGCGGAGGCTCTCTTCAAGATCAGGCAGAAGGAGGGGGAGTCCCTGGCACATTACGTGGACAGGTTCCAGGAAGAGATACACCTTGTGCAGGAGGTGCCAGGGTTCGCCCTCAAGATGGCGTTCATTGTGGTATTGAGAGACGGGTTCTTCAAGATGGACCTGAAGAGGAGGGCTCCGATCTCCTTTGAGGAGTTGATGGAGCGAGCTACGCAGGAGATAGAAGGGGAGGAGGCCAACCCGGAGTTCTACAAAAGGTTGGCAAAGATAAGCGAGCCCGAGGTGAGGCAACAAGAGGGAAGAAGGAGAGAGGAACCCAGAGGTCAGGGGTTCGAGAGGCCACCTCGGAATTGGAGGTATCAGGAGCCCCACAACAGGTTGGGGTGGAGGAATCAGGAGGGACCAGCGAGAGGTCAGGAAGGAGGATACCAAGGAAGGGAGATGGGGGGAGTCAATCCGGAGTGGAGGCAGGGCCACCGACCCCCTCCTCCTCCACGGGAGCAAGCCATGGCGGTAGGCCGAGGAAGAGGAGGAAGAGGATCTAGAAGAGGAAGAGCGAGAAGAGGGGGCAGGGTGGTGTTGCCCTATTGTGACTTTCATAAGGAAGAGGGTCACGCAACGGCCACCTTCCCCGAGTTCCTGGAGATGAGGGAGAGGGGGCAGCCACGGCAGGAGCCGATCAGGATTGAGGAGGTGTTCCCGGAAGGGGAAGAGGATAGGTGTGAAGACCGGGATGATGTAGGAGCAAGGGGGAATCGGGGTGATTCATGGTGGGGTTGGGATAGAGGCCTCTCGCAAGAGGAGCTTCCAGGCGATGTTCCGAAGGGACGTCGCGTCGACTTCCCAAACCCCACCCCCCTCGGAGAAGCTCACCTTCTCCTCAGAAGACATGCCAGATTATGAGGATCCATTCTGTGACGCCCTGGTGATCCAGACGGCGATTGAAAATTTCACGGTCTCCTTGATCCTGGTAGATAACGGGGAGCTCAGTGAATGTGATCTTCAAGAAGGCCTTCGACGCGATGGAGGTGGAGAAGAAGAGGGTGCAGGCCTCCTACGGACCACTGTTTGGTTTCTCAGGGGAGCGAAAGGAGGTTGAGGGAGGCGTGGGTCTCCAAGTGACGTTAGGAGGGGTCCCAAGGAACTGCCGGTTCGTCATTGTGGACGCTCCGAGCAGCTGCAATGCTATCTTCGGACGCCCTCTCATTAGTGCTTTCCAGTGCGTGCCCTCATCGTACCCCAGTGCCTGAAGTTCCATAGTGGAGGAGTCCATGTCCGGATCCGAGGAGATGCTAAGGTGGCGAGGCAGTGCTATTTGACTGCCGTCAACACCATCTCTTGGATGGCGGAGGCTGAGAGGATGGATAAGGAGATGACGAGGATGGAGGGGCCAGGAGAAGAAGTGGAGAAGAGAGGAGTAGAGGAAGAGGGTGGTGCCCGAGAGGAGAATATGGAGGTCGCTCAGGAGGGGCAGGAGATCGAGCCGATGGAGGCGGAAGGAGCCGCAGAGGAAGAGGACCGGTAGGAGGGGCGAGAAGCAAAGGGCCAATGGGAAGAGCCAACCCAGCTCGAGGCGGCAGAAGAGGTGGTAGAGATGGAGGTCATCACCCAGGAGGGAAGGGTGAAAGAGGTGCGGATCAGCGGGGGTCTCGGCCCGGAGGACAGGGTGAAGATGCTGGAGTGCATCCAGAAGAACGTGGATGTCTTCGAATGGAGCGCAGCTGATATGTCAGGCATTGAGGCGGACGTGGCTTGCCATCGTCTCAACCTCGAGACAGGAGCCCGCCCCATCCGGCAGAAGAGAAGGACCTTCGCCAGCAAGCTCGAAGAACCAATCCGCGGGGAGGTGGCCAAGCTCCTCGAAGCAGGTTTTGTATCGGAGATCCAGTACCCAGACTGGGTCTCCAACGTCATAATGGTAAAAAAGGCTGATGGCCGCTGGCGTATGTGTGTGGATTTTTCATTGTTAAACAAGGCCTGCCCTAAGGATTGTTATCCCCTGCCTCGGATCGACGCGATGGTTGACTCAGCCGTCGGTTTTTCTGTGATGAGTTTTTTGGATGCTTTTTCAGGTTATCACCAGATCAGGATGCACCCCCCGGACGTCAAAGACGTCTCGTTCATCACCAGAGAGGGATGCTACTGCTATAAGATGATGCCCTTCGGGATGAAAAATGCAGGAGCAACCTACCAGAAGATGATGGACCGGGTATTAGGGAGCAAAGGGGAAGGAATCTGGAGGTCTACGTGGATGACCTTATGGTGAAGAGCAAGTGCGTGAACTCTCACATCCAGGACCTCGAGGAGACCTTCGCCACCCTACGCAAGTACAAGATGCGCTTGAACCCCCTAAAGTGTGTGTTCGGGGCCAGTAAGGGGAAATTCCTGGGGCACCTTCTCACCCCTTGGGGGGTAGAACCTAACCCGGACAAGGTTAAGGCCATAATGGAGTTGGGGTCGCCGCGGAACGCCAAGGAAGTTCAGCGCTTGACCGGAAGACTCGCAGGGCTGAGCAGGTTTCTCTCCCGAGCCGGGGTAGAAATGCTCCCCCTTCTTCAAAACATTACGAGGTAACCAGAAGTTTGAGTGGACAAAAGAATGCGAGGAGGCCTTCCAGGCCTTGAAGAGCCAACTCACCAAGGATCCGCTACTCCAAGGTCCCAAAGAGGGGGAGGATCTATATCTATATCTCGGGGTCGGGGCTGAGGCCGTAAGCTCCGTCCTGGTTCGGGAGGAAGGCAAGAAGCAGCTGCCCGTCTACTACGTGAGCAGGGTCCTGAGGGAAGCGGAGCTCAGATATCCGATTTTGGAGAAGTTGGCCTTTGCTCTGGTCGTCGTAGCAAGGAAGCTCAGGCCATACTTCCAGGCCCATTCAATTCAAGTAGTGACGGACCACCCCCTCCGCCAGATCTTCGAAGGAGTGGAGCACTCGGGAAGGCTCGCAAAATGGTCGATAGAGCTTAGTGAATTCAACATTACCTTCGTCCCTCGACTATCCATGAAGGCGCAGGTGGTGGCTGATTTCATGGCAGATTATGTGGCCTAGATGGAGGAAGATGGAGCCCCTCGTCATGTTCCGTGGAAGCTGCTGGTGGACGGGGCTTCGGGCAAGAATTCTCTCAGAGGAGGGGTGGTGCTGGAGAGTCCCCATGGGGTGAAGATCGAGCAGACACTAGTGATACACTTCCCAATCACCAACAACCAGGCGGAGTATGAGGCGGTGATCGCCGATCTGCGGCTGGCCCAGGTGCTCGGAGTCCATGACGTGGAGGTCCTCACCGACTCGATGGTAATAGCCTCTCAGATCAGGGGAGAGTTTGAGACGAGGGAACCTGCGCTCATAAGGTACTTGGCCAAAGTGAGAGGTCTCGTGGGAACGTTCAAAACTTTCTCCATCCGGCACATCCCTCGGGAGGAGAGCACCCCGGCGGATCGGTTGGCCAAATCCAGTCCTCGAGCCGGGGGGACCCTGACAGACCTATTCCGCCCTTCGATCGAGGAGGGAGAACTCATGGAAGTGGAGCAGCAGCCCTCCTGGAAGGATCCCTTCGTCACCTTCCTTGCAGCGGGAAAGTTTCCGGAGGAGGTTCCGGACCAGAGGCGCTTCCGATATAAGTCTGCCTACTACGTGCTCCATGAGGGGGACTTGTATCGGAAGACCCTCTCGGGCCTCCTGGCCCGATGCATTTCAGAGGAGGAGGTCCCAAGGATCTTGGAAGAAGTTCACTCCGGCGAGTGCGGCAGCCACTCGGGGAGCAGGATGTTGGAGGCAAGAATAATGAGGCAGGGATACTTTTGGCCAACCCTAAGTAAAGACGCGGCAGCCTTCGCCAAGAGGTGCCAGAATTGCCAAATGTTCGCCCCGCTTCATCTCATGCCAGCTCAGAGGCTAAAGAGTATCACGGCGCCCTGGCCATTCGCCATATGGGGGATGGACCTGGTAGGACCCTTCCCACAGGCTAATGGGCAGTGGAGGTTTCTCCTAGTCATGATTGACTACTTCTCAAAGTGGTTGGAGGTCAAGGCGTTGGCTAAGGTCACCTCCCAGGTAATCTGCAACTTCGTATGGGGGGAGATCATTTGTCGACATGGGCTTCCACAGGCCATAGTCACGGATAATGGTCCGCAGTTCGCAAGCGAGGAATTCATCAAATTCTGTGGCCAGATGGGGATAGACCTCAGGTTTGCATCCGTTCACCATCCCAGGAGCAATGGGTAGGTGGAGGCGGCAAACAAGGTTATCGTGAACCTGCTCAAGAAGAAGGTGGAGAATCTGAAGGGCAATTGGGTGGAACAGCTTCCATCGGTCCTGTGGGCCCTAAGAACTACCCCCAGCACCGCCACAGGAGAGACCCCTTTCAAGCTCTCTCACGGCTGCGAGGCCGTCATCCCCATAGAGTTCGAGGTTATGACACCACGGGTAAAGGCCTCCGCAAGTGGAGAGGAAGATTGGAGAGCCGAGAATGAGGAGGAGTTGCGGCTCTCCCTCGACCTCATGGAAGAAGCTCGGGACCTAGCAGCCATTCGCCAAGAAGAGGTCAAGCGGCGGATGGCCAAGTACTTCGACAAGCACATCAGGGTTAAGCAGTTCGAAAAGGGAGATCTGGTGCTCAAGAAGGTCGACGCGGCTGGGAGGTCCGCCGCGGTGGGGAAACTTAACCCCAACTGGGAAGGTCCCTATGTCGTGGAAGAGGCGCTAAAGTCTGGGGGGTATCGCCTTCAGAATGTGGAGGGCCAACCTCTCAGCCACACATGGAGTGGCGACGACCTTAAACGCTTCTATCCCTAGCACTATGTAATGACAGTGTTTTTGAATAAGAATATTTTGTTTAAACTATGTGTATGAGAGTGATGCTGCAGCTTGTAGGAAAGACTCTGAAAGCTCCAGAAATGGCCCCGAGCAGACCCGCTGTCCGGGCTCTCATCTAGCTGGCAGGTCCGAAGGCTCACTCGGTGGCAGGTTCCAAGGTGTTGAGAAATGGCCCCGAGCAGACCCGCTATCCAGGCTCTCATCTAGCTGGCAGGTCCGAAGGCTCACTCGGTGGCAGGTTCCAAGGTGTTGAGAGATGGCCCCGAGCAGACCCGCTGTCCAGGCTCTCATCTAGCTGGCAGGTCCGAAGGCTCACTCGGTGGCAGGTTCCAAGGTGTTGAGAAATGGCCCCGAGCAGACCCGCTGTCCAGGCTCTCATCTAGCTGGCAGGTCCGAAGGCTCACTCGGTGGCAGGTTCCAAGGTGTTGAGAAATGGCCCCAAGCAGACCCGCTGTCCAGGCTCTCATCTAGCTGGCAGGTCTGAAGGCTCACTCGGTGGCAGGTTCCAAGGTGTTGAGAGATGGCCCCGAGCAGACCCGCTGTCCAGGCTCTCATCTAGCTGGCAGGTCCGAAGGCTCACTCGGTGGCAGGTTCCAAGGTGTTGAGAAATGGCCACGAGCAGACCCGCTGTCCAGGCTCTCATCTAGCTGGCAGGTCTGAAGGCTCACTCAGTGGCAGGTTCCAAGGTGTTGAGAAGATGGCCCCGAGCAGACCCGCTGTCCAGGCTCTCATCCAGCTGGCAGGTCTGAAGGCTCACTCGGTGGCAGGTTCTAAGGTGATGAAGAAGATGGCCCCGAGCAGACCCGCTGTCCAGGCTCTCATCTAGCTGGCATGTCCGAAGGCTCACTCGGTGGCAGGTTCCAAGGTGTTGAGAAGATGGCCCCGAGCAGACCCGCTGTCCAGGCTCTCATCCAGCTTGCAGGTCTGAAGGCTCACTCGGTGGCAGGTTCTAAGGTGATGAAGGAGATGGCCCCGAGCAGACCCGCTGTCCAGGCTCTCATCCAGCTGGCAGGTCCGAAGGCTCACTCGGTGGCAGGTTCTAAGGTGATGAAGAAGATGGCCCCGAGCAGACCCGCTGTCCAGGCTCTCATCTAGCTGGCAGGTTCGAAGGCTCACTCGGTGGCAGGTTCCAAGGTGTTGAGAAGATGGCCCCGAGCAGACCCGCTGTCCAGGCTCTCATCCAGCTGGCAGGTCCGAAGGCTCACTTGGTGGCAGGTTCTAAGGTGATGAAGAAGATGGCCCCGAGCAGACCCGCTGTCCAGGCTCTCATCTAGCTGGCAGGTTCGAAGGCTCACTCGGTGGCGGGTTCTAAGGTGATGAAGAAAATGGCCCCGAGCAGACCTGCTGTCCAGGCTCTCATCTAGCTGGCAGGTCTGAAGGCTCACTCGGTGGCAGGTTCTAAGTCCTCAAGGGTGGATCTCGAGAGCACTCGCAGGGACCACGCGCTAGTAAGGTAATCTCACCTCTCTTCCTGACTACCTAAGCGAAACCCCGGTCTGGGCGAATGGTAAGGAGGTGCGAATGGGGAAGGAAGCGGGAAGTCGAAAAGGGGCGGCACACCTAAGTCATCTTCGAGCATTCGCCGGGTGGCCAGGACGGTCGCACTACGACCTAGCGTCCTAATGAGCCTAGCAAGATATAGCGGCGAATGAGAAAAAAAATTGAGATAGCACAAAAATTGAGATAGCGCAAAAATGTAATCAATATATATATCTTTCAAGGGCACTCACCCAATTCATGATTACATTCAAAATGGTAAGTAAAAAGAAAGCAAAAATTACAAGGGGTCCATCTCAAGGGTCGGCAGGCTTCTCGCCAGGAGATCCGCCTCTTTCGTCTGAATCCAGGAGGAGAGCATCTTCTCGCGGCTCGCCATCCTCGTCTTCCGGGAAAGGAATGGGGATGTAGAGCTCGGGAACAACCTGACGGGCAGAGAGGCATTCGGCCTCCTCCTTCAGGTACCAAGCCTGCCGCAGCACCTGCAGCGCGTGCTTCACGGCGCTTTGAGCATTCTCCTGCATCAGCTACTCTAGCTCATGGTGGGGATAAAAGTGCCCCCTGCTTCCTGAGGCGAGTGCCAAGGCATCGACTTCTCGCGCCTGCTGGACATCGGCCTTAGCCAGCCGGACTTCCTCCTCAAGATTTCCCACTCGCGCGCGAAGCATCTCGGCGATCATAGCGTCCTAAGAAAACGAAGATGGTGAGAAGAAAGTGCGGCAATCATCAACGGTCATTCGCGGGGAGGAGGGAGGAGGGAAATATACCTCTCTGACGAGACGGCTAGCGAGAAGGGCTTCCGCAGCTGCCAACTTCGTCTTGAGTTCCTGCGCCTCGGCCGAAATAAGGGCCCTGGTCCCCTCGACCTCGGACAGACTCCGCGCCAGACTGATGCTCCGGCGCGAAGACATGTGCGCGAGCTCAAGGGCCCGCAGTAGGGCTCGGGCGGTCTCGTGGGCGAGAACCTGAGTCTTCTCGGCATCGAAGACTTCGGCATCGTCACGGCCATAGAGGGCATACGCCATGGCGTAGGCCTCGCCGGTAGCGACATCGCTCTCTATCCAAGTCGAATGGAGGGTGGAGAGCGAGACCCGGTTAGCGTTTCTGTCCCACTTCACTAGAGGAGCCCCCGAGGGATCCACGTACTTCTCGCCATTTGCGAAGTTCCGGTGGTCCCTGGGCAACGGAGGCGGCGGCAACGACGATCCCGCCTGGATCCCAGTCCCGTCTGGCACACCCGACCCCAAGGCTTGGGCCGGTGCATCTGCCCCCTGGGTTAGGGCCGGCGCGCCCGTCCCCAGGGTTTGGGTCGGAGCACTCGCCCCTGGGGTCTCGCCCAAAATCCCCTTCCCCTTGGCGGAAGGACTTCTCGGCTTCTTGGAAGAAGAGGAAGTGAGCGCCCCGGGTTTTCGTTTCCGGCCGCTAGGTTTGGAGGAGGAAGGTTCCTCCCGACAGGCATCCGCGGCCGCCTGTGCAAAGGATACGGAAACCCCACGAGGTCGCGGCGGGTGAAGGGGGAAATTACGTACACCTGCATAAGAAGAATGATTTAGCGAATAACGTAAGAACCGCCAAGCCGAAACGAATGCAGAAGGTCTCAAAATCTTACCCTCACCCTATGGAATGGGCGGGAGCGAGTTGACGTTTCGCTGGAGATAGACGAGGTCCATCCCGTGTTCCAGAATGTATTGGTGGAGTTTGGCCTCGTGCCCCCCTAAGGTCGGGGGGCGGAAGGTTGACTCCTCCTCCTGCACCGGGTCGAGAAGTGTGTTTCCCAGGCTCCCGCTGACGAAGATGAAGCGGCGAACCCAGTCGTGGTTTTTGTTCGGGAGCCCGTAATGCTTGAGTGGACTTAGACCCGAGAAGAAGGAGATGCCGAGAGTGCAGCGGAAGGTGTACAGCTTGCGGAAGATGGGTAGCGAGAACTCGATCCCCTCTTCTCGCAGGTAGCTCGCGTACCCGACCAACATGGCAATGGAGTTGGGGTTGAGCTGGCTGGGCACGACCCCGTAGTACCTGAAGGTCTGGCGGAGTTCCGGCCAGATGGGAAGGCGAAACCCCACCTCGAAGTGCTCTAGCGGGATCGCGAGAGCAAAGGGCGAGATGGAGTTTAGGCGCTCTTCCGGCCTGGGCTTTCGCGCCTCGAACCCCGGCGGAATGTAATCCGTGACAGCGGTCAAGTAAGCCTCTTTGGAGAGGTCGCAGGAGTCGAAAGTGTGGTTGACGAATGCGCTGGCGCACCTGACCCTACCTTCCGCATCACCACCCATTTCGCGAATGCCGAAGGAGAAGGGAGCAGCAGAGAAGAGAGAAGCGCGAGTGCTAGCGCGAGGAAAGAGAGGGAGCGGATGGCAAGGTAATTAATACGGTAGTTGAAAGGCCCATTTATAGAAGAACCAAACGGCATTTGGGCTTTCGAGGCAACGGGTGTGCGGATAGCAGTCCGCGGCAGCCCGACGCCTCGAAACCCGGGCCGATCCCTCTCGCCCATTAATGGCGAATGCCCTGTGGCTATTCGCTCGACGTCTACGCGAAGGAGTTAAAAAAGCATTCGGCAATAGCATATCATTCGGCAATACCCAGGCAAGCTATGAGAGAAACAGAAAGCGAGAAAATAGAGCATTCGCAAACATAGAGTATAAAATTATTAGACAAATATAAAAGTCCAGCATCCGCAACACAGACAACGAGGAAAGAAAAAACAGGAGGGACGAACGTCGAGTAGATCAGAACTCCTCCCAGACCCACCGACCCCGCCTTCGCGACCCAGCCTCCAGGGGCATTCGCGGGCGGTAGTATGCGAGCATGTTGGTGATCTCATGGGAAGCCAGTTGGAGTTGGTCCCGGGCTCGCGTGGCGTGTCTTTCGGGAGACAGCTCCCCTCCTTCACCCCCCCAGGCGCTCCACCGTCGCGAGAAGGCGCGAGTAGTCCCTCCGAAGGTCCTTTAACTCGCGCGTGACTCCCAGCCGCACATCATCCACCTGGCCGGCGACGTTCCGCTGGATATGGATGAGCTTCCCCAAGACCTCCGTGATCCGCTCCTTCAGGGTCGCGTGATCTAAGGAGTCGCCCAGGAAGTCAGCGAGATCCCCAGGGGAGGGGAGAGGTGAGAGCATCCCCTCTTCCCCCTGGTTGTAGGACTCAAGGGGGGAGGCTTCCCGATAGCCTGCGAAATCACAACTAGGTCAGTTGCGGTAAAATAAGCGAG
The DNA here is from genome assembly GCA_033032865.1 of Dactylorhiza incarnata. NCBI lineage: Eukaryota > Viridiplantae > Streptophyta > Magnoliopsida > Asparagales > Orchidaceae > Dactylorhiza > Dactylorhiza incarnata. Next base: position 361,967 of record JAWHQI010000271.1, read on the forward strand.
TACGATAGGGGCAGGTGAGTAAACTGACCTGGGACGGGTTCCCTATGACCTGAAGGGCGAGACGAATGAGGGTGGACCCCAGACAAACCTGCGGAAGGTGGTAGAACCTTCCCTTTCCCGGGGCGGAAAGGCGGAGGAGGAGGAGCCGGAGCATTCGCACGATCATCAGCACGGAGGTGATGACCCAGTTCCCGCTCAGGGGAGACCCTCTGTTCATTCGCGGTAACAGAGGGGTTCTGCTGGGCAGGGGAACTTGGAGGAATGGAGTCCCGCGGCGGGACGTCAGGGTTGAGGGCTGCGAAAAGGTAATGGTCAGTAACAAGCAACATGAAAGGAAAATCGAGAGGGTTCATAACTTACTGGATTGAAGTGTGGTCTCGCCCGGAGGGGGTGGGGGAGCAAGGTCCAAGTCTGGAGGAGGCCTCTCTTCCGCGAGAGGTGGCACCACGACGCTATTCGAGATGGCCCCATGGCCGTCCTCGGGCGCTGGAACCTCCTGTGAATGGTCAGAGCGATTGCAGAATAAGGAGGCAGAAACTAAAAAGAAAGGCAGGTGGAATCTTCGTACCTGAGTCCCGGGGTCTGGAGGAGTATTCGCCGGAGACTCTGAAGCAGTCTCGCCTCTTTGACGATTCAGCCGAATCGCCTTGGCTCGACGCGAGACGTAGGGGGCACTCGGATCCCATTTAGACATAAGCCAGGGAGCAAACTTGGCGGCCTTGGGGGCGGTTACACTTTGGGCCGCAGCCAGGCGCTCGATCATCTCCTTCGAGAGGGGTTTCGCGGAAGGTTTGTAGGGAGACATTAATATCGGTGAAAGGCCAAGGGAGAGAAGAAGCTCTGAATCGAGGAATGAAAGCGTTCCAGGAGAATCTGGCATAAAGAGATATATATAGGATGACGGTGGGACCCACAGAATCTTATGAGGTCCAGTCAGCAAGCACTCACCGAATACAGGGTTGGACTGTTCTTTCCGAGCGTAGGAACCGCTCGCAAAGAGCGGGGATTGTGTACAACCCGTATTCGCCGAGTGGGTCCCTCAAGCCAACTGGTGAGACCTGGGTCAGCCAGATCATTCGCCCAGGCTAAGGAAGGTGGAGAGATCCCCGGATTAGTGGGGGTATGCTGCAGGCGAGAAGGAGTTCGGCGAGTGGTGCCCTCACGGACCACTCGCTCAGTAGCATGGGCACTCGCCCAGCTGAGCGGGAGATCGGCGAGTGGTGCCCTCACGGACCACTCACCCCAAAGGTTTTGAAGGGAAAATGACCATAATACCCCTGGTGGGCTGCAAATAGCCCTTCAGAACAGCGGAGTTAGGCTATCAGCAGACCAATTTGGGGTGCGATTAGTAAAATTAAAAGGCGGATTCATGCTATTTGCAGACCAGCCTAGGAAAAACTATAAATAGACCCTTAAGGGCACCTTGGAGGAGAACCGATTTTAGAGAATCCTCTCCTCCAGGCTAGTTTTTGGTCGGCTGCTAGTGCCCTCCAAGGTGCCCGGTTGAGCTCTGGTTTGGGAGGGGAAGCTCTCTAAGATCTTCCGGGTGTGTGGTGGGACCTCCTCGCTTCAGCCTTGGGTCTTTTCTTATTCTCACATCCACCGTCAAGAGAGTCTAGTGAGGGAGAAGTAAGCATCGGCTGCATCCCCAGTGGGTCACAGCCAGGCGCTCGATCATCTCCTTCGAGAGGGGTTTCGCGGAAGGTTTGTAGGGAGACATTAATATCGGCGAAAGGCCAAAGGAGAGAAGAAGCTCTGAATCGAGGAATGAAAGCGTTCCAGGAGAATCTGGCATGAAGAGATATATATAGGATGGCGGTGGGACCCACAGAATCTTATGAGGTCCAGTCAGCAAGCACTCACCGAATACAGGGTTGGACTGTTCTTTCCGAGCGTAGGAACCGCTCGCAAAGAGCGGGGATTGTGTATAACCCGTATTCGCCGAGTGGGTCCCTCAAGCCAACTGGCGAGACCTGGGTCAGCCAGATCATTCGCCCAGGCTAAGGAAGGTGGAGAGATCCCCGGATTAGTGGCGGTACGCTGCAGGCGAGAAGGAGTTCGGCGAGTGGTGCCCTCACGGACCACTCGCTCAATAGCATGGGCACTCGCCCAGCTGAGCGGGAGATCGGCGAGTGGTTCCCTCACGGACCACTCGCCCCAAAGGTTTTGAAGGGAAAATGACCATAATACCCCTGGTGGGCTGCAAATAGCCCTTCAGAACAACGGAGTTAGGCTATCAGCAGACCAATTTGGGGTGCGATTAGTAAAATTAAAAGGCGGATTCAGGCTATTTGCAGGCCAGCCTAGGAAAAACTATAAATAGACCCTTAAGGGCACCTTGGAGGAGAACCGATTTTAGAGAATCCTCTCCTCCAGGCTAGTTTTTGGTCGGCTGCTAGTGCCCTCCAAGGTGCCCGGTTGAACTCTGGTTTGGGAGGGGAAGCTCTCTAAGATCTTCCGGGTGTGTGGCGGGACCTCCTCGCTTCAGCCTTGGGTCTTTTCTTATTCTCACATCCACGGTCAAGAGACTCTAGTGAGGGAGAAGTAAGCATCGGCTGCACCCCCAGTGGGTCCGAACTCAAGAGACCTGTTGCAGGTTTCAACACTAAACATCTCCTAAAATCTGAAATTTCAGCATGAAAGTACTATTGGGACACTTAATCAAGATCAACAATTAAAAATTTCAAAATCTTAAAAAATTGTGTACTGTTTCACGTGCAAGCGCTAACGCCGACGCTAGCGCACCTATTTGTTTTTTTGTATTTTTAAAATTTTGAAAAATTCTTAAAAATATATTAATCTATGTGTACTATTTATTTTTGCACTTCTTCTGTTATTTCATTTTTGAAAAATCAAATACAAAAATATAAAACAAAAACAAGTATCAAAAATTGTTATTTTGAACTTAACTTTTCTATTTACATGTATCTTGCGAAAGGGTGATTTGGGCTATCATCCCATCATATCATCTAGTACTGGGCGAACCTCTCACAAGGTAGTCCTCGGGAAGTCCAAGATCAATCTTATGAGTTCAAACTTTAAATCAAAATTATTCTTCAAAACATTCCAGAGCTTCGTGCCACAACATAGAGAGGAAGATTCAGAGAGATACTCCCACAAATTCATAAAGGCTTAAGGAGATCCGTGGAGAAGATTTCAACACGCGTCATCATCGTGATGAAAGACCGCATCGACTACGATCATACTCTGCGGGCCTTCGTCCACTTCTTCAAGAGATCCATATAGGGAGTTTTTATATTATTGTCTTTTTATTTCACATCTTTTCTTTTAAATCGTGTAGTAAATTCGCCTCGTGTTGGCGACTAGGTCTGGGTAGGACTTAGGGCAGAAATTTGTCTCTTGTTGGCGACTAGGTCTCGGGTGTAGGTCTAGGGGGTGCTCGAGGCCATATCCGGGGAAGGGTTGGCTAGAGCGGCTTGAGGCCGTATCCGGGGAAGGATCGGCTAAAGCCAACCGGTTCATGGGGATACGAGTCGGTATAGAAAACAAAAAGAGTCTTTCATATTTCGCTTTGATTTCTAGCGTCATTGAAACAAAAATTTTGTAATCAATTTTATTAATAATAATCATGTCTCTCTTTGTGTAATAAAATTGATTTGTTCTTCATTTCTCTAAATTGTTTATTATCCTCTCCTTTATTATAAAACAATTTAGATCTTTAAACAAATTCACTATTTTGATTTCTTATCACAAGCAAGTATTTCAAAATATAATAAGTTTTTAAAACCCTTATTCACCCCCCTCTAAGGGCGCCTACCGATCCAACAGAAAAATCACATCAGAAATTGCTTAATGCCACCAGCAGGCGCGTCGAACACCGTTGTGGATCGCTTCTTTCGTTCGACTCTACGTCGTGGATCGGGGAATAATGAAAACTTATGGCGTCAAGGATGAGCCATTTACCCTGAGACTATGTCCCTGGATGGAGGGATCTTACTTCTCCATGTCGTGGTCGCTCAAATCAACTTTTATGGCGAACGCCAATTTGATCCTCGTTGGGTGTATTTGCCAATCTCGGGCATGCATATCATTCTCACTCAATATCTCACATTGCTTTCGACCGATGACATTACTCCCTCACATACGTCTCTGTTGATAATGTTTCATATGTTGCCTCTCTCGATTGATGATTGTGATAGTGACTTTGGATTGACGACAGCGTTTGGACAATCTCTTCCTCAACTGCCAGAAATTCCTACCGGGCAACTGGAATCCGTTGGAATGATCGTCGAATCAATAGCAGATAATGCAATTTGGTCGAGCCACACATTCGATGCGATTATTAAGGATGCACTTGATGTTGTCGCAACTGTTGTGGAGAGGGCTCACGATGATCATCACATAATTGGAGAAGACAAAGTTGCACCGCGGCACCATACTGATCTGAACCATACCGAAGACGTTGATATAAGCAACAAGCCGTATTCCATTCATTCCAATCGCAAGCGCCAAAAACTCGGACCAACATCGCATGGGAAAAGCTCTTCATCAAATCACCATAAGAAATCTCGCAGCCTCAAAGCATTGGGCAATGAACGTCAATCGGTATTACAAGGGCTTAACTCTGGGAAGTTGTGATGAGCACTTCACCAATGATCAACCCCTTCGAACGGCGCTTACTCCGAACGGTTGCTCTCAAATTTCGTCAACCCGGTGAACTGCTGGATCTGAAAGATTTTCCCATTGAATCCTTGCATATTCCACAATTACATCGAATATGGTATGTTCTTGTCTCAGTTTTGCATAACACCAATTTCTCTTTCAAATGGTTCATTCGGCCAAAATCAGAACAAGTTCTTAAGCAGCACTTGGAGGATATGGTTGCCCAGGCTCGATTCAGATCGCCCATTCAACGAGCAGCGCCCAAACGCAACATCATTACTGCTCTAAATCAGGTTGCGTCATTGATTGCTCCAATGCAGGGGTGTCGTGAGGATAGTTTCATGCAGTTGGAAGAGACTGTCACCATAGCAATAACTCAAACCGTCACCTTGACAACCGGCGCCGATCACAGTTCAAGTCAACCCCGTGCAACAGATCTGCAATCCATACCCGAACAAGTAATTGAAGGATCAACGAATGATATCATTGATCGACTTGTTCAAAAAGAGATTGATGTTGGGCATGCCGACAACATTCACTGGACCAAAGTGGTCACCCCAGCTTACGCCCGCATTGTTGCACGTCGTGAGAATCTAGTTCAGATGACCCACAGGGAGATTCAAAATCGTTGGGAGTATCTTGGACGTCTCAAAAAGAAAGGGGCATCAATCTCATCGACAACACCAGGTCATCAGTACAGTTTGCAGTCGCATACCGAAGCGCAGAAGGAGCTCGGTGATCAAGACTCCTTCAACATTACACCGTCGCCACTTGTTACACAACCACTGCCAGCCGAAACTCCGACCACCCAGAATTCAACTCAACCAGCATCTTCTGCAGTCATCATGATGATGGAGGAACCTGCTGTGGGCATCTTGTTCGCTGTCAATGAGATTGGTTCCTGTACTTCATTCATGGTCAATCAACAATTGCCTACTTTGAATCAGATAATGGAGGCCATCACCCCCACCCCATATACAGTGGAGCCATTTTCCTAATCGAAGAAGGATCTGCTTAATTACTTGTTAACTAGTCCAGTAGAGCACTCCCATGTGAAATCAACGACTGGTGATCAAACGTATTGGAAGAGCCTGGCCAAGCATTTCTTATACTGGGCGCGAGTCACACGGGTGTTGGGGTTGAACTAGTTTCGGGTTCGATCTGATGTGCAGCTCAAGCAAAAGGTGAAGGATAATAACAAGAAAAATAACTTGCAACAGTCTGTGTGAACTTCACACAGACATGTTTTTTATTGTTTATATATATCCGAGAGTAGCGACCTAAACTACGCCAGTAGCACATTTTCATCTACGCGGAGAACCTCTTGGATCTCCGCGGAGAACCAAATGGCTCTCCGTGGAGAGACAAAAGGGTCTGAGATCCTTTTGGCTCTCCGCGGAGATCCTTTTGGCTCTACGTGGAGACCTTTATAGTGGATTTTCATATCTTTTTACACATGCATATCTATGATTTATTGTAACAATCTTAATAATTTTGACAGATCTATAAGGAAGAAGAAAATTCATTTTCTGAGCTCGAGGCTATTTGTCGGCTTTTGTGGGCCAAACGTCAGCCATTCTTGAATGAATGGAGGAGAGTCAGAAGAAGCTGTTGATGGATGCCAACATCTGGCATATTTTCCATGCACCGAAGGTGCCGCAGAACACTCCCCTCCTATACGGTCTGCTCAACCGGTATGACATCGAGAAGGACGTCTTCATCATTGGATCGAGGGAGCTTACCTTCTCCCCCAATGATGTGGCGTTGATACTGGGTTTGCCCAACCATAATGGGGAGGAATTCATCCTGACTTCCAAGCCTTTTGGAGTGCTCACTAAGACCGAATTGAAGACGGAGCTTCAGGCGATGGAGAAGGCCAGGGTCGTCCCCTGTGACGACCAACTTATTGGTTTTGCACCTTCTGTGCAATTTCTTCTTCCCCTCGGGTGCGGAGAGGATGCCAAGGTTCTTTGAGGAGGTCTCCAGCTTGGAGAACTTCCAGAAGTTCAATAGGCAAGAAGCCATCCATACCTTCCTAATGAGGTCGTTTAGGTTGATGCTAGAGAGGCTGCCACCAGTTTCAAAAGAAGGTCAACTGCAACAGAGACCAGAGTCCTCATTGGGATACATCTATGGATGCACCCATGTTCTCGTTATAAGTATCAATATTTTTAATTCTTAAAATGAATTTTGTTTCATATGTTCTAAACTATTACAATGATTCATATAGATTTGGTTCATCGAGCACACCACCAGCATCGCTCCGCACTATCCGACATTGAGGCCTCGACTTTTAAGATGGTCGAAGAAGGTCTCATTTATATTGAAAGAGCTGGGTCGTTGTTCCATCTATCTTGGATGAGCAGGTAAATAATTTACTTTATTTAATTAACTACTAATGTTGAACTATCCAATACAATGGTTGCATTTCTTCTTTATAAGTGTTGGAAGTACTCGAAGACATAACACCGGAGGAGAAACTGTTATGTTCAGAGCTGACAGCACAGAAGACACCGCCACCCCCCCCCCCCCCCCCATCTAAGAGAAAATCAATAAGCCCGACTTCTAGGGCAGGAAATAAAGTGAAGTTTGCATCACCACCTCCCCCATCGTCGCCACCTCCCTCATCATCATCACCTCCCCCACCACCTAGCACGCCATCTCTGCCTTCTGTACAGTTTTGGATAGATTTACAACATAGGATTTTAGATCAATTTGTGTTATTAGATAGCAAGATAAATAGTTTTATAGGAACCTTTAATAATAGGCTAGATAGATTAGACAATAAAGTAGATAGAGTACATAGTGATTTAGTTTCTTCTAGTCACAGTGTAGGTGACAGTATTGATGCAATGAGTGCCGATATAGACACACTCCTTCATCGAGCATCACCATCATCTAGCCCTAGTAGCTCTAGATCTCCCACCCACCACACCTCTCCCACCCCCACTACGTACCTCTCACGATACTGTCATTACTCATATTCCAGACTCCACATTAAAATAAGGAAAACCTACAACTACAAAGGCGGTTGTAGTTGATGTGTACCTCATTGACTATCCGGGGAGACCGCTAATAACAGAAGAAGAAAGAGATATCATCTATCGACGTATGAGCGTCATTCCATCGAGGTGCCCTTTTGACATTATACACTTTTATATTTTCAAAATTTTGATCTATGCACATTGATATTGACGATGATTTTCTAATGTTTCAGGAACGACCAAGCATTCAATAAATGGAATATAATCGGATTTTGAGATGCCATGGATGCTCTCCTGACGGACAAATACATTGACGATTGTCACGTTGATGCCTACGCAAAGATCTTGACTTTGCGTAGAGAGCAGGATGAAGAAGCGTATCATCCATTTATGTATATCAGCCCTAACCTTTTGGTATGATCTCTAT